>CAJQUW010012385.1:600000-878339 GCA_907163375.1 Prostheceraeus crozeri
ACCAATTTTCATTAGCTGAGACTCAGTAGATTCCATGATTTCTATCTTAATTCTAAGCAATAAAAAATTTTTTGCAACAAGTCCTCAATGATTGTCCTGCTTTGCAGGGTCTCTCTGGATTTTTCAGTATTCAATCAACTGTAGAAATGCAAGTAATGAAAATATCTAAAAGCCCTTCCGTGACTTTTCATGAACTGACACAGTGAGGCCACATATAAAGTTTGAACAGCCAATTATTAATTGTTTTAATGCTACGACCTAAAAGTGCTTTACCTCCTGCCAAGCAGGGTCTCCTTGACCCTTTTGCGGAATCCGTCAAGTTCTCTCTACAATCCGCGATCCCTTGGAATATTTATTGATGTGTGAGTTTTGCTAGCACTCCATGATGATCAGCTGTTGGTGTGATAAATGAAACTGCACTATATTGATATTTCTTCTAGCGAACCTGTTCTTTTTTTTTTTTTACTGAATTTTCACCCCTAGCACAGCTATGAGCCATGAACGAAGCTAGGGGTTACTCAATGAAAAGTAAAAATTGTATTACTTTAAATAAATAAAAGAAAAAAAAACAGATCTTCTAATCTGATTAAGCTGCCCCCATCAGAAACCTATTCGCACGCCTCTTGAAAGTATCAAGATTGTATTGGTCAGGGAAAGTGGTCTGGGGAAGCTGATTCCAAAGCTGTGCCGTGCGAACAAAAAAGCTTTTCGAGCGACTCACAGTACGTGCGCGTTCTAAGCTCACATTATAGCATGTGAGTGCATTAGCTCTGCGTGTGCTTCTGGAGAAGATCTTAGGTTTGGTTACGCACTCATTTACTGCAGAGCTGCTTCTACCGAAATAGTACCTGTAGAAGAGACTGAGTGAAGCAACATCCCGTCTGACGGAGAGCGGCTGCAACTTGCTAGCAAGATTTTCACCCATGAGATTCTTGACACGTTTCTCAACCCGTTCAAGGAGGTTAAGATGCGTTTGTGGGGCGCCTGCCCACAGATGACAACAATACTCCATCAGAGGACGAATAGTGGACTTGTAAAGATAGCAGATAGTCTGTGGTGGAAGATAGCTGCTAGCACGATAGAGACCAATGCGTTGAGCTGCCTGCTTGCTAATGGACTGGATGTACGGTTTCCATGACAAGTCTTTCGTAACCGCCAATCCAAGGAAGGAGATGGAATCTTGTTCTCTGATCCTATTATCTGACATCTTAATGCTATGATCATCATCTCCTTTAAGTCGTGAGTGCAGAATACTCTGAGTTTTTGAAGGATTGAAGGAAACAAGCCAATTGGCGCCCCATTCTGAGACCCTGCGTAAGTCTTCATTAAGAACATTGCATAACTGCTGACGTTGCTGAGCGTTTTTAGCGAGTCTCTCATTGGAATTGAAGAGTGTTGTGTCATCTGCATACATCACCAATTTACTCACTAGGCAGTCTGGGAGGTCGTTGATGTACAGCAGAAAAAGAGTGGGTCCCAAAATTGACCCTTGAGGAACTCCTGCATTGACAAACTTGGTGGAAGACTTTTGGCCATCTAAGACGACAGATATCTGCCGGTCACTAAGGAAAGAAGCAAGAAGTTTGTGGAGTTGATCAGCAACTCCATAGGACTTTAGCTTCATAAGGAGTCCCTGATGCCAGACTTTATCGAATGCCTTGGAAATATCCAAGGCAACTGATCTCGTCTCACCTTGTCTGTCAAGGACACGACTCATATGTTCAGTGACATATGAAAGAAGATCTGCAGTTGATCGAGAGTGCCTGAAGCCATACTGTTCTTCTGATAGAAGGTTCTGAGTTTCAAGGAAGTTAACAATGTGTTGGTTAATCACTGCTTCAAAAATCTTGCCAGCAATTGGAAGCAGGCTGATAGGACGGTAACTAGATGGAAGAGATGAGTCAGAACCTTTCTTTGGAACTGGAACCACGGAAGCTACTTTCCAACAAGAGGGAAACTCACCGGTGGATACACATCTACTGAACAGTTTAGATAAAAGTGGAGAAAGCTCAGGTGAGAGATGCTTGAAGACCGAAACCGGGATGCCGTCTGGTCCACTAGACTTAGAGCTATCGAGACCGGCGATGATCTTTTTGACGTTTCGGACTGTGACTGAAGGAGGACTAACTGTCTCATCAGTGCGCATGGGAATTGGAGGTGGAATTCTACCTCCATCGTCTAATGAAGAATTCTTCGCAAACTCTTTGCAAAGAAGCTCGGCTTTGTCTGCTGAGGTTGTCGCCATAGAAGTACTGACTTCGGCATGACGGAGTGCTGGGATGGAGGATTTGTTCCTATTGGTGACACTGTTGTAAATCCTCCAGAAGTCCTTAGAGCCAAGCTTTTGGGTAGCAATGGATTTCCGTACATACAAAGCGTAACGGCTTTTGGCCTGATGTATGGTTTCCTTGCAATGTCTACGTGCGGTTTTGTACAATTCAAGATTGCCAGCGCTACTGTCACGCTTATACTTATGGAAAAAGTGGTCACGCTGGCAACTTGCAGCTGCACATTCTGGTGTAAACCAAGGTTGTGAGTGAGGCTTCATTTGGAAAGTACGGTGAGGGATGTAGGCCAACATCCCTATCTGAAGCCACTCTGTCAGTTCTTGCGCCGACTTGTGGACGTTCTCGCTCAGAATCAAATTCTCAGCTTGAACTTGACTAAGAAAAGTGCGGAAGCCACACCAGTCTGCTTTGGAGAATTGATAAACTGTTCTATGGAAGGGTGCAGACGGTGTGGAGCAAACTTGTTTGCCAGAAACTGTGATAACACAGTGATCAGACGTGCCGAGGGGAGAAGTAACCTTGTGTGAAAAACAAGTTGGATTTGAGGTGAGAAACAGGTCAAGGAGATATCCAGTAACCCCAGCTCGGTCAGGCACTCTGGTAGGACAAGTGACAATTTGACTAAGGTTGTGAGAGACAGCGAAATCCTGGGCTGCCTGACCGGAGAGATCGGTGGTGCGTGAGTGCACAAGCCAGTCAACATTGTGCACGTTGAAGTCACCAAAAACGGCAACTTCAGCGCTGGGATACTCTTGTAGAAGAGAATCGATCTTGTCAGAAAGAACATTGAAAATATCCGCATTAGTTGATGGAGAGCGGTAAAGGAAAAATAGAAGAAGAGTGGTCTTCTGCAGCGGCGCAGTGAAGGCAAGATACTCATGCCTTGGATCCTCTGAGCTACAAAGCCTTCTCAAGGGAAGGCTTGTCTTGGCATAGACTCCAAGACCATGACAAGGTGCTTTATCCATCCGGTGAAATATATATCCATCAGGAGTAACGTCGCTTGATGACACACTGGGATCTAACCTGGTTTCCGACAGGGCTAGAAGATCTGGTGACTTACCTTGCAGGAAGATGTTGATGTCGTCGTAATTGGACCTCAGTCCTCTTACGTTGCTGAAGCTGATCCTGAGAGGGGTTTTGAGCTTGACGGCTTGACTACGTTTCTTGTGTGTCTTTCTCATTTTCATAATTTCTCATGGAATATCAATCAAATAAACGAAAATTATACTGTACAACAAAGTGATACAAGAAACTTTGGAAGGCATCAGAAAAACGTAAATAATAGCAACAAAGCTGCAATAAATAATACGCAAAAAAAGACACTTATAGGCACAGTTCATGTCGCAAAAGCTTGAAGAAACCCAAATGAGAACCCCTTTGCCGTAACAATGGGTACAAGTCAGGTAGGCCACAGAGGAACCGGATACAGCTACACGGGCTAAACCCCTCAGTAAAGCTACCCACGCATGTCCGTGGCAGTGGAACTGTACCGCCTTTTTTCGAGCAGTTGACCGGGCCTGCCTCCCAAAGCATTACCAGTGGGTTCGGGACCCTCGAACTACCTGACGCCCGTATGCCGTGAATACGTTGGATCTGTCACACCTTAACCTGCAACAAATGGGGAAGTGCAAAAGAGAGCAGTGGAAGGAAGTTCGATCACAAATGAGCCAAATAAGTGCCATGCCCAAAAACCTGATTCAACAACATGAAACATCTGATGACTGTTCATATCTCGCAAACCAGGGAGTGGTGTTAATTGGGACGGCCGAAGCCTACCACACATTTAAAATAAACAAACGTGGAGAAAAAGAATGAAAAATTTATCAAACATAAATAAATTCAATGACCAGTAAAATAAAAATAATATTCCAGAGCCTGCTAGTTAGCCGGAGCACGGTCACAAACCGCCGACAATAAACCTTTCCGACAAGGTAGAACCCAAAGAAGCATGAGCTTCAGACGACAAAGCCTTATTGCAACTCCGTTTTCACCCTTTCACCGCTTTGAGGCCGCAGGTTGAGTGAGAAAGGGGCTCTCAAGTGAACGTCACTAGTGAGGAGTAGGCTAAAATGAGACAGTACCGGCCTGACGAATTCCCGCTATACTGAAGAGGTTGATTTCGCAGCTGAGATGGCCAACAGTTAGACGACAAAACTGGCCGAATTGGTGTCCAGGTAGACAGAAGATGCAATATGAAGATTCCATCCTGGTGTTAGGTCTACCTGCAGATGCTTGTATCATATGATGTAGGTGCTCATTTCTGACACCTGGATGTGAGAAAGAAGATCCTATTAGTGGAAAGTGTTTAGTGGAGATGTCACCATCAGGAATTGTGTGGACGTTTCCGAAAGAAAAGGAATGCCGTCGTGTCCGAACCACATGCACATGTGGTAGGCCAACAAAAGTGTAGAAACCTGCAAACAGAAAAGAAGCAGGACCGCATCTTTTTGTTTCTTTTTGGAATAAAGAAACCATAGTTCCATCCAGTGTCCGCGCTCGGGAAAAAAGCAACACAATATCACCGTCCAGGAGTACGTGCAATAGCATCTGGTTATGATATTATACGGACAAATCTCTCCGAGACCATAAAATCTGCAAGCCAAAGGGCAGACGATTGTTCTATGCCAAAGGCCTATACAAAATGGGAGCATTATTTACAAATTAGATTACATAAATAACATTTTCTTCCTAAAAGAATTCCGGTAGCCTATACCAACATTTTTGAAGTCTAAATACAGGCTAAGCATTTGCAATCGGTGGCAAAACTTCTTTCATATGTATACAAACGAAGAATATGTCCTCAACGCCCTTGAATGCGATCATGCACGCATATTATCCTGACTAATACAGATTTCAATAGAAGACAAAGCGAATTCTCTTTGTCCCCATTGTCTCAATTAGCCAGTGCCGTATGAACATCGTTCACATGCAATGCACGCGATGATTATAATTGAATTCAGCTTGCTCTTGATAACGAAATAGCCTCCAGATTTATATAGGCCTGCATGTGTAGATCAAAGTTTGTTTGTAATTCTTGTCCACAATTCTATCAGTTCCTATTTGATGGAGTTATAGTGCTCTCATTAAAGATCAAGATTTTGCTACGTTTTTGTCCTTAGCCAGTTGTGATCATATTCTAGAAGCAGAGTATAGATACAATGTAGCATGATATGAGGTGCACACCAATACAAATATATAAACATATTTTTAATCTATGCATTTTGTACGTCAAGTAATTAAGCTTTCGGTACAAAAGTTTTGTTGCGTTCATAGGACGCGACTTAATTGTCATCATCAAACTCAATTTTATCCATTAAAGTGCTGATATGGATATGCTAAATTATACATCATTCTTTCTAATAACTTGCAATTGGCAGACCAAACGGTAGTTCTAAACTGCACTTTGAGTGTGTCATGGATGATTTTCAGTTATCAAAATAACGTTTATAAGTATTGGTGTGCTTTGAAAGTTATGATTACATGAAATTGAGTCGACTACATTGCATCAATAAGTGATAATAAATACATTGGAGCAATGAGGGTCCAGGAGTCACTGTTTGGCAGATGTCGTTGAAGTTAGCACCAACTTCAACACCAATTTTTTGAATAGAGTTTGTACAGAATAGAAAATCACATGTTCAAGTACTCTTAATGACGCAGAGTTTGTACAGCAACTTCCAGCACCTTCCCTACACGAACAACCGGTAAAAACCGCCAAAAAACGACTTTTTTCAAAAAAATGATAAGATTTCCAGAAAAGCACTTGGTGCTACATGGAAAATGAGTTTGTACAGTACTCTAACCGGTGGAATGGTGTTCTACTAGTCGAATCTGAGTTTGAACACACACTTCTCCTACACTCCAGCACTCCTACGACCGGTAAATACCGGTTATTATACAGTAACCACTAGAATACTGCCCATTTATGAACAAATCAATTGGTGCTACATGGAAAATGATTTTTTATTGTCAGCGATGTTCCTCTTTTCGATACCTTGTGGTTGTTTTTTTATATACGTTTCGGACTTCTTCCATGTCAGCATTTGGATTTGGTGCAGCTATTCATTATTGGAGTACCGCCTACATAATGCTTTCCCTTTATGACGCACACGGCCTTTTCCTAGAGTTTTCTGCACCATTCTCAGTAGATTTCATATTTTGATGGATAATAAAATTTCTTGAGACAATATATTGTTCTGATTGTCGCTTAAGTAGTGGAAGTTAAAGAATCAAGTGACAGTTGAATTTTGAAGATAAACCATCGCATCGCTTGTAGTTACTGTAGAATAACCGGTATTTACCGGTCGTAGGAGTGCTGGAGTGTCGGAGAAGTGTGTGTTCAAACTCAGACTCGACTAGTAGAACACCATTCTACCATTCCACTGTACAAACTCATTTTCCATGTAGCACCAAGTGCTTTTCTGGAAATCTTATCATTTTTTTGAAAAAGTCGTTTTTTGGCGGTTTTTACCAGTTGTTGGTGTACAGTAGGGAAGGTGCTGGAAGCTGCTGTACAAACTCAGTTTTCTGTGCTTGTATCTAAATTTTTCCATCGGAATGCTGTACAAGCTCGCTAACTAGGTAACACCAAAACTTGCACCAATTTTTCGAATTTAAATTTAAATTTTGAAGGTGATGGAGTTCAAATTTTAGAAAAATTTTTGTCTGTACAAACTCTGCGTCATTAAAAGTACCTGCACACGTCGTTTTCTATTCTGTACAAACTCTATTCAAAAAGGTGGTGTCGAAGTTGATGCTAAGTTCATCGACATGTTTGGCAGGTGGAGCAAAATTTTTTCTAGGGCAGGACAACCGCTAAAACAGTTGGCCTATTTACCGTCAAAATATCGTTCCAGTAATGCCTGTCGCTTCTCATGTCATCCCTGTCAACAATTGCTGTCCTCAAATAATTTATTCAGATTGAATTCACAACAATAAACAGCATGCTAGAATATTTCGACTTCAAAAGTCGTCACTCAAAGTCACACATGCTACATGTACAAGTATAAAGGATTACAGAATACTTTGAGCACCATAATGCAGACTGATTCTTATAAGCCTTATAGGGCACATGATCGCTGCTAGAGCCAAAATGCTTTCGGGAACACGACCTTGCAACCACAGGTCATCTGAACAACATATAGCACGTATAAGTGTGAAGCATGTAGCTGCTTCAACCAACTCTTGTTTCGCAACCGATGTCTTCAACAGCTTTCAGCGATAATCGAACATCACATGCTTATTAAGACATCCTGTGAAGGTCATGTCTAATGAGTAAGGCTGTAAATCAAAAGAAAACAATGGGAATAATATTTGTCCAGTCGAATCGAATCTCGAAGCTTCGGAGGTCCCCACGTCCAGCTTCATTCAAAGTTGCTTCACATGCTCAATGCGGCTACTAATCGAAATACATTTTCATATTGAGTTCATTACAGGTATTGCGATAAATTAATTTTTCATTATTGAATTAGCGATAACTTTCTAAAACAATGGAGATCTACAAGGATATCCATATCCACGGCAAACATGTGTCAAATCCACCCAACAGCCCATCCAGAATACAAATTATTACTAAACTCCTTTCCAAAACTTTGCCTTCAGAATTCTTCTATCCTTGATATATGTTAGCACGTGGAATTCAGAAAGTAAGCTCACAGACGTATACAGTACTCGTATACAGAGTGCGATGCCGTGGGATCTAACACCGGTAGGATTTGGCGACTGAGATTCGACAAATTTCAAAGTCAACAGCTGATATTTCCGCATTCTGACGAACATTTGAAGTGGACTCATCAATCTGTCGTTATGGATTAGCGACTTCAGATGTCACTTCTAAAGCACAAGTGATTCACATCATGAACAGGACAGCTTCGTGATAAACTTTTGACCTAAAATCAATCAGAAAGAATGACAAATACGCCAAAATTGAATATGATAGATGCATTATTTCAAAATGAGTCGAATTTCTGCTTGCTAAGTTACATTCGTCGTTGCTTAAAAAGTTTTTCAGCTTTTTCCAATATTTTAATGACCAATGTTTTGTTTTAGAGTAATGAAATTAAAGTGCGAAAGAGATTCAGCAATCCAAAAAACTATTTATACATGATGCATTCAGATTAAAACAATCACTCATGAAATCGTTATCATTTAACCAAGGCCGTCAATTTTATGGCATAATAAACACTACCTAGGCTGTCTGCTAGACTGATTATTACGCAGCTATGAAACTTAGGGCCGATTTTTAAAACGAGGGCTAAGTTAAGCCGCGGCTCAATTCGCAGTTAGGCCACGGTCTAACAAACTTTCACTTAATAAAACACAACTTTTAAAACCGCGGGCAAACCCGCGGCTCACTCTCTCAGCCGCGGCTTTCGATTTTCTCTTTTTAAAACGAAGCTTCGCTTGTACAGGCTAAGCCGCGGCTCTCTTTTTCTTGTCAAAGTTAGACCTCGGCAGAGGCAAGTCTAAGTACTGGTGAGCTACGGGTTTTCATCCATATAAAGCGGAATTTCGATCATTAAGGACGGAAGTAGAATGAATTACTTGAAGTTGAGACAGCAAATTCGCGAACGGCAGGAGAGATTTCGAAGGCTCACATGTACATCTCCATGTATGCAAACTCGCGTTTTTCGATATCGCGCTCTTCTCGATATCGTTCTTGATAATCAATCCAATGAGATAGTGGCCTTGATTGAAATGACATCAAGATGACGTCAGAGTTAACGTTTCATAAGTGTGGCTGATGTGTCAGAGATAGACCGCGGCTCAAAGCCACGACTTCGGTAGGCCGCGGTTCATCCTCGTTTTATAAATACAAAGATAAGCCGTGGCCTAGTGAGGCCGCGGCCTTTCATGATACGCGGCTTAACTTAGCCCTCGTTTTAAAAATCGGTCCTTAGTGACCTTAAATATTTCTAATATGAGAGTACTCATGATCGATTATTTTCTATTTATGGACACAGTAGGCTAGAAATGGATATCAACTTTGTCAACAGCATTGCTGACGCCAATGCATGGCATTCTTTTACGAGTCCACAGTTAGCAGAAGAAGCATGCAGGAGAGAAAGACATCCTTGGTGGGTACCATTCGATCAAATCGGCCTAAAATTCCGTAAGCTATTCGGGGACGTGATGAGCTCCATTCTTCGCAGGTACTTATTGAAGAAGAAAGCGGTGTTCTCCAATCGTCTTATCAGTCAGTGCAAACGGAAAAAGAAAGTGTCTATCCTCAGTGCGTGTTACAATTCTGTTACAATTAATGCATCACAAAATCCGGATAAAAAGTCGAACACCGTAACTTTTTACAACTGCACAAAATGTCATGCGGACTTTGCTGACCAGATGGCAAGGATGTACTCAGTCAAGCGCTATAGCATAAGATGGCCACTACACGTCATTTTCAATGTAATTGACTTGACTTCGCAATTATAGACTCTTGGATTGTTTACTAAAATGTTACAAATTCTTAACTTTTACGTCGACAATTCATGCAAATTTTGGCTGAGGAACTTGCATGTAGTGCAAATGAAGATGACATAGAAAACGATGAAAACTACAGCAACATCGCATTTGTCGACTCGAAAAGGAGGCGACAATGTGCTGGTTCATGTAACAAGAATCGTACGCTGCTAGAGTGCTCGAATTGCTTGAAGCCTGCTTGTGGGAAGTGTGTTGTAGTATGGATAAACACGGTAATATGAATATGAACTTGAATCCAAGATGAAACTAATATATTTCTCTGATATTATGAGTATCAGTGTGAATATATTTCTATTCATTTGCTCTGAGATCATTTTATATTGCCTCGATGTGTTTTAAATTGCTATCAGATTCCTTTAATTCGATGCGATATTTTTTATTGCTTTGTTATCATTTTGATCGATGTCCTTTTTGAAAATTGTCATACAAAAATGTTTGAAAAAAGGGACAAAATTCGGAAGTGTATTTAAGTCAGAATGCGTGCGATTTTTTGTGCCGTTACTGTATATTACATGAAGTTACTCTTCCGTTCTCGAGATTTGATTGCTATGAATTTCCATGATCAAGACCAACGCTAATATCATCAAACATTAATTATTAGGATATGTACTTCCCTGACATGCAGAGTGATTTAAAGACCAATGCGTTCTGCACAGGAAATTCATGAAAACTAGTTGTGCGAGATGTGATATAGTTTTAACAGCATAAGCGTGATTAGCTAAAGACAGCATGATCATTTCCTTTGCGGCGCGAGTCACGATTACGATGACAAGAGCATGAACACGTTTGTATTTCGAATACATGCATTTCACTTGGCGTACATTTAGAGAAAACATCTTAAATGAATTTTGAAATGTGATGATATGATGATATGATGATTGATTACTCAAGAATTTTCCAGTTGTCTTCAGATGGTTAGGTTTACTGGCTCTAAATATAACGGGCAGCGGGTTGGGGCCTCTCCGGGCCTGGGGCCGAAAAATAAGACCGGTTTACAGTCTGAATATGACCGTCATATGAGCCAAATCCAACGATTTTTGAGGGAAAGCTTGAAGATACGCTGCAACTGAAAGTCACGAAAACCGTTGGTCCGACGGTTTATTTTTAAAAGAATCACATCAAAAATGCAATAAGAGGCCGAATCGGCCAGCATGTATATGCTTAAGCAGAAATCCATCAATTTAAATGTTAGGGATTTCAGAAAATCGTTTGAAGTTGCTCTGAGGACATTCCACGACCTAGTCCGGCAGTCAGACGGACCTCATTTCTGCAGGGAAGGAGGCAGAAAATTACTTTCACAGAATGATGCACTCCATATGCCTGCTACGAATCTGCACGTCTGCCGAGCTCCGGCTAGTTCCTCTTTTTGTCAGACAGGATCAAAGAAAAGCACATGTATTAATCTAATGGGACGCAGATTGCAATTTTTGACAAAAATCAAATTCTCTATGTTTTCATTGTCAGCGGAAAAGTACTAAATTGATATATGAAACTTCATCAAGTCATTTCTTATCATGTTCATGAACACTTATCTATGAAGCTACGCACATTTAGATTTGGCAAGCCTCTCATTGTCGGCAAACACAAATATGCTGGCCCACTTTATCCACATTGAACCACATTCTCGCATGCATCACCGATCAGAAGCATAATAATATCACATACACATTATGATAAAGCAAGGAAATGAATGGCCAGCACAGCATAGCAAATGACCTGAAGACATTTCATGCCGAAATTGATGGCTCTATACTTAATATTTTTTAGTTCACAAGAGAAAACATAGAGAATTTCATTTTTTGTCAAAAAAATTGCAATCTGTGTCCCATTGGATTAGCACGTGGTTTTAATTAATCGTGTCTGACAACAAGAGGAGCTATCTAGAACTCGGCAGACGCACAGATTCGTAGTAGGCAGAGGGTGTACATCATTCTGTGACAGTCTCATTGTTGGCATCGTTCCCTGCTAAAACTCGTTCTGGCTGTCGGACTAACCGTCGAATTACCGACATCGCCATCTCTAAGTTTTTGAATTTACAACCTTATTTCAAAAATATTCAATTAATAAGACTCAAACCTCAAATTTAGTCTGCATTCTTCACTAAAATGCACACATTTGTTTAGCAATCTCATGTTACCTCAAAATTGTGTGGACTAACTGAAGTTCGGCCCCTCGGTCAACACACTTCGCCAGAGATAACCAAGGACAACGATGCTTGCAAAGCAAAGAGCTGTAAAGGATAGAAGGATTTTGAATGACATTCTGCCTGCATTATTGATAACTTCTGTTGTGCTTTGAGTTTCTTCAAATACGAAACTCGATACCGTTGATGACAGCGGATAGGATGGGAGAAGTGCGTTCGGCATCGCTGTGTATAGTTTTCGGACGCGTACTCTCTTCACCTGTCGTGAATTGAGTCGAAAATGTCAAAACAAGAGCAGTCCATTCTTTATATTACTCTTACCCTTGCTGTGATGACATAAAGTCCAAATGTGAATATTTCTTTGTGTAAATTTCATCTTAGAAACGATTATTTGATCCAACTGATAAGTCGAATGAACAGGAATATCTGTCAATCAAGTAGAATAATTTTACAGAACAATTCATAGAACAAGTAGAACAAACCATAGTTTTTGATTCCAATGCTATTTGATATTCGGTGTATTTTTTTGACTATGTGAAGCATCATGGATCAGTTTGAAAAAATCTTTCCTTGACATTAAGCGAGTAATTATCCTCATAAGTTAGGAAGAATTCGAATAAATGTCACGGATTTGCACCAAACCGATATGAAAATGAACAATGACATTAGTCACATAATTTGAATGCCAATGTGCCAACATAAGCTTGGATAAATTGAAAGTGGGTCACGGATCATCTCCTCATGAAATCATGCGAATGAGTCGCGGATCACGTTGTTATGAAATCACGTGAATGATTCGTGGATCACTTCCTCATGAAATCATGTGAATGAGTCACGGATCATGTCCTCATGAAACCATGTGAATGAGTCACGGATCATGTCCTCATGAAACCATGTGAATGAGTCACGGATCATGTCCTCATGAAATCATGTGAATGAGTAATGGATCATGTCCTTATGAAATCATGCGAATGAGTCGCGGATCACGTTGTCATGAAATCAGGCGAGTGAATCATGGATCGCGTCCTCATGAAATCATGCGAATGAGTCGCGGATCACGTTGTCATGAAATCATGCGAGTGAATCACGGATCGCGTCCTCGTGAAATCATGCGAATGATTCGCGGATCGCGGCCTGATCAAATCATGTGAATGAGGCACGATCATACTCTCATGAATTTGCGCCAATTTGCGGAAGAGTGATTCATGAATCATATCCTTGAAAATAGCAGGCTGCAACGAAAGGGTTTACAGATTTTGAAAACTTTCTGACTGCAACTGTGGGCGTGGCAATTATTACGCATCCAACATTGAAATTACTCACAAATGATCATATTTGACTTTGTGAAAGACTGCATGTAGATTATGAATACCTAGCGGGTGTTATTTTTTTAAATGGTTCAATGCACGTCTATTGAAGATATTTCACAAAATATACAATGTATTTCATTTGACGTTCACAAAATGATGGTTTACAGTTACCGATTTTACATAATTGAATATGATAGTTATTTTGCGACCTTCATCGTACTTGTCATTGAATTTATATGCAACCGTTTTCCTTTTAAGGAGCAGTGCACAATTTATGGTGTTTCTATTCTTTCATCTCCCACATTTTTGTTGTTGACACCCGAGAGTGTTGCATCGTCAACGATTTTCTCTTGCTCCTAAGTGCAGTCTCACTACCGTCGGAAAAGCGTTTAGTGTGTAAAACTCCTCTAGTTTGTAGAAAATTTACAGCACTTGCTTTGTCGTTCACTGTAAGTGTAGACAACAACCCCAAGAAGTTTATGATCACAGCTGCATCTTGTATTCTAACTCGATATCCAAGAGACCAATCCTTCATTCCAAGGTTCAAGTAAAACTTCTCACTGGTGCTATACTATCGCTCAGTGACAGATTAAATCTATTCTAAATCCAATGTGACTAAGTTTGACGAAATTTGATGAATTTGGAAAAACTGACAGGGAAAGAATGGAAGTACCCAATTCATATTTTTAAATTTATTCTGAAAGATAATTAATTAAATTATATTGCAAAAATTCAACTGTTTTAAGCTTCTTGACGAAAACTATATCAGTGAATAAAAATCAAAGTTGAAAAATATATATTTGATCAAAAATAGATTTGAAGTTAAAGCGATGAAATGAAAAATGTCGTCATTCTATTAAACAGAAACAATCCGAAGTAGAATAATGTTTCAAAACTTTAATAAATTATCAGTGTCAGTCCAATGACTTAATTAAGAATTAAAACTGTCATGACAATGATCATTGCATATTGTGCATGTAGGCTGACCGCAGACGACTAAAACATTAGCATCAGTACAGAAATGTGTTATCTGGTAAAGTCAATCAATTACGTGCAAAGTCAGATAACAGTTTTCAAGAGGAAGTTTTACCAAAGATATAATATCAAAGTTGCCGATAAAAGCGTATTTTAGAAATTCAAACATTTTTTCACAAGTGGACTCCACATCCCATATCCAACAGAGTGCTCATATGCCATCCTTTCATCAAATAAAATTACTTTTGCTGCAATTCAAAAACAGTGGAAAATGATTGAATTGACTTCTATTTGCCTTTCACTCTCTTCAAATTTGGCTGTCGGTTCTCACTGTGCCTTTGAAGTGAATCAGTCATTCATTCTATCGGTCCGCCTTTTCCGAGTTTCACTTCCGTATTTATTCTTCCAGTAATTTCATTAATCAGCTGTTCATGGTTGCGAGCTCATTCACAATTGCAATTACAAGGAAATCATGGAATAATCGATCACTTCTTTCTTAATTCATTAAAAGTGTTATAGAGATGACAAACAGCTATTGTCAGCAAGCAGACAGAATGTTTGAATAATTTGCCGATTCTATATGTTCTGACATTCAAATACAGCTGCCGCAAAACAGTTGATAACTTGAGACGGGTTTCTGTTCGTTCAACTTATTCGTCTTGATTTTCCGACAAAGGCTGAAAATGACAACGGTGATGAAAATTGGACCTTTATCTATAGAAAAGTCGGTAAACTTCTAAGGAAGGCGGATTTCTCAAAGAAATGGATTTGGTTTTTAATATGAAAAGAAGAGAGCCTCTTATAACACCTTATCCAGTGGACTGAATCCAAAAGATAAATGAATTTTCTGATTACTAACTTCTTCGATCAAATAGAAATCTGATCTTCCGTTTAAAACTCTAAAACTTGATTTATAAATAGACGCAGTGATTGATTGTCTCAACTTCGTGATATTCAAATCATCTCTGAATTCTGGCGGTGATCCGATGCCGAAGAAAATATTTACCTGCAACTGCAGACTCTGATGCATGAAGGTAAAAGTCGCTACAATATGAGATTGATAGACATTTCTTGCAGAAAATGCAGTATACTCGTAGGAACGTAGAGAATCGAAGTTATGATTCAAAACAGCAAGCCTAGTATTCATTCAGCACATTTGTCCGCATTTGTAAATTGCGAATAAAGAACGATGCGTCCATTAAAACCAATACCAAATTTTTAACATACGAAAAATTAAGCAAAAAGTGATGTCCATGAAAATTTCATGTCATTTCGGACAATATATGACAATGAGGTCTAATTAAATACTTGCTTATAAAAAATTCTAGTGCTTATAGTTCTCATATTCTGAATTGTAGCATTTGTTGAATTTTACGGCTGCCCACAGATTTTCAGATACAAGCCCGGCTGTATATTTAAGCTTACCCGGTCTGTATACCAAGGATGTGGAGCGGTACAATTTTACCGCTCCACTCCGCTCCGCTCCAGTCATTTTTTCATACCTAGCCACTCCGCTCCGCTCCGCTCCACTTAAACTAAATCCTATTAATTTACCATACCATAGATAAAACGATTTCCTTGAACTTTTTAGGTTGTTTGACTACTGTAATATGACTGACTTCCACTCTGATAATATGCTTGACTGCAAAATATTAGCCTTATGCTTGTCGAATTTTAAATACGAATTATGGCCGATAATCATGAATGATTTTAAATAAATAATGATTATAATTGAACAATACTTCGAAAGCGGATTGCACATTAGCATTAATAGTGATTCTACACTTATCATGTGATAATAACTTAGTGACTCACCTGAAGAGTAACCGCAAATATGTGTGACAATCAGAAAATTCATTCTGTTGCAGCCTCATACTAGGTAGCAATACGATGCTATCAGGTAACGATGCTCGCTCATACTGATATAAGCATGAATAATAATTAATAAATTGTAGTTTTCTGTAGGCAGAATTTTTCTTGTATTTTTGAAATGATAATTTTGTATCAGAAATTTTGATAAATTTTATAAGAATAATTTTGTATAAGATGCAAGGAACGATACATCGGTACTCGGTAGTACGATAAGAACTTTGCATTGAAGAATTAATGAACATCTGAAAAACAAGACTTAATCTATCTATAACATCTCATCACATGTCAAATAACCTAGCAAACTATATCTGTGTCAATCATTCATTAACCTAACATTCCGTGAGCCAATGCACACTAAAAATTTGAACCCATCCATAGGAACGAATATGAACTGTCGGACTTCCATTTTTTACTTTCAGATTTCTTTTAATTTTAAATCATATCTTTATTGGCTTTCTTATTAACGGTTTATACAACCCTTCCACTTGCTGTATAACTTGAGAATGGAGTCTTATCTCCGAATAATGTTGAAAAAATAAATAATAGACTAATATCTTATGAAAAATAGTGTAATAATAATAATGTAAAAAATCATTAATTATGATAAAACTTTGTTGACTTTGTCAACATCAGGTTCTCTCCCAATCCACTCCGCTCCGCTCCAGTCAAAATTTTCTTTACTATCGCTCCGCTCCAAATTTACTCCGCTCCACATCACTGCTGTATACATTAGTGATATATAGCTTATACTGTGTTACATGAAAAATGTGCGTGTAAATGCATTCATGATGAATTCTCTCAACATCAAACATCTGAATGTGTACTTTAGTTAGTTTGCTGAATTTGAGTTAGATTTTCGTCACAAACTAAGAATGGCCTGCACCTTATGGCAGTAGACAACCAAAATTTGAACTTAAAGTAATGCTGGTTCAACAAAGTAATAAAAAAATCATGAAACTGATAGATAAAATGGTTCGGACAATTAAACACACACAGTCAATCAATTCCGATTTGGTCAAAAAGGGTCAGGACCAAGCCCGGGCACACCCACATACTGGTCTGGTTAGGCCAATCACTGCCCTCCATGAATGAGTGAACAGATCTATGCTTGACTTATCGATCATCGGCCATCTATGATTGAGAGGAGAGATTCACTCAATAACATCTCTGTGAATTTCGCTGAGAAATATTGTCTTTCTGAATATGTGACATAATCAAGTCGTCTTTGAGAATTCAGCAAAAGTTACGAGAATTTACGTAATCAAATAAGCTTTCGTCGTTACTAATCGACAGCTCTATCTGCTGCTCGAGTCATTGAGTCCATTACATTAGATTGAAGCAAATGACTCTTTGCAAGGTGTGAGCTACAGGGCGCTTCTCATCAAAATGGAATGTTGCTAAGTACAACAAAGACAAGCTGTCGAAGTCGATTTGCATATCGTGGATTATGACACATTTACAGCGTTCAAATTTCAACCTGTACTTTATTCTATCTTTGCACACGCCGACGGATCAAAAGATGCGAAAGCTCATCTTCTCAAAGCTAATAATTGTCTGACTGAAAAATTCGATATTCTCACGGTTTTTATGTAGAAAATTGGCAGGAAAATGTCACAAAGAATTATTGTTTTGATTGACTTTGGGAGGTGGTTAGTAGATGATTAAATGATTATCAGAATAATGGCCTAAGACAAGCCTTATTTAAGAAAATTTCATTTCATTGCCATTATCTGATAATTCATCACACGGTAAGCGATGTCAAATTCTACTTGTTCATGGGTTGGGCGCAAACTTTTAAAGAATCGTGCGAATGGAAAAGTCGAATAACTTTCTTAGTTTACTTTTATGACCTTTATACATGTATATGAAAATACATGTGTGGCTGTTGTCCTGGGCCTATTTTTCTTCAGATAAGAAAACGATAATAGTAAAAATTCACTGGCTGTAGGCTTATTTCAGTGGCATTTCATCATGGATTGAAACAGGAAGGAATTGTACTTTTATAAAATAATAAAACAGCTCTCATCTACAATATAACTAAAAGCAATGCCGTAGCGATTCGTCTTAAAAAAGTGTTTTCGAAGAATTTATCAATCAAACAGAATTCCTATTTCCATTATGTTGGCAACAATGCTTTTCGTGCTGTGTATAATATGCCATTGTCAATTGTGATCCATTATCTTAATTGTAGACTCTATTGTTGCTTATTGGCGTATATATATATGAATGGTGGTGGTTCATTTCATCGATACTATATTTGTTCAATTCGTCGACAGGTGGATGATATTCGCTCAAGAGTATCAAGCATCCATAGATAGTTAAAGACATAAATTAATTCAATAATTCACAGACATCAAGCTATGATGTCTTTGTGCTTTAACAGGGACTCCAATGTCTTCTGACTCTGGACATAGACATTGATGGAACGACCTGTCGATGAAATGACCCTATCGACAAAAAGTCGACCTGTCGATGAAGTGAACCACAGTCATATGAATATTAGGAGGCGCCTTCAAGCAATAGTCACTTTCTGAAGTGCAACCAGTAGCGAAGAGGTACATACACGTACAAAAGGAAAATAGAATTAAAAATTCAGAGTGGAATTCGAAGTTAATTACCGTTCAAAGCGCGAATGTACATTTATTTAATCAAATACAAATCAGAGTTAGAGCCGAATTTTCAACTTCATTGGTCTTCAAAATTATTAACGAAGCTCGTTTATTTCAAAGTTAAAATTTATATAGAAGTGCAGTATTTTTTATGAACTCGTGTACTTTCGCACATATGTGCCAGCATGCTTAACAGGAACACAAAAGTTTTACGTGAAATTGAGTGGACTGAGTTCTGTATGCATGTGACCATTGCCCAACCCTGTTAAACTTTGAATAATTGAAGCTCAAATTCGATTATTTCATATAATCAATGAAGAGATGCTCAACAAATATGGGACATATTCAGCTGCTCATACTCTTCTACAGCTATGAAGTGATTAAGAGATTGGGTTTGTGTGTCTGGTGCTGCCCATTTTGAAGGATCTATCGAACATTTGATTAATTGCGATTGCTACTTTATTTTGATGACTTGATTCTTTCAGGAGTGATATTATCTTTCAATATTATGAAATGTTTCGTGAAGAGGAGACAGATGTGTCAAGTAACTAGAGATCACTTTCAAAGGCGTTCGTATAATGAGATATAGAAAATCAAAGTGAAGTTAAGAGTCAATTGAGCATTTCTCGTAATATCATAGCGTTGAAGTTGCTTGTTATTCAATCTTCTAATTTCAACAGACAGAAATTAATTGCTTCACACTATAGTTAATTCAATGCAACTCGGAAAACACACATCAAGCGACCCGAAAAATATTTAGATGGCGTCGTTCTGATATTACTATTTTTATCATTTTACAATAATTAAATTATAAATCTATAATTTTATTTCTTTATTAATTTTGATCACTATTGACAGGTTTATTTGCAAACATGTCTCAGTGTTAGCTACCATCATCAATGACAGCGATCAATGAAAAATGATGAAATATATACAAGACTTGATGACATGAAAAGTCGATGCAGGAAAAGTGGTTGTGATTGGTTGCGGTTATTTATGAGACAATGTGGATGAAGAAGTGACGCTATGTACAATGATTCAGAAATTTTTGTTTATGGAGTGCGAGTGAGAATTTTAAAATTATCATTATCTGGGGTATGGGCATGAAGCGATATTTCAGATGCGGGTCGACCTTTCACATGTTCGTTTATCCTAGTAGATACCTGGCGACGGGTTTCAGTCAATGCTACGTCGGTGAAACCCGTAAATTAGTAACTCAATAGCTCAAACTTCGTACAGCGTGACGGGCTTCCGACGTCCAGCGCTCTGTGCGGTCGGTGATCCAGCGCCAGTCTGCAACTCGGTGTGAAGATCTAAAAAGAAGTGAATGAAATCAAGAATTGCGTTGTTTGTTGAATTGAGGTGATTAAATTCAGAGGGCAGATTGCATCAAGGTAATTCATGTCTTCTATAGATTGCAGGCTTGAAGTGTGTAATAGCTTCGGCTTCAGTCAATGTTGTATCTCGAATATCCGTCTGCTTAACAATGAAATCGACCTGAAAATCCTCGATGCTACCTGTACATGTACATCGATATTTTCCTAACGCACTTTTGAATAGAGCTCCAGTGATAGCCAAAATCGAAAATGATTTGCCAGCATAACAGAAGTAGCTCATGTAAAAAGCAATATACTGTAAAAGCATTAGCGAACAGAATATTTCAAAATGTATAGTCTGGCAGCTAGAGCGAGTTTCTGCGGGGAACAAGGTCGAAAATGAGACCTTCACAGAGTGATGCACGGTACATCTCCTATTACGAATCTGCGCGTCTGCTAAGTTCTAGTTAGCTCCTTTTCTTGTCAGACACAATCAAGGGAAACCGTAAGTCAGTCCAATGGGACACAGATTGTAGTTTTGGTTAAAATGAAATTCTCTATGATTTCGCTTATTACGGTAAAAATACTAAGCCTAGAGCCATAAAGTTTGATATGGAATGTCTTCAGGTCATTTCCTATTATGTGCATGTGTTACTATCATGCCTCTGATCGGCAATGTTTACGAGAATGTGGTTAAATGTGGATTAAATTGTTAAAAATGCCTGTGTTTGTCGACATTTGGACTCTTGGAGGCTTGCTAAATCGGAATGTGTTTAGTTTCATAGACACGGTTGCATGAATATGATAGGCAAAGACCTGAAGCATTCCATATCAAATACTATGGCTATAGACTTTGTATTTTTACCGTAATAAGCGAATAATAGAAAACTTCTTTTTAACCATGACTGTAATCTGACGCCTATTGGATTAACACGTGTTTTGCATTGATCCTGTCTGACAAGAAGAGGAACTAGCTAGAACTCGGCAGACACGCAGACTCGTAGTAGACATAGGGTGTGCATCATTCTGTGAAAGTCGCATTTTCGGCCTTGTTCCCTGCAGAAGCTCGCTCTGGCTGCCTGACTTCTACTGCCATTTTTTGCAGGGTCCATTGTCTCTCCCGGGACGAGGGTCAGTATATGAAACTCAGAGCATCACAAATGTTCACATATGAAGATCAATTTGTCCGCAGTCAATTAGTTAATTTGAATAGTTACAATCCTTCAAGCCACGACAATTCAATTCGGAACTGCGCAGGCTCCATCATCGAAGATAATAATCCGTTATACAGACTCAGAAGTTCAATCTAGTTCAATTCGGATGTACAGAACTATCTGTATTTACTGCTGTCCAATTGGTAACATTTTGACGTTCTAGAGTCGACATTTTGCATGACAATAGTGTCGATGTAGATCTTGATTGCATGAATTAAAGAGGGCGGTTTTATCAAAGAGGTGGCGAACAAAAGACTAGTCCGAGAACTCGGGTATCATGGAGAGAATTCTATCACTCGTATTCTAACACCATGCCGTGGGTGTCGCTGATCGTCAAGTTGGTCTCTTGTCGCTCAGTTACAATCTTGAATCGTTTCATTGATGTCTATGCATGATAATCGCTGATTAGTAATTAATTATGCGCAATCATAATTGTGAGTAATAGGGCACTGATCGGATTACGGATGTCTTGCGGTTTCTGAAGACAATGGACGCACATCGTGGGTGGATAAAGCTCGTCTGCGACACGTGGTGTGTGTTCCGGAGTTTCTAAGGTCTCAAAATAATTTTCTCAAGTTATGATGATTGTTGTGTCCTACTTCTTAAGTCCGTACGTAGCCCTTCAAATCGCCCTAGCACTTTTGATCATTTGTTGCATAGATGATGGAAAGTATACATGCTAATAGATCAGCATTTGAAACCATCTAAATATACAGCAAGTAAATCCACAAAAGTACATGTATATTACGTTAAACCCATGCACACGAGAGAAATGCAGACTCATCTTTTGTTGAATAAAAGTTTGCTCAAGCTTTCTCTCCCTTGTATTTTTCGCATCAAGCTAAAAGTTAAAGGTAAAAGCATAACTATATGCACACGTGACGCTTCGGGTATCTACCCATTCTCAAGGGTATTAAAGGTAAAAGTGTGACAATATAAACGTGTCACTTTTGTAATAATAAATGTACCACCTTTGCCGCTAATACCCTTGTGGATGAGTGAATACCCGAAGCGTTGGGTTACAATGTTGTTATGTTGTGTACTGAGCTTTGGTATGAAGCGTTCAGTACCTATAATCATCTAACTTGATGCGAAAATGCAAAGGAGAGAACACTTGAACAAACTTTTGTTCAACAAAAGATGATTTACAGCCTCATGTTTACCGCGATGTTACTTGTCCTTCATTGCCCTAATTTGCAAATTTAGAAAATTGTTAGTTCAGTAATTACAATTTCAATCCATTGATTGCTGGAATTCCTATTTCAATCTATTGATAAGTGTGAGTTGCAGTTTGAATTCATTGATGAAAAAAAAGAAATTTACCTCTAATCAATTATTGAAAATCCCTGATTAGAGGCAGGCCTGTTGAAAATTTGCCTACATGTTAAAAGACTTACTTACTGACTTGAAATTGATGTCGTTTCACATACCCCCTGCTAAATTCATGATAAAAGCCTCCCGCTGCAACTTATCATGAAGGTCCCAAATCGCACTTCTACTCAGATTCTACCTATTTTGATAGAAAAATACAGTGTGACCTCATAGATAATTCAGCAATTACGACTGAAGTGGAAATAATCATTGTAGAAGTATATAATTGGTTTCCGAGGAAATATCAGCTGAACTTCTACTAATTCTTGGCAGATAGCTTGATTGACAGAAAATTTAGCAACAAATTACATTAAATGCTGAAATGATATCGGAAATGCAAACACTTGACATCATCTGCTAAGGGTTTGTCTCAATCATTTCCAGTGCACAACTCGATGCCAATGCGCACGCTTTTTTATGTCTCATTCCTTTCTTCATTCATAAAAAAATTGCTGACGTCTCTTAAAACAGATTGAAACATTTCAAGTATTTGCAGAATTCATGCTTGGGTTGCTTGGGTAACCGAATAACTATCTAAAACAAATAGATTGAATGCTCTCACAAGATAACGCATTGATTGAGTGCCTTTCAATTTCTACAGTACACACAGGCTGCAAAACAATGAGATTTCTATATTAACTTTTTTGCCAAATTATGTTAGATGGAGTGTGCAAATGCAAGCGGATCCAAAAGCGAATTTAATGGACAATGGGACAATGAATGGTCCATAACATTTCTTGCATTGATGCCGACAAACTTCTGATAACATGAACTTAGGAAGGTTAACTTAAGCACTTATAAAAGGTTTAATGTAGTACAAGGCTTTAAGCAAACCCTATCTGACCGCTACGAGTCCGCAACAAAAGGATTCCTGTGACAATTCCCGATGAAGAAATCTCCATCTCTTAGAGCAATCTATTTCAAATCGCTCAAGATCCCCTTTTATAACTTTGAATCTCTCTCGCAACTTCTGATAACAACTAGAGGCTATATGCTAACTCTAATTGCACGTACCGAGAGGCCTAACCACCCTAACACAATTCATGATGAATTATAGGCCCCTATGACAGCAAAAAATAACAATTCAAAAAAGGAAAAATCTGCCATAAAATGTTTAATCATTTTTTGTGCAATATGTCGCAGGCAGTGCTGCTTCCTCAGACAATAAAAAAGTTCAAATGTCAAACATCGATGCAGGGTACAAGTTAAATACAACCGTGATATGTAAGCAGGTAAATAACTGGTAAATGTCAACCGGGGTTGGAGTTAAATGTATTCACATCATGGCAGATTGGTCTTGATTGAATAATTATTTGAAATCATGCGTCTGCATCAACAAGCTATTACCACAATAATGAGCAGCGTAGCCTATATAGTTTTATTTTATCAATCTCATTGATTGAATCTTGGAAAACTCCAATTATCAGGACGCCTGTCTCCAAAAATTAGTCTCTTCAATGCATAAAGCATGTGGAACAAGGGCCTAAATGCATAAAGGCCTACTCTGCATAGGGAATTACATTTGAATTAGACATAAAGCAATGCCGACATCGCAACTGCCGACGGGGATCCAACAGATCCAATGTTATCTGATTTTCTGGGAGCTATCTGAAACTTCTTCAAATAATGTCCAATTATCGGTGAAGTTGCATTCCCATTTTCGTTTATAAAAGCGATCCATGAAACTGACTCCTCTTGATTTAAAATAGTTGCCTTGTATTCCACGCGAAATCAAGAAGATTTAGACAAAATGCTATTAGGTCTATCATCATGGAATGCGTGATGGCGAGTGGCATGATGGAATACGTGAATATACATGTACAGGTCAATTAGCATTTCCATTAAATAACTTATTTTTTTACAAAATTATGAATGAAATGATAGGAATAATATAGTCCGGCAGCCAGCACGAGTTTCTGCAGGGGAGGAGGCCGAAAGTGAGACTTTCACAGAATGATGTACACCCTATGCCTACTACGAATCAGCACGTCTGCCGAGTTATAGTGAGTTCCTTTTCCTGTCAGACAGGATTAAAGAAAAATACATGTAAATCCAATGGGACGCAGATTGCAGCTTTTGGCTAAAATGAAATTTTGGATGTTTTCTCTGATTAAACGAAAAGTACTAAGCCCAGAGTCATAATTTTTGGTATGGAATGTCTTCAGATCATTTACTTTCATTTTCATGCACCCCTGTCTATAAAGCTAAACACATCTATATTTGGCGAGCCTCTTAATGTCGGCATACACAAACATTTTGAGCAACTTTATACACATTCAGCCACATTCTCACATACATTGTCGATCAGAAGCATGATAATAGCACATGCACATCTAGGAAATGATCTGAAGACATTCCATACCAAAAATTATGACTCTGGGCTTAGTACTTTTTGTTTAATCAGAGAAAACATCCAAAATTTCATTTTAGCCAAAAGCTGCAATCTGCGTCCCATTGGATTTACTTGTATTTTTCTTTAATCCTGTCTGACAGGAAAAGGAACTCACTATAACTCGGCAGACGTGCCGATTCGAAGTAGGCATAGGGTGTACATGATTTTGTGAAAGTCTCACTTTCGGCCTCGTTCCCTGCAGAAACTCGTTCTGGCTGCCGGACTAATAGATGATATCGGTATTATTCACTATTGGTTGAAAAAACCTATTTTTAATTCAACGTTTAAAAACAAAGGAAATGGCAGATCTGACGATATGAATTATTATTCACTTAATCATAGCGATGCATTTCGATGTCCTTCGCCCAAACATGCTCACAAATAATGCTCACTTTAACTTTTTATCGTGAACATGCTTGTCCGAAGGAAGTCGAAATGCATCACTCGATTTGATGAAATGAATTATCAATTCTATAGATAAATCTGTCATTTTCTTGGTTTTAAACAGATCGCAAAAGGTATGTAATAGCTGTATTTAAACAGTGAATGTGAATTCAATATTCAAAAAGTTTTATTTTGCGGTAGCGTCAGCGTGGCCTAGCGAAGAAGGTGCAAGCTCGTCTCCACCGCGGACCTCGGTTCGATTCCTGGGTCGGGCGAGTGCGGTCGGGGAATCAAGGGTGCTGGTGTCTTTTATTGACTTAATCGACGCAATTTTCTTTAGGTATTCAATAGACCACGACAGACTTTCGTTGTCAATATGGTGCATGTGAAATGAGCAATGAATTCTATGAACTTTGCAGTCAACATCCGAACAAAAGAACAATGCACTGCATGATAAATTAACATGTTATTACATGAATTTTGTCCACCAAAATCAATTTCTTGGCAAAGTCCTTATGGGGCCTTATCAGCATAAAAAAATTGCAACCCCAATTAGATGAAAAATGTAATATAATTGACTTTCTCACCAATTGCGCAATTTATGAACAGATAGGGGTAATGCGGATGACCTTAGAGGTAATATACCATTAAAGCAGTTTTGAAACCATTTCCTCAAGACTCTCAAAATCCAATAAGTCATAATAATATAAAATGAAAATGTTAAACCGTCATGCAAATGCAAATTTAATAAAAACAGCTCATTGTGTATTTGACCGAACTTCAAATTAGAAGAATTATGCACAAAAAATAGAGTATCCTGATTTAAGTTGCATTGATTTGATGTGAAGATTGTAAGTTGGTAAATGTTAACAAAGTGATTTTGGCTGCTTGCCACTTAACTAATCAAAATCTTCGTCAAATAGATTCTACCAAGCGATACAGCTGAGTTACCAAACTTTGAACATCAAAGGCTGCCGCTTTACTTTTTTACATCAATAACGATCGAATATCATTAGAATCATCAAAGCCAAGAACAAAGGGATGAAAATACTTTCAATAGTTCGATAGTCGAGTAAAGTGAGATGACTTAGAATATTGCCCTGATGTACAATATAACTATGTGAGTATTCCATCTACTTTTTCGATCAATTAAAACTTTATGACAGCGAAACTTCTGTGTCAAATGGGACTTGAACGAGTTACGCCAGCAATTATGCCAAATTGAGAACATCTTTGTAAAGGAGCAAGCAACGAAACTGAAACTAAATACATGTAATTTCAAATTCAAATAAAAATGAATTGTGAAATTCCGTTCATTCTTTGCAACTCAAGTCTATCGAAGAGCACGAAGCTAACGGATCACGACTACTTCATCAAATCTAAAAAATAAATTTAAAGTCTTATCTACATCAGGAGCCGATTAGTCGGTGGTTTTTTCATGCCCTCCCCTTATTCTTGGTAGTCGAGTTCCAATTGCATCAATTCTTAGGTTTTAAATTTTAAAATAATCTTCTTCGCATTAATAATGTTGCACTAAAATGCGAACTTAGTGATATGTGATTTGTTATATATTATAACTGTATTGCTTGATTGTTGTTGTTGATTTGTTCTGATACAATTTTATATACATGTATCTTATAAGAAATACTAGGTGCACTGTGCGATCTTACCTTCAATGGCAAAGCACATTATGTTCCAAGCAACTGTGGAGCAAGTGCAAAATACGGTACATGTGCTCGTATACAGAGTACCCCTTGAGTACAACCCATGGAGATTTGGTTACAGTATAATTCAAATGAGATGATGCTATCCTCAATGATAGACATTTGTTCTTTAGACCTACATTAGGACGGTGGCCAAAGACCAAGGTTGTTCCCTGGGTCTGTGATTGCAGATTGATGTGGTAGTATTGAGACTTCAACACATGACCGGAAACATTGAACAAAAAGCACCTCAAAAATAGGTTGATTTCATTATGTGACATACCTCAATGCATTTGATAAAGAAGGGATTCCAAAGCAACTGCGAATTACTTAAAAGCCAAAAGTGAAGTATCATGTGACTGAATAATAGAAAACAACTGATTCAAGTGCTATGAAATTTGAACCAAGTTGTACTTAACCCGATCCATGCCGAACCGAGAAGCGCATCAATATCGAGGTGGGCTGATGCCCCCACAGTGGCGTATTTAGGGGGAGACCATCGGGCCATGTCCTCCTCAGGAATTAGTCGCAGGTTTATGCAACAATCACAGTTACGAGCGCTACAGGAGAACGATCCTTCACTGCTCTAAAACATCTCAAAGATAATTTGTGATCGATCATGGGAGAAGGTCGATTAAATAGATAAGCCAATCTATATGCAAACAGAGATATTTAGATCAATCGCGACAAATTGTTAGATAGCTTTGCCATGCAGAGTAGACGTCGATCTGATTTTTTTGTAGGCATAAAAAATAATATAAACCGGACACTCCTGAATACCAAGTCCATTTCTGTTTCATTTGCAACCTGCAGATAAGAATTATAATTTGGACTTGTATAGAACTACAAAATTTTGAAAATTTTTTGGTATAATCATTTTTTTGCACAATATTTGACTACAGAAGATAGTATCAATATAATATAAATATACCATATATTAGCATAAGTCAGTATAGAATAAATCAAATTACTTCAATTCAATTCAGTAAAGTAAGCTAGCAATAATTTACTGGGAGAGGGAGAAGTACGTTGATTCGATCAAAAATGTGAATCAAAAGGTATACGTGTTATATAAAATTCAACATGAATGAATGAAGTTAAATTGGAAGAAAGTCATCG
The DNA here is from genome assembly GCA_907163375.1 of Prostheceraeus crozeri. Taxonomy (NCBI): domain Eukaryota; kingdom Metazoa; phylum Platyhelminthes; order Polycladida; family Euryleptidae; genus Prostheceraeus; species Prostheceraeus crozeri. The sequence continues at coordinate 628,179 of CAJQUW010012385.1, forward strand.
ATCGAAAAAAAGTTGCAGATTGAGCAATGCTCATATGCGGCAAAAATGAATTGCGGCGCTTGGTAGTCCTGCAGAAAGGAACTGTCAATCGTCCAGATGGAAGAGAGACAGGAACCAACTGTGCTATGACTGTCTCTTGCTTAATCAAGTTATCAAATAGTCTTGTTGCCAAAACAGTTCTTCGTGATGTAAGATCTTGAGCGGATAAAGAGTATTCATCACCAGTTCTATTATAATGCACTTGTTCTGAATACTTTGAAAACTTCTTGAGTCATTCAAAGAAATTCCAATGAAGGCAGGGCAGGTATACTCAATCAAACTTCGTATGAAAGCATTGTACCAAGTCAGAAATTCCTCTTCATTTGTAACAGATTTAATTCTTCTCAAAATGTAGAGTTTCTGTGCACATTTCTTCTCAATGAAATCTATGTGATACTTCCAACCGAATGAGTCGTCAAGCATAACGCCGAGAAACTTCAAAGATTTCTGGAATTTGAAGAACGGGAAGATATACTGATCATCACAAACATCTGTAAAACATCCATGAAAACTAACTAAATCACGGGTTTTGTTTTGGTTCAATGTAAGACTGTTCCTCTCAGACCATTGCGAAACATTATTAAGTTCGGATCTTTACGTATCAATATCTTCCATGGCCTTGTCCTTTCGAATACCAAACGATAAGCACACATCGTCGACATAGGGGAAGGAGAGAAGATACGTAAATGCCAAACAATTTGGGACCTGCAGAGACGGAGACCTGAGGAACCTGAGGACCCCATTCTGATACTGAAGTGTAATTCATTCAAAGAAGAAGATAAAGTAGCTTTGAAATCGTTGATTACTTTTCAGTAAGTTTAGTAGGAATTGGAGCAGACTTATAGGACGTGCCTCTTCAATTGAAGCATTATTGTCTCTAGGAATCGGGACAACGTCAACGATCTTCCAGCGTGATGGAACTCTTCTTTGGCAAATACATTCCGTAATCAAATGGTGGATTGGTTCGGCCAGTATCAGGGCGGAGCGCCTGTACAACAGAGTCGACATGTTATCACTTCCAGTAGAGTTAGAGCGAATCTGAGAGAGAAATTTCAAATTGAGGAAACCATCCATCATCTGTCAAATTCTGAAAAGCTGTAAAGGAAGAGGCATAGTTTATCACACTGCAAAAGAAATTGTTGAAATCATCTGCAAGTTCATCATTAGACTAAAGAGTGAAACGAGTTTGTTGCGTGGCCTCGTTCAAAATTACGAGTAATGTAGGACCAGAGAAGCCTTTCACTGACTTGGACTGTTTCTCCCGTAGACTGTCTTAGACTGTTTGGCCTATTATTGCATAATAGGCAACAGTTGCGAATGAATATCATTTGTGCCCCTTTCCCTATTGAGGAATTTCTGGATACGCCAGTGGCCACCCTCTTTAACTTGCAGCGTACTGCTCCAAATCACAAGAAACACACGATCCAACATATTTTAAGATCTGAACTTTCTAATGGAGCTGCTCATTCGTCCTAACTCACTCATCTTCATACAGCAATTCAAAAGATGAAAATCTCAAACTTTTGTAAAGTTAGAGCGATTTTGCCGAATTTCAGTTAATCCATCAATAATTCATTATCAAGATTCTAAAAGGATTGTTCGCGCTGCGAAGTCATTCTTGAGTACAAAGGGAAATTGAAAAGATTTTAGGCATGTCATGAATTTCAAGGAACATTCACAATAAAGTGTTGAAAACTTTCTTTTCGATAGTTCCCATCACGGAACTTTTGCATTTGCACCACAAAAATTATGGGCTATCAAACAAAAATATTGCAATTAAATTGGACAAGGCAATCAAATTATCTTAATTACAGCAGGAACAATCACTTGATTGCAATTATTTATCTCCACCACTTGAGCAGAGTGAATAGATGAAATGCATGGAGCTGTATTCTTTATTGGGTGTGAAAACGGGCGAATTTGATCACACATTTAAGCTCATGCATCACAACCATGATGATAATTAATCATTGAAAAAACAACGTTTCCAGATACCATAACTAAACTTTGGTTTTTAGAATCATTATAAAAGTATAATGCTATAAGAGCAAAGAAATAGATTATACACCAGATAGGTCTACCAATGCTTTTGAGTCCTGGAAGCTATCGGTCTTTTATAAGATAATGCATGGCGATGTCTTAAAAAATCACTGAAGATGCGATGTGCTCCCTATACGATGATGAATGGCATGGTAACAGTATTGCAAGCTAAACAGTCAAACAACCAACTTCACTATCTTTGCAGATCAATCAATTGATTCCAATGCAATGAAAAATATTATGCCTCTTGGTTCCCATGACAATCAAATTCTGATCCACAGAGGAACCCTGTTTCATTTATCTGCAGATAGTCAAGCATATTTTCCTAAAAAATTGTCTGATCCCTCAATGCTATGAATGAGTGAATTTCAACACGATGCATCGAAATTAGTTGATGTGAAAACGCGCTATGGAAAGAAAACTTTGTATGGCTCATCAAAGAGCTCCCATCTCTGAATGGTTGTCCACTGCGGATAAGAATTACTGGGGGAGATGTCTGTTGAAATACTTTCGTTTGCCAACAAGACCATTTGCGCCTGTCGATCACTCACTTACGTGATCATGACTTAGAATATGAATGTCATTTTGTGAGCTCAAACTTAAGATTTTGATAATAGATATAATAAGATTGATGATATAAACGATAATGGAGATAGTACCTCTTTGCATCGATAGCCTTTGCAAAGTTTAGTTTGACACACGAACGTGAAAAATCGAAGTAACTCATATGATTGTGTATGCAATGCCTATCAAAGACTTTTGCCAGGATTCCTTAAGATTTATTCAATTTAAACTGGTACTGAATTTGACAGCAGATATTACGAGCAAAAGAACCAGATGATGTTTCTCAAATCTTATAGATGATGAACAAAGTTTCTCAGGTGTCAGATAGGTTAACAGAAGATGTTCTTTTCTGTTATTTACTGCGTCTGTAGCGATGATATATTCCAAAAGGTTACAATGGTCCATAATTTCGATGATGATTTACAAGTACTATTCAAGAATGAACAAAGAGAAATTATGATATCAATATCCGTGCACTTTGATATTTTCAATGCACAACTGTTCAGAAATTTGATGTAATATTCGTGAAGATAAAGCTTTTTCTAATAGCGGCATTTCGAGCAGGGGTTTTCAAAAATTAATGGTCGCAATTAATTTATTGTTGCCATAAAAAAATACAAATTGATTTACGCCATCGAATAATTGCAGTTAATTGATTGATTTGTACCGTGATGAGGAAGCAATTTAATTGACTGATTTAATTGCAATGCTTTTATCACTCACCGTCGCAGGAAAAGCATCCCAATTTCAGTGATTTGTTTAGATATCAAGCTTACTAAACTTCTTCTATACTTCTTATTCACGGCTGAACCCTTTCAAGATTCTAATAAAGAACCATTTAGTGCATAATGCATTTAGCATCTTTATGTTACAATTAATGCTTTTATGATATCTTTTAACACGTTTACTGCCAATGACTATTCAACTCGTGAATGGTACTTTGTCTCCATTACCAAAACGAGTTTTTCCGTTGGAGGTCTTTGTCATGGGCACAGATATCATGTGCAGAAATCAAAATGATGCAATAGGCATACTTTGATACATTACAATTGGCAATAGGGTTAAACAAAATTTTTAGCCTCGGCAGAGGACGTGTTAAAACTCTATTTCATGTTTTGCTATACATAACATAATGTGAAATTCGTCTATATATAACAAACCATGAAATAGAATGTGATAAAGGCACGTGTGATTATTCATTTTCATGTTTCAATAATTGATTATCACTATGAAACCTGAAATTGAGTCTGTAATAAAATTTATCAATATTCTAAATTTGAACATAATTTTAGGCGTGTGTATTTCATGCAATGGGTCAACCCAAGCCACTATCCAAGGGCGACCTCACAGAAACAGTGTTAGATAGTCAGTTGTTAGTGACATGGTGATTTCAATGGGTAAATCTTACTTTCAGAGATTTGTTAGCCTTACTGTGTTTCTGTGCGGTCGCCTAAATTGTCAATAAGCTATTATGCGACTTGTGATGCATGTAGAACCATGTAGCCGTTCGAATTCGTCAAATTGAACTATGCAGGTTGAAAAATTCAAAATTAAGATTTGGTCCATTCAAACAGTGATGATAAATAATTGAATATTAATTTTTAATGGACTATGATTTCTAAGCATTTCTAAAGGTTTATAACCTTATGATTATTTCAAGTATTCACACCAGTGATGAGTCAATGTCCAAGTGGTTATAGATGTTGATGGTCTTCTATATAAGGCATTTGCCAATATATACCTATCCAACTGAAGATATGATATCTCTTAAGAATTTATGCAACTCTTCTCTGGAGATACGCCATTGATCTATAATAGAATCAGAGCGTTTGACCTACCAGTAGATTACATTCATCCACAAAACTAGGAAAGCATGCTTATAAAATCTACTAAACCGAATTCACCGAAGTACTTTTGGGCGTAGATTTGATGACAGTTGGATGGATTTGAAGGTGGGCTCAATTCGAGAGATCAGCTACTCCTCATGTCGCGATTTGTTTGAAAATATATCCATCTCAATGAGTTCACATTTCGCCCTGTCCTATTCTGTCATAAATTAATTAATTGATATTGGATAATGAAGGGTCTAGAACAAGTCAAATCAAGACAATCAGAATTCACCATGTGGCTCTCTTTCTATTGATCCCTTCGAAAGGATGAGAGGTCTATCTACCCTAGATTCGGGACATGAACGCATTCACCAAGCTTATTACATAATATTTGTCAAATTCTCCTACTCTATCAATTATTAGACAGGTGTCACAGAAGAAGAGATTTGAAAGAAATGCAGCACGTGTAGCAGGAGACCAGTCCCACGTGTACAAACACACGCACAGTGGTCGGTCAGATATTCCTTGACCAACTTTGATACGTGGAGCCTCTCCAATCTACAAAATCATCGTCATCAGTTCTCCTGCTTGGTTCTGTCGCATCCTAGACGCAGCTTGGCTTCCATGGACTTATGGTGAAGTCTCGTGGCTTGTTGGACCGCCCGCTGGGCAAACGTTGCAGTCAACAGCGGGTGTTACAAACCAAGACTTCGTGTTCCTCATCAAAGGCTCCGCCACTGAAGGGGAAGATGACGCTCCTCTCCGTGTGCGATAGATGACGTAATTGAACGGAACAAGAGGAGTTTGACAGCTAGCCGGCATTTTCTTTCGACTATTGCCGCTCGATTCTTCCCAGTCTATAAACACACAGGGAGACACGGGGCTCTCTGTCGTTCTTTTTTCGGTTTACGTTGACACAATCACGCAAATCGAAGGCAGACACGCAAACGAGGCTGTCTGTCATTTCGTGCCGGGCAATTCAAATCGAAACTGCCCCACCGAGTTCGATGATCGGCGGTTCACTGTTCTCTTTTATAATATCCTCTTTCTCTCAAATCTGTGTTCCTCTTGTTGTTGGTGTTGTTGTTGTTGTTGAACTTTCGAATGATCGGGCAATCGGTTTGCCTGAGGAATCCATTAGAGCGGTGTCCTTTGATGTCGAAAGACAACCGGCTCGGTGAATTTTTTCGGTGTTGGGTTTGACAAGGAACGTTGAGAGCTAAAGAAGGGTTGATGACCCCTACTCGTCCTCCCAATGGACATAAGCCGCTACAATTTGAGTTTGCATACACATTCATACACAGCTCAAATCATCTGGCCGTCTTAACATGAAACCTGTCCATTTTATCTCTCGGACAACAGTGGACAGCCGGCCGCTATTCATCTATCTTTCGCTTTGCTTTCATCTTCTCCGTGTAACATATGGAATGGCGAGGAAAAAATCAAGGGCGAGCGTTAAATGTGTGAACCATCGATCTTTTGTTGACCGATAGATGGACACTGTCAATGTTGAACTTCGGACGAAGCGTCTTGGGATAAGGGGAACGAGGGAGAGAGGCAGAAAAGGCAAAAAGGAATTGCCATAGATAAGAGGCTCGCCGACGATACTTCCTCTCTTGTTCTCACCGCCTTTAATTTTTTCAGGAGGCTACGGAAAGGTTGAAAGACTTGGCAAAAGGTTGGTTAGCCGATGTTTGTCGTTTTTCAATCGCCGCTTCTGTACTGTTCAACAGAGGATCGTATTTCTGTCTTAACAGGGGATAAATTGCATTGTTAATAATCGGCTATCTAAGACCGACTGTGATCTTTTTTTCTTCAACTGTCCGAAACGTCCTAAGCAAATATTGCTTCCGCATCCTTTGTGAATCAAGACATTTGCAAACCCTTGTTCGTTAATCGAAGTGAATTGAAACTGCAAACAATTTGAAACAGTATCGAAACAGGGATGTTAACTGCAAATATTTAATCAAAACCAAAGAAATAGCGTCGTCAATTGTATTTGTGCTGCTCTAATTAGCTTTATCAAAATTTATGACATGCCAATCATTCATCCATCAAATTTAAATTAAAAACATAAATATGCCTTTCTTTATAATCGGAAACACACTAGGAGAGCGCTTTTTTCCATGCAGCTCTTTTTCTTTTGTGCTGAGTGTTTACCCAGAGCGCAAAGTGCATAAGAGGTTTGACCCGACCAATGTTCGGGTTCGATTCTCTCAGACACAGGGCGTTTACTCTACTAAAGGGTCACAGTGCTGGTTAAAAATATATTACATGCATTCATAACCTAAGAATGAAGGAAACTCCTCAACATATACCAATTTTAGTGCATATTTACGTGATGACGGAAGTAGTAAGCAAATGACAAACACTCGACCGGCGCCCCCCCCCCTCTGGAACGGCAGAGTGTCGTGGTCGGCCGCCGTGGTGCTTCGGGTCTGAGTCCCCCCCCCCTCTGGAACGACAGAGTCTGTCGTGGTGTGCCGGCCAGGTGGGTTCACAACATGTTCGCTGACTCCCCCCCCTCTGCAACGACAGAGTGTGAGACTCGAGTGAGTTGGTCCGACCGCCTGGTTGACTTGGGCGACCGTCCAGGTTGACGTGGGCGACCGTCTAGGTTGACGTGGGCGACCGTCTAGGTTGTCGTGGATGGTGAAATGGCTACCAGATTCGGATTCAGCGTCAAATTCTGCATCTGTGGTGTGATTTCCAGCTCAATCGGCGAGAAAAACTGTTTCTTCAAATTTTAACAGAGTTAAAATTTGGGACGTTTTGGTGTGTAGCGCCCAAACGAAGCATCGGATGAGAAAACGGAGGCCAGATTCGGAATCTACGTGAAATTTTGGGTTAGGAAGGACGTTTCCAGCGAAATCGGAGATAAAAAATTTTTCGCTGACGTCCCCCCCCCCTCTGGACAGCTTGCTTCGATTTTGGCTTCCAGTGGACGGATTTTGTCGTGCGATAGCTCGTTTGAAAGCTAAGAGTAAGACAAATTCATTGAAAGAATCGGCTTGTTCCTATCTGTCTTCGTTTAGGTGTGAGACGCCATTTAAGATTTTGGGACATTGGCGAAAAACGACAGAGTTAGAATTTGGGACGTTTTGGGCTCTAGCTTCAAAACGAAGCATCGGATTGGAAAACGGATTTCAGATTTGGAATCAGTGTCAAATTCTCTATCTGTATGGTGAGTTTCAAGTCAATCGGAGAGAAAAAATTTTCAACATTTTTCGAAAAAACGACAGAGTTAGAATTTGGGACGTTTTGGTGTGTAGCGCCCAAACGAAGCATCGGATGAGAAAACGGAGGCCAGATTCGGAATCTACGTGAAATTTTGGGTTAGGAAGGATGTTTCCAGCGAAATCGGAGATAAAAAATTTTTCGCTGACGTCCCCCCCCCTCTGGACAGCTTGCTTCGATTTTAGCTTCCAGTGGACGGATTTTGTCGTGCGATAGCTCGTTTGAAAGCTAAGAGTGAGACAAATTTAGTGAAAGAATCGGCTTGTTCCTATCTGTCTTCGTTCAAAAGTTAGAGCGGTTACAAGATTTTAGGTCGGAGCTCGCTTACCTGAAAAAATCCTAAGTGTCAGAGTGACTTTGTATGGGTAAAATTTTGAAAATTTTCCAAAGTGTGGAATTTCGACCTGGGACCGTCACCAAAACATTTTCATCAAATTTTGAAATTTCACTGACGTCCCCCCCCCTCTGGACAGCTTGCTTCGATTTTAGCTTCCAGTGGATGGATTTTGTCGTGCGATAGCTCGTTTGAAAGCTAAGAGTGAGACAAATTCAGTGAAAGAATCGGCTTGTTCCTATCTGTCTTCGTTTAGGTGTGAGACGCCATTTAAGATTTTGTGACATTGGCGAAAAACGACAGAGTTAGAATTTGGGACGTTTTGGGCTCTAGCTTCAAAACGAAGCATCGGATGGGAAAACGGATTTCAGATTTGGAATCAGCGTCAAATTCTTTATCTGTATGGTGAGTTTCAAGTCAATCGGAGAGAAAAAATTTTCAACATTTTTCGAAAAAACGACAGAGTTAGAATTTGGGACGTTTTGGTGTGTAGCGCCCAAACGAAGCATCGGATGAGAAAACGGAGGCCAGATTCGGAATCTACGTGAAATTTTGGGTTAGGAAGGATGTTTCCAGCGAAATCGGAGAGAAAAAATTTTCGGCTGACGTCCCCCCCCTCTGGACAGCTTGCTTCGATTTTGGCTTCCAGTGGACGGATTTTGTCGTGCGATAGCTCGTTTGAAAGCTAAGAGTAAGACAAGTTCAGTGAAAGAATCGGCTTGTTCCTATCTGTCTTCGTTTAGGTGTGAGACGCCATTTAAGATTTTGTGACATTGGCGAAAAACGACAGAGTTAGAATTTGGGACGTTTTGGGCTCTAGCTTCAAAACGAAGCATCGGATTGGAAAACGGATTTCAGATTTGGAATCAGCGTCAGATTCTTTATCTGTATGGTGAGTTTCATGTCAATCGGAGAGTTTCAAGTCATCGGCGAGAAAAATTTTCAACATTTTTCGGAAAAAAACGACAGAGTTAGAATTTTTGCGATGGCTGCCTACTGTAGAGCCAAAACGAAGCATCGGATGGGAAAACGGAGGTCAGATTCGGATTCAGCGTCAAATTCTACATGGAAATGGTGTATTTCCAGCTCAATCGGAGCACTAGAACCGGAGATAGACGGGATTTTTAGTGTTTGGATGATGGGTATTACGTCATCAGCTGATCGCCACACACTATATAAGCTGGGAACCGACGGAGACTTGTCATTTAGAGGAGAACGATTGTCAGTAGGTCGTCTCTCTGAGCTCCGATGATAGCTTCGGACATTCCAAATTCCAAGTTTCTGTAAGAAACCGACTTAGAAAATTTCATTGCTGATATCAGCTAAGGCGTCAGACTTAGAGGTTCGCCAGGAGATGGCCTTCGTCTCCAGGCCATAAAAGACTCCAAAACTTTAAAGGCTCGTAACTTTGCTTCTACAAGTCCGTTTGACTTGATTCAAAAAAGGTTCGGTCGCTATTGACCTGCCCTAAGTGATGGACTACTTATAAAATTTCATAAGTAGTGCTAAAAAGTTGAAAAATTTAAATTCACTAGTTTTGGAGGTTTTCTGGGGTTTTCGACCCTGCTGAAGTCAATGAAAGCATTTTTAATGATGTCTGAGCCAGTCTTCTCATGGTATAAGCGGCTTTTCACTGAAAGCGAGCAAGACACGGAGAGTTTTGCTGTAATATTCCACTGACAGGGTGTTCCTTCGGGACGGCGGACGATGCCGTAGTGATAAGTGTGGCAAGGGAATGTGTCATATTTAAGACCGTAACCGCTGGGACAACTCATGTCTCATGTTGGGCATTTGACACAGCTCTCAACGTAGCACTTTGAACGCCAATCGGTTGAGTCTTAGCTATCTTGTCATGGGTGGCCTCTAAACATCTCCATTGCAAAACGCTGGTGAATCAAGCTCTCTACGGCTTGCTATCAAGCAGATCAAAGCAATAACTTGGGATGTTTCCTCAAGGTTTTCAAGTATGCTGAGTTCAAATCTGCTATCAGATTTCAAATTCAACTAAGACTAAGGCAGCTTTGAGGGGTTAGATCCCAGCTACTGTTCACTACCTTTGACTCGGCGTTGCTGTTACCACTTCGGGGCAGTGACAATGATGTCTTCAGCTGTAAAGAGCGGGTATCGGGGAAGATCTCTCACTTCCCTAGTGATCAGTACAAGGCCTTCGGGCTGTCGACGGGATCGAGTGCCACTCACTACACTCAAATCTATCATTCCTCACTAAGTGTAAATTACTGACTATACATTTGTCCTGCTATCAGGTTATTTTTGACTTGCTATCTAGTTGAATAGTCTCTTGCTATCAAGAGATTCACTTCTACTCATAAAGCACATCATCGCTGTAATACCTCCTTTGCTCGAGCGTTCCTTCGGGACGGCGGGTACTGCCGTAGAGGGATTGTGTTGCACGGGTTGTTCGTCGTTTGTTAGACCGAAACCTCTGAGCCGTTGCTCATGTTGGGCGTTCGACTTCATACTCAACGTGACGCTTTCTCTCGCCAGGTCAGAGTACTTCAGCCATTCGACAAAGGTTAGTCTTTATGATATGGAGTAGAGTGAAATGTAATTCATTAGATGTCCCTTCAATGATTGCTCCCATGATAAACGTTGATGAGACAAATGAAATGATTCTCATCTTCCCTTTTCAATGATTGAAATCTACTAACACACTACCGTATAATCGTCCACTATGGGGCAAGACATGATAGAGCCTCCACGCGGTTTGCCCTGGGCAGTCTTTAGACTGGCGAATACTATCATTAAGTTGAATCTGCTATCAGTCAACTTGAACGTTGCGTCACATTAGAGGGGTATATAAACCACTGCGTCTCATTTCATTTCAATCATGCAGACGCCGAACAGTCAAGTCAGCTCTCCTCGCGGACCGCAGTTAAGGCCGCGAAATTTATTTGAGGAGTTTGTCAGGCTAGAGGGGCAAGACAGAGTTTTTAATAATCTTGCTCGGATTGGCAATCCGATGACAGCAACTGCTGTCAATCCAACGGAATGGCGCTACATTCCACTTTTTAGCCATGTACCAGTTAGTGTGGAAGTCGACAGTGCTACCAAAGAGAGAGTCTTTGACTCTCTCAGTAGAATTGGTAGGGTGTAAGGTGACGTTACTCCCGAGAATGAACCATCGGCTCTCTTAAGGGCCACCATGGGGCAAGACATGATAGAACCTCCTCGCGGTTTGCCCTGGGCAGTCTTCGGACTGGCGAATACTATCATTAAGTTGAATCTGCTATCAGTCAACTTGAACGTTGCAAATGAAGTTCGGTGTAATACTTCCTTTCGACGGGCGTTCCTGTAAAGGGCGGCGGTGAAACCCGTAGCTATGTATACCGCAAGGGACATTCGGCAATGGTCAATCTTGTTAAACCTCTCTGCGTCATGTTTGCAAGTGATTGCCTCTGTCTCAACGTAGTATGCATTCGCGCCAGGGCGACATTTAGCCAACTGTCGAAGGTTGCCTAAAACTTTCCATTGCATACGTTATGAGAGCCATGAGTTCTACCTGTCTCTATCAATGAGACGAATTGATGAATGGAATGAAAGGGAGGATACTCACGCGCCACATGCAACATAACACACTTCTCTCTTCCGTAGTCTAACAAGCTCTTTACACATGGATCGCAGTCGATTGCTATCCCTGTATCAGAAGTGTAAGCTATCTTAATTTATTTGACACTATTTGATCTATTATCATCATCGTCCATATGAAATGTTTTAAGATTTACAAGTTAGACTAAGCGTTCTACTATTTGTAAATGAAAGATATAGTTTCAACAGTTTACAGATTGAAAATAAAGTTTCAATAGTGTGTGTGTGTGTGTGTATGTTAAGAATAAAGTTTTATCTGTTTGTATGTTAGAAATAGAATGAAGTTTCACCAGTTTACAAGTTAAGAATAAAGTTCTATCTGTTTATATGTTAGAAATAAAATAAAGTTTCAATAGTTTGCAAGTTAAAAATAAAGTTTCAACCGTTTACAAGTTTTAAAATAAAGTTTAAATAGTGTGCAAGATAAAAAATAAAGTTTGAACAGTTTACAAGCTGAAATAAAGTTTTAATAGTGTACACGTTGGAAATAAAGTTTTAATAGTTTATGCGCTTCAAAATAGAGTTATAACAGTTTATATGTTAGAAATAAAATGAAGTTTCATCAGTTTACAAGTTAAGAATAAAGTTCTATCTGTTTGTCTGATAGAAATAAAACAAAGTTTCAACCGTTTACAAGTTAAAAATAAAGTTTCAACAGTTTACAAGTTAAAATTAAAGCTTCAACAATTACAAGTTAAAAATAAAACTTCAAAAGTTTACCAGTTAGAAATAAAGTTTCATCAGTTTACAAGTCAAAATAAAGTTTCAACAGATTATAAGTTAAAAGAAAAGTTCCAATAGTATGTGCATTAGAAATAACGTTTCAGCTGTTTGTATGTTAGAAATAAGATAAAGTTTCAATTGTGTGTACGTTAGAAATAAAGTTCTATCTGTTTCTATGATAGAAATAAAACAAAGTTTCAACCGTTAACAAGTTAAAAATAAAGTTTCAAGAGTTTACAAGTTAAAACTAATGTTTCAATAGTGTATGTATGTTAAGAATAAAGTTAGAACAGTTTACAAGCTGAAATAAAGTTTTAATAGTGTACACGTTGGAAATAAAGTTTTAATAGTTTATGTGCTTCAAAATAGAGTTATAACAGTTTATATGTTAGAAATAAAGTTTCAACAGTCTACAAGTTAAAAATAAAATTATAACTGTTTCAAGAGTTTACAAGTTAGAAATTAAGTTTCAATGGTGTATGCGTTAGAAATAAAGTTTTAGCTGTTTGTATATCAAAATAAAGTTTCAAGAGTTTACAAGTTAGAAATAAAATGAAGGTTCACCAGTTTACAAGTTAAGAATGAAGTTCTATCTGTTTGTATGTTAGAAATAAAACAAAGTTTCAACCGTTAACAAGTTAAAAATAAAGTTTTAAGAGTTACAAGTTAAAACTAATGTTTCAATAGTGTGTGTATGTTAAGAATAAAGTTTTATCTGTTTGTATGTTAGAAATAGAATGAAGTTTCACCAGTTTACAAGTTAAGAATAAAGTTCTATCTGTTTATATGTTAGAAATAAAATAAAGTTTCAATAGTTTGCAAGTTAAAAATAAAGTTTCAACCGTTTACAAGTTTTAAAATAAAGTTTAAATAGTGTGCAAGATAAAAAATAAAGTTTGAACAGTTTACAAGCTGAAATAAAGTTTTAATAGTGTACACGTTGGAAATAAAGTTTTAATAGTTTATGTGCTTCAAAATAGAGTTATAACAGTTTATATGTTAGAAATAAAATGAAGTTTCATCAGTTTACAAGTTAAGAATAAAGTTCTATCTGTTTGTCTGATAGAAATAAAACAAAGTTTCAACCGTTTACAAGTTAAAATTAAAGCTTCAACAATTACAAGTTAAAAATAAAGTTTCAAAAGTTTACCAGTTAGAAATAAAGTTTCATCAGTTTACAAGTCAAAATAAAGTTTCAACAGATTATAAGTTAAAAGAAAAGTTCCAATAGTATGTGCATTAGAAATAACGTTTCAGCTGTTTGTATGTTAGAAATAAGATAAAGTTTCAATTGTGTGTACGTTAGAAATAAAGTTCTATCTGTTTCTATGATAGAAATAAAACAAAGTTTCAACCGTTAACAAGTTAAAAATAAAGTTTCAAGAGTTTACAAGTTAAAACTAATGTTTCAATAGTGTATGTATGTTAAGAATAAAGTTAGAACAGTTTACAAGCTGAAATAAAGTTTTAATAGTGTACACGTTGGAAATAAAGTTTTAATAGTTTATGTGCTTCAAAATAGAGTTATAACAGTTTATATGTTAGAAATAAAATGAAGTTTCATCAGTTTACAAGTTAAGAATAAAGTTCTATCTGTTTGTATGTTAGAAATAAAACAAAGTTTCAACCGTTAACAAGTTAAAAATAAAGTTTTAAGAGTTTACAAGTTTAACTAATGTTTCAATAGTGTGTGTATGTTAAGAATAAAGTTTTATCTGTTTGTATGTTAGAAATAGAATGAAGTTTCACCAGTTTACAAGTTACGAATAAAGTTCTATCTCTTTAAGTTTATAAGTTAAGAATAAAGTTCTATCTGTTTATATGTTAGAAATAGAATGAAGTTTCACCAGTTTACAAGTTAAGAATAAAGTTCTATCTGTTTATATGTTAGAAATAAAATAAAGTTTCAACAGTCTACAAGTTAAAAATAAAATTATAACTGTTTCAAGAGTTTACAAGTTAGAAAATAAGTTTCAATGGTGTATGCGTTAGAAATAAAGTTTTAGCTGTTTGTATATCAAAATAAAGTTTCAAGAGTTTACAAGTTAGAAATAAAATGAAGGTTTACCAGTTTACAAGTTAAGAATGAAGTTCTATCTGTTTGTATGTTAGAAATAAAACAAAGTTTCAACCGTTAACAAGTTAAAAATAAAGTTTTAAGAGTTGCAAGTTAAAACTAATGTTTCAATAGTGTGTGTATGTTAAGAATAAAGTTTTATCTGTTTGTATGTTAGAAATAGAATGAAGTTTCACCAGTTTACAAGTTAAGAATAAAGTTCTATCTGTTTATATGTTAGAAATAAAATAAAGTTTCAATAGTTTGCAAGTTAAAAATAAAGTTTCAATAGTTTACAAGTTTTAAAATAAAGTTTAAATAGTGTGCAAGATAAAAAATAAAGTTTGAACAGTTTACAAGCTGAAATAAAGTTTTAATAGTGTACACGTTGGAAATAAAGTTTTAATAGTTTATGTGCTTCAAAATAGAGTTATAACAGTTTATATGTTAGAAATAAAATGAAGTTTCATCAGTTTACAAGTTAAGAATAAAGTTCTATCTGTTTGTATGATAGAAATAAAACAAAGTTTCAACCGTTTACAAGTTAAAATAAAGTTTCACCAGTGTACAAGTTAGAAATAAAGTTTCAATAGTGTATATGTTAGAAATAAAGTTTTAGCTGTTTGTATATGAAAAACTAAGTTTCAAGAGTTTACAAGTTAAAAAATAAAGTTTCAATGGTGTATACGTTAGAAATAAAGTTTTAGCTGTTTGTATATCAAAATAAAGTTTCAAGAGTTTACAAGTTAGAAATAAAGTTTCAACAGTGTGCACGTTAAGAATAAAGTTTCAATAGTGTGTATGTTAAGAATAAAGTTCTATCTGTTTATATGTTAGAAATAAAAATGAAGGTTCATCAGTTTACAAGTTAAGAATAAAGTTTTATCTGTTTGTATGTTAGAAATAAAATAAAGTTTCGACCGTTAACAAGTTAAAAATAAAGTTTCAGATTAAAATAAAGTTTCAATAGTGTGTATGATGGAAATAAAGTTTAAGCGCTTTGTGCGTCAGAAATAAAGTTTCAACCGTTTACAAGTTAAAAATAAAGTTTCAACAGTGTGTACGTTAAGAATAAAGTTCTATCTGTTTATATGTTAGAAATAAAAATAAAGGTTCACCAGTTTACAGGTTAAGAATAAAGTTTTATCTGCTTGTATGTCAGAAATGAAATAAAGTTTCACCAGTTTAAAAGTTAAGAATAAAGTTTCAATAGTGTGTATGTTAGAAATAAAGTTTCAATAGTGTGTATGTTAAGAATAAAGTTCTATCTGTTTATATGTTAGAAATAAAAATGAAGGTTCACCAGTTTGCAAGTTAAGAATAAAGTTTTATCTGCTTGCATGTCAGAAATGAAATAAAGTTTCACCAGTTTAAAAGTTAAGAATAAAGTTTCACCAGTTTAAAAGTTAAGAATAAAGTTTCAATAGTGTGTATGTTAAGAATAAAGTTCTATCTGTTTATATGTTAGAAATAAAATGAAGTTTCAATAGTGTGTATGTTAAGAATAAAGTTCTATCTGTTTATATGTTAGAAATAAAATGAAGGTTCACCAGTTTACAAGTTAAGAATAAATTTTATCTGCTTGTATGTTAGAAATAAAATAAAGTTTCACCGATTTACAAGTTAAAAAATAAAGTTTCAATAGTTAACACGTTAAAAATAAAGTTTCAATAGTGTGTATGTTAAGAATAAAGTTCTATCTGTTTGTATATTAGAAAGAAAATGAAGGTTCATCAGTTTACAAGTTAATAATAAAGTTTTATCGGTTTGTATGTTAGAAATAAAACATAGTTTCAACCGTTGACAAGTTAAAAATAAAGTTTCAATAGTTTGCGAGTTAAAACTAATGTTTCAATAGTGCGTATGTTAAGAATAAAGTTTTATCTGTTTGTATGTTAGAAATAAAATGAAGCTTCGCCAGTTTACAAGTTTAGAATAAAGTTTTATCAGCTTGTATGTTAGAAATAAAATGAAGTTTCACCAGTTTTAAAATTAAAAATAAAGTTTCAATAGTGTGTATGTTAGAAATAAAGTTTCAACCGTTTACAAGTTAAAATAAAGTTTCAACAGTGTCTACGTTAGAAATAAAGTTTTATCTGTTTGTAAAGTTCGATCGTAGGATTTACTAGTTTGCAAGTTAGACTCAGCATTCTACTAGTTGTAAATGAAAATAACGTTTCAACAGTTTACAGATTAAAATAAAGTTTCAATAGTGTGTATGATGGAAATAAAGTTTAAGCGCTTTGTGCGTTAGAAATAAAGTTTCAGCCGTTGACAAGTTAAAAATAAAGTTTCAACAGTGTGTACGTTAGAAATAAAGTTTCAACAGTTTACAAGTTGAAAAATAAAGTTTCAACAGTGTGTACGTTAGAAATAAATGAAAGTAAGAACTTCATCGTATGAGTATTCAAAGCATGTTTTGTAAATCAAATGTGTGTAGTCCTGACATGATAGAATCGCGTTAGAAATAAAGTTTCAGCCGTTTACAAGTTAAAGATAAAGTTTCAACAGTGTGTACGTTAGAAATAAAGTTTTAGCTGTTTATATGTTAGAAACAAAATAAAGTTTCACAGTTTACAAGTTGAAAAATAAAGTTTCAACAGTGTGTACGTTAGAAATAAATGAAAGTAAGAACTTCATCGTATGAGTATTCAAAACATGTTTTGTAAATCAAATGTGTGTAGTCCTGACATGATAGACTCAAATGAACTTGACAAACGCGTTTGTCAAGCTTGATTCTATCATGTCAGGACTACACACATTTGATTTACAAAACATGTTTTGAATACTCATACGATGAAGTTCTTACTTTCATTTATTTCTAACGTACACACTGTTGAAACTTTATTTTTCAACTTGTAAACTGTGAAACTTTATTTTGTTTCTAACATATAAACAGCTAAAACTTTATTTCTAACGTACACACTGTTGAAACTTTATCTTTAACTTGTAAACGGCTGAAACTTTATTTCTAACGCGATTCTATCATGTCAGGACTACACACATTTGATTTACAAAACATGCTTTGAATACTCATACGATGAAGTTCTTACTTTCATTTATTTCTAACGTACACACTGTTGAAACTTTATTTTTCAACTTGTAAACTGTTGAAACTTTATTTCTAACGTACACACTGTTGAAACTTTATTTTTAACTTGTCAACGGCTGAAACTTTATTTCTAACGCACAAAGCGCTTAAACTTTATTTCCATCATACACACTATTGAAACTTTATTTTAATCTGTAAACTGTTGAAACGTTATTTTCATTTACAACTAGTAGAATGCTGAGTCTAACTTGCAAACTAGTAAATCCTACGATCGAACTTTACAAACAGATAAAACTTTATTTCTAACGTAGACACTGTTGAAACTTTATTTTAACTTGTAAACGGTTGAAACTTTATTTCTAACATACACACTATTGAAACTTTATTTTTAATTTTAAAACTGGTGAAACTTCATTTTATTTCTAACATACAAGCTGATAAAACTTTATTCTAAACTTGTAAACTGGCGAAGCTTCATTTTATTTCTAACATACAAACAGATAAAACTTTATTCTTAACATACGCACTATTGAAACATTAGTTTTAACTCGCAAACTATTGAAACTTTATTTTTAACTTGTCAACGGTTGAAACTATGTTTTATTTCTAACATACAAACCGATAAAACTTTATTATTAACTTGTAAACTGATGAACCTTCATTTTCTTTCTAATATACAAACAGATAGAACTTTATTCTTAACATACACACTATTGAAACTTTATTTTTAACGTGTTAACTATTGAAACTTTATTTTTTAACTTGTAAATCGGTGAAACTTTATTTTATTTCTAACATACAAGCAGATAAAATTTATTCTTAACTTGTAAACTGGTGAACCTTCATTTTATTTCTAACATATAAACAGATAGAACTTTATTCTTAACATACACACTATTGAAACTTCATTTTATTTCTAACATATAAACAGATAGAACTTTATTCTTAACATACACACTATTGAAACTTTATTCTTAACTTTTAAACTGGTGAAACTTTATTCTTAACTTTTAAACTGGTGAAACTTTATTTCATTTCTGACATGCAAGCAGATAAAACTTTATTCTTAACTTGCAAACTGGTGAACCTTCATTTTTATTTCTAACATATAAACAGATAGAACTTTATTCTTAACATACACACTATTGAAACTTTATTTCTAACATACACACTATTGAAACTTTATTCTTAACTTTTAAACTGGTGAAACTTTATTTCATTTCTGACATACAAGCAGATAAAACTTTATTCTTAACCTGTAAACTGGTGAACCTTTATTTTTATTTCTAACATATAAACAGATAGAACTTTATTCTTAACGTACACACTGTTGAAACTTTATTTTTAACTTGTAAACGGTTGAAACTTTATTTCTGACGCACAAAGCGCTTAAACTTTATTTCCATCATACACACTATTGAAACTTTATTTTAATCTGAAACTTTATTTTTAACTTGTTAACGGTCGAAACTTTATTTTATTTCTAACATACAAACAGATAAAACTTTATTCTTAACTTGTAAACTGATGAACCTTCATTTTTATTTCTAACATATAAACAGATAGAACTTTATTCTTAACATACACACTATTGAAACTTTATTCTTAACGTGCACACTGTTGAAACTTTATTTCTAACTTGTAAACTCTTGAAACTTTATTTTGATATACAAACAGCTAAAACTTTATTTCTAACGTATACACCATTGAAACTTTATTTTTTAACTTGTAAACTCTTGAAACTTAGTTTTTCATATACAAACAGCTAAAACTTTATTTCTAACATATACACTATTGAAACTTTATTTCTAACTTGTACACTGGTGAAACTTTATTTTAACTTGTAAACGGTTGAAACTTTGTTTTATTTCTATCATACAAACAGATAGAACTTTATTCTTAACTTGTAAACTGATGAAACTTCATTTTATTTCTAACATATAAACTGTTATAACTCTATTTTGAAGCACATAAACTATTAAAACTTTATTTCCAACGTGTACACTATTAAAACTTTATTTCAGCTTGTAAACTGTTCAAACTTTATTTTTTATCTTGCACACTATTTAAACTTTATTTTAAAACTTGTAAACTATTGAAACTTTATTTTTAACTTGCAAACTATTGAAACTTTATTTTATTTCTAACATATAAACAGATAGAACTTTATTCTTAACTTGTAAACTGGTGAAACTTCATTCTATTTCTAACATACAAACAGATAAAACTTTATTCTTAACATACACACACTATTGAAACATTAGTTTTAACTTGCAACTCTTAAAACTTTATTTTTAACTTGTTAACGGTTGAAACTTTGTTTTATTTCTAACATACAAACAGATAGAACTTCATTCTTAACTTGTAAACTGGTAAACCTTCATTTTATTTCTAACTTGTAAACTCTTGAAACTTTATTTTGATATACAAACAGCTAAAACTTTATTTCTAACGCATACACCATTGAAACTTATTTTCTAACTTGTAAACTCTTGAAACAGTTATAATTTTATTTTTAACTTGTAGACTGTTGAAACTTTATTTTATTTCTAACATATAAACAGATAGAACTTTATTCTTAACTTGTAAACTGGTGAAACTTCATTCTATTTCTAACATATAAACAGATAGAACTTTATTCTTAACTTATAAACTTAAAGAGATAGAACTTTATTCGTAACTTGTAAACTGGTGAAACTTCATTCTATTTCTAACATACAAACAGATAAAACTTTATTCTTAACATACACACACTATTGAAACATTAGTTAAACTTGTAAACTCTTAAAACTTTATTTTTAACTTGTTAACGGTTGAAACTTTGTTTTATTTCTAACATACAAACAGATAGAACTTTATTCTTAACTTGTAAACTGATGAAACTTCATTTTATTTCTAACATATAAACTGTTATAACTCTATTTTGAAGCACATAAACTATTAAAACTTTATTTCCAACGTGTACACTATTAAAACTTTATTTCAGCTTGTAAACTGTTCTAACTTTATTCTTAACATACATACACTATTGAAACATTAGTTTTAACTTGTAAACTCTTGAAACTTTATTTTTAACTTGTTAACGGTTGAAACTTTGTTTTATTTCTATCATAGAAACAGATAGAACTTTATTTCTAACGTACACACAATTGAAACTTTATCTTATTTCTAACATACAAACAGCTGAAACGTTATTTCTAATGCACATACTATTGGAACTTTTCTTTTAACTTATAATCTGTTGAAACTTTATTTTGACTTGTAAACTGATGAAACTTTATTTCTAACTGGTAAACTTTTGAAACTTTATTTTTAACTTGTAATTGTTGAAGCTTTAATTTTAACTTGTAAACGGTTGAAACTTTGTTTTATTTCTATCAGACAAACAGATAGAACTTTATTCTTAACTTGTAAACTGATGAAACTTCATTTTATTTCTAACATATAAACTGTTATAACTCTATTTTGAAGCACATAAACTATTAAAACTTTATTTCCAACGTGTACACTATTAAAACTTTATTTCAGCTTGTAAACTGTTCAAACTTTATTTTTTATCTTGCACACTATTTAAACTTTATTTTAAAACTTGTAAACGGTTGAAACTTTATTTTTAACTTGCAAACTATTGAAACTTTATTTTATTTCTAACATATAAACAGATAGAACTTTATTCTTAACTTGTAAACTGGTGAAACTTCATTCTATTTCTAACATACAAACAGATAAAACTTTATTCTTAACATACACACACTATTGAAACATTAGTTTTAACTTGTAACTCTTAAAACTTTATTTTTAACTTGTTAACGGTTGAAACTTTGTTTTATTTCTAACATACAAACAGATAGAACTTCATTCTTAACTTGTAAACTGGTGAACCTTCATTTTATTTCTAACTTGTAAACTCTTGAAACTTTATTTTGATATACAAACAGCTAAAACTTTATTTCTAACGCATACACCATTGAAACTTAATTTCTAACTTGTAAACTCTTGAAACAGTTATAATTTTATTTTTAACTTGTAGACTGTTGAAACTTTATTTCTAACATATAAACTGTTATAACTCTATTTTGAAGCACATAAACTATTAAAACTTTATTTCCAACGTGTACACTATTAAAACTTTATTTCAGCTTGTAAACTGTTCTAACTTTATTCTTAACATACATACACTATTGAAACATTAGTTTTAACTTGTAAACTCTTGAAACTTTATTTTTAACTTGTTAACGGTTGAAACTTTGTTTTATTTCTATCATAGAAACAGATAGAACTTTATTTCTAACGTACACACAATTGAAACTTTATCTTATTTCTAACATACAAACAGCTGAAACGTTATTTCTAATGCACATACTATTGGAACTTTTCTTTTAACTTATAATCTGTTGAAACTTTATTTTGACTTGTAAACTGATGAAACTTTATTTCTAACTGGTAAACTTTTGAAGTTTTATTTTTAACTTGTAATTGTTGAAGCTTTAATTTTAACTTGTAAACTGTTGAAACTTTATTTTTAACTTGTAAACGGTTGAAACTTTGTTTTATTTCTATCAGACAAACAGATAGAACTTTATTCTTAACTTGTAAACTGATGAAACTTCATTTTATTTCTAACATATAAACTGTTATAACTCTATTTTGAAGCGCATAAACTATTAAAACTTTATTTCCAACGTGTACACTATTAAAACTTTATTTCAGCTTGTAAACTGTTCAAACTTTATTTTTTATCTTGCACACTATTTAAACTTTATTTTAAAACTTGTAAACGGTTGAAACTTTATTTTTAACTTGCAAACTATTGAAACTTTATTTTATTTCTAACATATAAACAGATAGAACTTTATTCTTAACTTGTAAACTGGTGAAACTTCATTCTATTTCTAACATACAAACAGATAAAACTTTATTCTTAACATACACACACACACACACACTATTGAAACTTTATTTTCAATCTGTAAACTGTTGAAACTATATCTTTCATTTACAAATAGTAGAACGCTTAGTCTAACTTGTAAATCTTAAAACATTTCATATGGACGATGATGATAATAGATCAAATAGTGTCAAATAAATTAAGATAGCTTACACTTCTGATACAGGGATAGCAATCGACTGCGATCCATGTGTAAAGAGCTTGTTAGACTACGGAAGAGAGAAGTGTGTTATGTTGCATGTGGCGCGTGAGTATCCTCCCTTTCATTCCATTCATCAATTCGTCTCATTGATAGAGACAGGTAGAACTCATGGCTCTCATAACGTATGCAATGGAAAGTTTTAGGCAACCTTCGACAGTTGGCTAAATGTCGCCCTGGCGCGAATGCATACTACGTTGAGACAGAGGCAATCACTTGCAAACATGACGCAGAGAGGTTTAACAAGATTGACCATTGCCGAATGTCCCTTGCGGTATACATAGCTACGGGTTTCACCGCCGCCCTTTACAGGAACGCCCGTCGAAAGGAAGTATTACACCGAACTTCATTTGCAACGTTCAAGTTGACTGATAGCAGATTCAACTTAATGATAGTATTCGCCAGTCCGAAGACTGCCCAGGGCAAACCGCGAGGAGGTTCTATCATGTCTTGCCCCATGGTGGCCCTTAAGAGAGCCGATGGTTCATTCTCGGGAGTAACGTCACCTTACACCCTACCAATTCTACTGAGAGAGTCAAAGACTCTCTCTTTGGTAGCACTGTCGACTTCCACACTAACTGGTACATGGCTAAAAAGTGGAATGTAGCGCCATTCCGTTGGATTGACAGCAGTTGCTGTCATCGGATTGCCAATCCGAGCAAGATTATTAAAAACTCTGTCTTGCCCCTCTAGCCTGACAAACTCCTCAAATAAATTTCGCGGCCTTAACTGCGGTCCGCGAGGAGAGCTGACTTGACTGTTCGGCGTCTGCATGATTGAAATGAAATGAGACGCAGTGGTTTATATACCCCTCTAATGTGACGCAACGTTCAAGTTGACTGATAGCAGATTCAACTTAATGATAGTATTCGCCAGTCTAAAGACTGCCCAGGGCAAACCGCGTGGAGGCTCTATCATGTCTTGCCCCATAGTGGACGATTATACGGTAGTGTGTTAGTAGATTTCAATCATTGAAAAGGGAAGATGAGAATCATTTCATTTGTCTCATCAACGTTTATCATGGGAGCAATCATTGAAGGGACATCTAATGAATTACATTTCACTCTACTCCATATCATAAAGACTAACCTTTGTCGAATGGCTGAAGTACTCTGACCTGGCGAGAGAAAGCGTCACGTTGAGTATGAAGTCGAACGCCCAACATGAGCAACGGCTCAGAGGTTTCGGTCTAACAAACGACGAACAACCCGTGCAACACAATCCCTCTACGGCAGTACCCGCCGTCCCGAAGGAACGCTCGAGCAAAGGAGGTATTACAGCGATGATGTGCTTTATGAGTAGAAGTGAATCTCTTGATAGCAAGAGACTATTCAACTAGATAGCAAGTCAAAAATAACCTGATAGCAGGACAAATGTATAGTCAGTAATTTACACTTAGTGAGGAATGATAGATTTGAGTGTAGTGAGTGGCACTCGATCCCGTCGACAGCCCGAAGGCCTTGTACTGATCACTAGGGAAGTGAGAGATCTTCCCCGATACCCGCTCTTTACAGCTGAAGACATCATTGTCACTGCCCCGAAGTGGTAACAGCAACGCCGAGTCAAAGGTAGTGAACAGTAGCTGGGATCTAACCCCTCAAAGCTGCCTTAGTCTTAGTTGAATTTGAAATCTGATAGCAGATTTGAACTCAGCATACTTGAAAACCTTGAGGAAACATCCCAAGTTATTGCTTTGATCTGCTTGATAGCAAGCCGTAGAGAGCTTGATTCACCAGCGTTTTGCAATGGAGATGTTTAGAGGCCACCCATGACAAGATAGCTAAGACTCAACCGATTGGCGTTCAAAGTGCTACGTTGAGAGCTGTGTCAAATGCCCAACATGAGACATGAGTTGTCCCAGCGGTTACGGTCTTAAATATGACACATTCCCTTGCCACACTTATCACTACGGCATCGTCCGCCGTCCCGAAGGAACACCCTGTCAGTGGAATATTACAGCAAAACTCTCCGTGTCTTGCTCGCTTTCAGTGAAAAGCCGCTTATACCATGAGAAGACTGGCTCAGACATCATTAAAAATGCTTTCATTGACTTCAGCAGGGTCGAAAACCCCAGAAAACCTCCAAAACTAGTGAATTTAAATTTTTCAACTTTTTAGCACTACTTATGAAATTTTATAAGTAGTCCATCACTTAGGGCAGGTCAATAGCGACCGAACCTTTTTTGAATCAAGTCAAACGGACTTGTAGAAGCAAAGTTACGAGCCTTTAAAGTTTTGGAGTCTTTTATGGCCTGGAGACGAAGGCCATCTCCTGGCGAACCTCTAAGTCTGACGCCTTAGCTGATATCAGCAATGAAATTTTCTAAGTCGGTTTCTTACAGAAACTTGGAATTTGGAATGTCCGAAGCTATCATCGGAGCTCAGAGAGACGACCTACTGACAATCGTTCTCCTCTAAATGACAAGTCTCCGTCGGTTCCCAGCTTATATAGTGTGTGGCGATCAGCTGATGACGTAATACCCATCATCCAAACACTAAAAATCCCGTCTATCTCCGGTTCTAGTGCTCCGATTGAGCTGGAAATACACCATTTCCATGTAGAATTTGACGCTGAATCCGAATCTGACCTCCGTTTTCCCATCCGATGCTTCGTTTTGGCTCTACAGTAGGCAGCCATCGCAAAAATTCTAACTCTGTCGTTTTTTCCGAAAAATGTTGAAAATTTTTCTCGCCGATGACTTGAAACTCTCCGATTGACATGAAACTCACCATACAGATAAAGAATCTGACGCTGATTCCAAATCTGAAATCCGTTTTCCAATCCGATGCTTCGTTTTGAAGCTAGAGCCCAAAACGTCCCAAATTCTAACTCTGTCGTTTTTCGCCAATGTCACAAAATCTTAAATGGCGTCTCACACCTAAACGAAGACAGATAGGAACAAGCCGATTCTTTCACTGAACTTGTCTTACTCTTAGCTTTCAAACGAGCTATCGCACGACAAAATCCGTCCACTGGAAGCCAAAATCGAAGCAAGCTGTCCAGAGGGGGGGGGGACGTCAGCCGAAAATTTTTTCTCTCCGATTTCGCTGGAAACATCCTTCCTAACCCAAAATTTCACGTAGATTCCGAATCTGGCCTCCGTTTTCTCATCCGATGCTTCGTTTGGGCGCTACACACCAAAACGTCCCAAATTCTAACTCTGTCGTTTTTTCGAAAAATGTTGAAAATTTTTTCTCTCCGATTGACTTGAAACTCACCATACAGATAAAGAATTTGACGCTGATTCCAAATCTGAAATCCGTTTTCCCATCCGATGCTTCGTTTTGAAGCTAGAGCCCAAAACGTCCCAAATTCTAACTCTGTCGTTTTTCGCCAATGTCACAAAATCTTAAATGGCGTCTCACACCTAAACGAAGACAGATAGGAACAAGCCGATTCTTTCACTGAATTTGTCTCACTCTTAGCTTTCAAACGAGCTATCGCACGACAAAATCCATCCACTGGAAGCTAAAATCGAAGCAAGCTGTCCAGAGGGGGGGGGACGTCAGTGAAATTTCAAAATTTGATGAAAAATGTTTTGGTGACGGTCCCAGGTCGAAATTCCACACTTTGGAAAATTTTCAAAATTTTACCCATACAAAGTCACTCTGACACTTAGGATTTTTTCAGGTAAGCGAGCTCCGACCTAAAATCTTGTAACCGCTCTAACTTTTGAACGAAGACAGATAGGAACAAGCCGATTCTTTCACTAAATTTGTCTCACTCTTAGCTTTCAAACGAGCTATCGCACGACAAAATCCGTCCACTGGAAGCTAAAATCGAAGCAAGCTGTCCAGAGGGGGGGGGGACGTCAGCGAAAAATTTTTTATCTCCGATTTCGCTGGAAACATCCTTCCTAACCCAAAATTTCACGTAGATTCCGAATCTGGCCTCCGTTTTCTCATCCGATGCTTCGTTTGGGCGCTACACACCAAAACGTCCCAAATTCTAACTCTGTCGTTTTTTCGAAAAATGTTGAAAATTTTTTCTCTCCGATTGACTTGAAACTCACCATACAGATAGAGAATTTGACACTGATTCCAAATCTGAAATCCGTTTTCCAATCCGATGCTTCGTTTTGAAGCTAGAGCCCAAAACGTCCCAAATTCTAACTCTGTCGTTTTTCGCCAATGTCCCAAAATCTTAAATGGCGTCTCACACCTAAACGAAGACAGATAGGAACAAGCCGATTCTTTCAATGAATTTGTCTTACTCTTAGCTTTCAAACGAGCTATCGCACGACAAAATCCGTCCACTGGAAGCCAAAATCGAAGCAAGCTGTCCAGAGGGGGGGGGACGTCAGCGAAAAATTTTTTATCTCCGATTTCGCTGGAAACGTCCTTCCTAACCCAAAATTTCACGTAGATTCCGAATCTGGCCTCCGTTTTCTCATCCGATGCTTCGTTTGGGCGCTACACACCAAAACGTCCCAAATTTTAACTCTGTTAAAATTTGAAGAAACAGTTTTTCTCGCCGATTGAGCTGGAAATCACACCACAGATGCAGAATTTGACGCTGAATCCGAATCTGGTAGCCATTTCACCATCCACGACAACCTAGACGGTCGCCCACGTCAACCTAGACGGTCGCCCACGTCAACCTGGACGGTCGCCCAAGTCAACCAGGCGGTCGGACCAACTCACTCGAGTCTCACACTCTGTCGTTGCAGAGGGGGGGGAGTCAGCGAACATGTTGTGAACCCACCTGGCCGGCACACCACGACAGACTCTGTCGTTCCAGAGGGGGGGGACTCAGACCCGAAGCACCACGGCGGCCGACCACGACACTCTGCCGTTCCAGAGGGGGGGGGGCGCCGGTCGAGTGTTTGTCATTTGCTTACTACTGACGGACAATTTAACTTTGAAAAATATAAATCGTCTTCAAAATCAAGGAGTGATAATTTTCTCATGACAAATTGCAAAAATGAAGAACTTCAAATGTCGTAGGACTGTGTGTAGGTACGTGGGACCCTTAGATAAGCTATGAAGAAGAGGTGATGGAAATGTACTGCACGCATGCATTCCAGTCAAGAATATTCATTTCAAAATTGGACTAATCTAAAATTGATTGATTTTCTATTTTAAGTGCAATAGGTCTATACACTTGTGATTTGCGATTGCATCACAAATGTGATTCATCAAATAGGTAGAGAAAAATTATATGAGCGTTAATATAGACAATATATCATGACCAGGGTTCAAAAATATGCTTCTATTATTGCCTTAAAACAAAAAATTTTATTGTCTTTTATTCCAGCAATTTGCATCGCTTCTTTTCAATTGAAACATGTTTGATAACTGTTTCAACTGGTAACCGTAAAATCTGCTTTGATAATTGAAATGAAGTACCTGTAATGTTTCTGACGTGCTATTAGTGAGTTTAGTAAGTTGCATGTTCACATTAACTGCCGACAGCGACATTGTTTCTTGGGAGCATTCTAGACATTCGTATTTGCTGCTCTACAAGTCATGAAGAGGCAGTAGGATTTCTGGTTCACTTGATACAATCTGTTCTTGCTGTGAATAAGATATCAATAAGTATGCATCAAACTCATCAATTTCGACTTGGGATCTCATTAATAGTTTGAGAACATTGTCCATCGAAAGGCATGTTTAAAAACGCTGTTTAAAATAATACTTCTTAGCGTTGAATATCCTGCTGCCCAAATTTTCCTCAATCAGGAATTCGTGGTTCAGATCTGTAAATCAATTTTGTTTCTGTAGAATATATCCTAAAAATCAAAAAATAAATATGTCAAATAAAATTATTTTGTTTAGAAATCGAATACTGTAAACAAAAAATGAAGCATACAGTAGGCTACTTGTCCGAGGAAAGTGTGACATTTCGCAACATTGAGGTGCTAGTTTTGCCACACTGCTCATGATAAACTCGAAGAACACCGAAAGGTCCCTACAGACAAAATTGTTAAATTAATATATGAAATCTTTTTGAACCTCTTTGTCACAGTGCACACCACTCTTAACTCAACTTGAAAAGTATAACTATAAAAAATAAGGTATTCTAGTGAAAAAGTGAGTTCTTTGTTAGAAACAACATTTTAAGACGCAAAATTTCAAATGGTAAGAGAAAATGCAATAAGCTATTTGAGTCTGAATGACTCCATTGGTCTTGCTGCATCTACATGTATCTCCAAATGTTCCACGCTGGTTAATATCTAATAATACATCAAATAAATCCGGATCAAATAATCGTATGATTTCAAACACTGACAATCATTTTGTTTTAACTTATGAAGTGCACCTCCAAAAACCCGAGGCCCACTTTCGAAAGTCTTGGTCCACGTTTGGGCTACATGGTACCACTGTTTTAAAACATGCTCAAAACCACGGTTAAAAAGCATGTTAAACAGCCATGTTTACAATGAAACTCGTGTTCAAAAGCGTGGTTTTAAAGCCATGATTTAAAACAAAGTGCATAGAAATCCATGCTTAAAGTCCATGTTGTGACTTAAAATCCAGGTTTTAGAGGCAGTTCTGGAAAACTTCTTTAAATAAGACATTGCGTGAAACACTCCTGAATAAATCATTTTGCCCTTCCCACACCCTTCTCTAGATTTTCTGCGAAAAAGGACATAAATACCCGAATCCGCGCCAGAACAAGCCTGGATATCCGATTAATTCCCTAATCCTATAACTCCTTTGTCTCAATGTGCATGTAAAGCTACTTTAGATGAATTGACAAAACTGATGTGAAACAAGCCACTTGACAGCTACAGACCGTCATGTGTTCATTGGGAAGAAATATTGTTGAACAGCTGATCCTAAGGATAAGCACTAAGAAATTTGTTTAATCTGACGGTTTCTGTTATTTTGCGATCGGTGCTTTCCATTCATGTTCGTAATTTGATATCTCGTTTCATTTGTAACTTGATTCCCAACTGTTGGTCATATGGTTCGCAGACACTCAAGTGGCTCTTTGTTTACCGTTTCATGGCAAGCTCGTTTGCAGCTGAATTTTGTGTTGGCCCTGCAGAAATAAAGAAATTGACAGATTTTGCAAAAAAATAGTCTTTACTTTCCTCAAGTAAATATAATCGAGGTTGAAGGTCATTGAGTATAACTTTTCGTTATTTGAACAGAATCAGATCAATTTTACATGATTCCCCAGAAGATGAAAAGTAAAGAAAATAAGAGAATCTTAACAAAATGATAAAAATGCGAGTGAATTACTAGGAAAAACAGCGGTTAATCAGAATATCCCTTGACGAAAAGCAAAATTACGTTTAGTCGAGTCAATCTGATCAGCAGCGAACTTGATCAATTTAGAATGATGAAATCGACTGTTCGTAACTTATTATAAAATTTGTATTTTTATCGTGAAAACAGCTTAGTCAGTATTTCTTCTCTTGACAAGGCTGGTATTGGCAGCACCCAACCCTATCCATGCCGAGGGGAGATTCGCCCCAATTGCCAAGTCTTCTTTTTCTGTGTTTCTCGTAAAACCAAAACCAAACAGCATGACTAACACTTTTGCTACAGTCACCGCATTTCAAAAGTTTCAACAAAGAATATTGGATTAAGTCCACTGGAAGGTCAAATTTATTAGTACACGTATGTAAATTGATAGGTATTGTTTTGAGAGTCTAAAATTTGCCACTTTTGACAGACATTTTGCGTGAGATGTTTGTGCACGATGTTTGTATTCTATCAACACTTTTACATACAAAATTTGAAAAACATGTCTATGGATTTTCGTTGAGCATAGCATTCATAG
Organism: Prostheceraeus crozeri; assembly: GCA_907163375.1. Classification (NCBI taxonomy): domain Eukaryota; kingdom Metazoa; phylum Platyhelminthes; order Polycladida; family Euryleptidae; genus Prostheceraeus; species Prostheceraeus crozeri. The sequence goes on from CAJQUW010012385.1 coordinate 658,540, forward strand.
CTGGCGAATTCACTTTGATATAATGTTTCTCGGCGGTCTTAGGTCTTAGCTGTTGGACAAATTGTGTTGGAAAACAAATATATTGAGGTTATCATACAATAGGTATGTATGATAGGCCTATATACATTGTATACATTGAGTACAAATGTTGATAAGCATAATTTATAACTAATTGACTGCTTTAAGTTGCGGGTTACAATAATCAACGCTTTTAAGGTGTGTGAGACAGGACCCCATCGCCACAGCGATGCGTCGCCGATAATGAAGAGAGTCAACCAAAGATGTTGGCAAATTATAATGATTATTTCCTTTTACAAAATTTGTGATGTTTAAAACTAAAAGCGAGATATTTGTTGAAAGGTTCATACCTTTCTCAACCAGCATTACAATCTCAATTTTAAAACGGGATAATCCTTCTAATTTCTGAAAAAGTACTTTCTCATGACACTGCTTACATAATTACACTTGTTAGCTAATTAATTGGGACATTATCGTCCGCGAAAACAAATCGACTGTCGCGACAACATGAATAAATGGTGGTCCACCCCCAATTAAGCATTCGCATCACTGGCTCCAAAACTATGATATCATCAATTCTTCATCTCTCAAGAGAATTGCAAGAGATATTCTTGAATTTTCGTGATCTTATCAGGTCAAGCTGACCACTTTCACTTGTGCTATCTTATGAAGGAATCTAAGGCCGAAATTGGCAAATACGAACAACTTCTTGAAGACATACATATTCATCGAAATTATCTTCAAACATTTTATTCTTTACACAAATGCAATTATTGCCCTAAGAAGTGTATTCTGAATTGATGGTGAGCTAAGAATGCTCAGTGCAAATTGAAGACTTGTAAAAGCCAGATTTTGAAGCATGAGGTTGGTCCAATCAATTTGAGTACACAAAATATCGCCGTCATTTTGATGGAATATTATTTGGTAGACTCCTGAGCGCTTTCTCGGCCTCTCTTCATGAGGAGTACGGCCGTAATGACAAAGGCAGAACAGTGATACACAGAATGTCAGAAACACAACGAATACTTAATCAATAGAGACACAGAGATCTATAAGCCACTGACATGACGTCATGCAGGTAGAAACGAAGCAATAACAAATAAACTTACTAAAGGCAGAGGGCACATAACTCACATTGCAAAATAAGATACAGAAAAATGAAGTGTAAATAAGATAAAAAGGGACGGAAAATCATAAAGACAAAAGAAAAAAAGAAAAAAATCACCAAGGCAAAGACAAAACATGTTTGAGTTCCTTTTGAACACAAAGTGACGGACGGAGGTTTGTGCCAGATTTGTATACTTTTATGTTGTATAATCACATCCGCATGCGGCTGATACAACTGCGTAAAATTTGAAAGTGGATCTAAAGAAGTTGCAAAATAGCGGCTAACTCATTATCTTAGAGAAAAATGATTTCCACAGCGAATGATAGCTATTTTGGCTTGAGTTATTTGAATTATGTCAGTTTGAGAGCGATATGAAAACATGTCTCAACTTTGATATCAATATCACCCTGAAAATTTGGGCTATAAATCAGAAATTAGATATAGATGTTGCTACAAGAAATTATAAAAACCGATTGAAGTATGTGCAGAATGTCTCTGAGCTATGTAATGATTCAAATGTGGAAACTCTATATCACTTTATGATTGAATATTCCCCGCATCAGAAAATGCAACAAGAAATATCACCAGTGTTATGCCATTGCGACCGCAAAACTGAGTTTCTTGAATTAACGAATAGACTGACTCCAGAAAATACAAAATCCATCAGTAACTTTCCACGGAAAACTAGCAAAATGCGATTGATTTTCAAAGAAAATAATCAATGAACATCCAAAAATGAGGGATCAATAGTTCAACATCCTCTCCTCCCTTTATTGGAATTGTCTTTTCGATGTACTACATACGAAGTTTTACTTTTATTTTAACGAACTTTTACAACATCTTTTTAATGGATGTGTTCGCCATATATTCAAGCTGCATGTTTCCCAAAAATGGGATGAAACACTCATTATATTACACCTGTGATATAGCTGCGTCAAAGATTAAAAAGTACATGTGTACCTAGATTTGTATAGAACTGCTTGCATGTCATACCACTGGAATATGATACATATATTAGCATTTGGCATGGTCTATAATATTTGTGACATTTCGAATTCTTTAGCTTTTATTCACTGGAAGGATTAATATTTCTGTGCGCATTCCACTTTGAATTACGAGTCGCACTGGCAAGTCGTTGAAGGACGCATCGCAGCGTCTACGGCTGCCAAGGAACTTCGTGTATAAAAAGCTCAAATCTGATTACCTCTTTCTAATCCATGTGTGGCAAACTGAAACTTGGCGCTTTGTAAAATATGAATATATAATAGTGCATTTCCAGATACACTTATTTTGAAGAAGAGATTTTCATGATCTATGATAAGAATTTAGCTGGAATGAATGCTTCCTAAACACTCATTGCTTTTGCCTAATGAATTTGGTAGCAATTTGATTACATTATTCTAAATTGTAACTTTCCTTTGTTGAATGCTCAGCAGGACACGACTTACTGAATCGATACTGCGCTTGGCAGGATTAGCGAGTCAGGGTCCGCATTTCTTTTTTGAGACCTATTGAGATGAAGAACGAAACCATATGCTTCCAGCAGAGATAACCAGCAGCTTGCTTTGTACATGTTCTGGTTGTCAGAATATGGTGATTGCAAAATGTATTTCAACACTGCAGGGAGGTCCTCTGATTTCGTACTAAATAATTCCTGGATACTTGGCAGCCGAAACCATGCATGATTGATGATCATTTGCTATTCACCCGCATTGCAGACATTTGATAGTTGAGAAACAATAGGCATATTTGAATATCAAGTACCTTTTAGCATCTGCTCCTACAAAATTCTCTTCTTGAGATTCCATTTCTCTAAAGAGCAATTTTGAAGATATTGCGGTTTATTTAAAGATTATGTAATATTCTGTATTCTTTCTGTAATTCTTTCTGTAATGACGTTCTGCAAAAATTCATTTAAAATAGGTTATTTGCATTTATTCTGAAATTTTTCACTTCAAATTGTATCAGACATGTTTGTGTCTTTAAAAAGTCTTCCCCTTTATTCATTCTAAAGTTCGCTGGCACGTTAAGAAGCCTAATGTCATATAGTTAAATTGCTGTCGATATTATTCATTTCATTTCATTTCTGAATGAATTTAAACAACCTTTAGATAACAGCTATAGACCAGACCAGCATCATATAAACTAATTTTTTGAACAAGCGTAATAGCTGCGATGCATTTTCTGGAACTGCAGGGTACACTGAGTCATTTCAAAAAGGACTGTTAAAATCCCCTGTTGCAGGTAATCGTAATTAGACGTCGTTCACAAGTTTTGTGAACGATATCTACTGTAATTCGAACAAAGAGTCAAAAGATAGAGTAGAAATGGACAATTGAAATATTGGAAATATTGAATATTGGTATATAATTGAAATAATTGGAAATATGAATAATTTCATTGACATTTTGAGGAGGCGTTTGAGGAGAGATACGGAGGTGGAGTTGTAGTTAGTATCTATTCGAGATCCGGAGTCGTGAACACTCATGGAATCTGGTGATGCGCTTGTGTCATTAAAACTCTATAGTCAAGGACAAAGTTTATTAGCTTGTACTGTAATTGCAGAAGTAAAGCCGACACAACACATCATTTATTTAAAAAACATAAAATACCAAAAAATTATTTTAAAAGTGTTTTTTAAACCTCTTGACTATTCTGTGGAAAATTGAAGACGCTTTTATAGCAACTGCTTGATAATAATATTTATTTATTTGTAAACCATATAAAAGCAACAAGTGTTGAGAGAAATGCATTAGTAACTGTGCACTATGCTTCAATCCAATTAAAACAGCAAAGATATTGGTTAAGCATTAGTGAACTTTTGTACTCACTGCACGGTGTCATGTCGTGATCAATTCGGTCACAATGATTTTCCGACACCGATCCCCGGGGGACTACTTGTCAAGTCTAAAGTTCAAAGCAAGAAGAAAACAATTCGACACGCCCTTGTATAATTTAGTAACAAGAATGGTGTGCTGAAAAGAATACTGCTCAATTAGTAGAGTCATCGGAACCTTTTTCTGGAAATTACTCAACGGATATTGTGCTTCGACTTACAATAATTTAATGAAAGTTTATTCAGGTTTCAGAGCTTTCAAATTTAGCAGTTGTGTTAAAAAGTTACCGGAACATTGGTGGTTGAAACAATGAACTGACATAACGTGAGAACTATCCCTCAGCGGTGCATCTTTAATCTCAAGTTTCTCTACTTCGGGGAATCTCTTTGAAAATTTGCAGGCAATGTAAGTTATTTGTGAACCTAAAAGTTGATGAGTTCAAAGTCAATTGAATGTGTTTGTTAACTTGGCAAACTGTCGAGATGGTTACGGAATGGCTGAGTGCCTACCCTTGATCTTTGATGTTTAGCGATTTATATAAATTTTATAATAACAAATGGAGGTCGGTTCGACCTGAAAACTAAGACGGGGTTAGGATCCAGTAGTCAGGGATGAGAGGGTGTGCAAACTATCGATTTTCGCTGTCGCCAATATCAGAAGTACGCCAGCAAAGCGTTACCAGCTAATAATTTACATAACATAAATCGTCTTCTACAGCTGTGAACAGAGCCTTAACGAAACTAATTCAGCCTCTTCTAGAAAAGACATTTCTCTGATATTTGTAGGAAAATGTCCTCTTAATTTTTATACAACATGGACAGATTAATTCACCTGATTGTCTCTTAGCTTAGTGCATAGATAGCACGTAACACAACACCAGCGGAATAAACATTTACTGCTGGATTATGATGAAAAGTGTGGGATTCTGCAGAAAGCTACTTCTGACATAGAAAGTGATTTCTCATCAACTATTCACATACAGATTCTATATTCGAATAAAGGGTTCTTTCTTTTATTCGGTTATTCTTCATGAAGGTCAATAAGTTGAATTCAGATCACAAATAATTAATGCAAAAACTCCACGTCCCAACTCGCTCAATTGCAATACAACTTCAGTTCTACGAGTATGATTTCATGGCTAGTCCGCGGACTTTCCGTATAAAAACTTTCCGTTTCATATACGAATTGAAGTGCGGTTTTCTGTGTGAAGTGAATTATTTTTTAAACTAAGCAGCGCTAAATAATTTGTTTTATGTTATTAATCAGTTATTTAACATCATTATTAGTTTATTACATTATTATAATACAGTATAGAATATAATATAATACAATGTAATGCAGCATAATGCAATAAATATAATATGATATGATGTAATATAATATGATATATTAATATTAAGTTATTGATTAATCCTCATAATAGCGAATGATGACAACGAAAATCCATATATTTTGCTATCCAATATTTCGCTTATTATTGAAGAGACTCTTTTGGCGTTGGATGAACCCTCTCTCGATCTGTCCCAAATAAGTCACTTGTGTATAAAAATTTTCAAACAGAATCCATTTCCTTAAATGAGTTTTGAATATTGCTGATGATGTGAGTCAATATGGAAAATTCTACCTGGATGAATAAATTCCTAATGGCAAAAAATTGGCGTCTTGACCTGTCTCATCCGAAGATACCGATAAACCGGACGTTCTTTCGAATAATGGGACGTGTATTTCCTGACAGGAGCAAAGCGGAGATGCGATGAGCAAATTATCAACATTTCATGACCCTTGGATAGAAGAGAAATGTGAACGTTTAGACATTGTATCTGGAATAACAAAGTAATGACCCTCAGTGATTCTCACGTAATTTACCTTAGGCATTGCACAAATATTTGACTTGGAATATATCAGCGGCAATTACATTTTCATCGTTGATGAGGATTGATGTTCAAGGTGACCTCTCCCACCTTATTTGGTGTCTGACCTTTTCAAAATCAACACCAAACCGCTTAGGTCATCCGACTGTGTCCATAACTAACAAGAAAGGAAAATGTTGTGAGCCTAATTTTGCGGAAACAATCTTGTTTTCAGGGCCGCATTGCGCCACCTTTACAAGTCGAGGAGTCTCAACTTCTTTCAGATGTAAGGACCGGTGTTTGGCGTACGAGGCTCTGTACTGCATTGATGTCGGGGACGGGTGGGGAATTCAGTCTCCATCCAGAGGGGGGATGTCGGGATGATCCCACACCGGATAGCCTAATTGTATTTCAGATTTCTTCATTCAATTAAACTTGTAATTGTGGGATAATCTGGGATTGGGAATGTCTATGAGATCTGTAGGTTATTGATGCTGTGATACGTAAATCATTTTTTTCGTGCAAGTCAGAAAAAGGCGGGTGTGGATGGAAATAAAGACCCTTGAAACAAGGGCGGCGGAGCGCTTTTTCTGTTGGGGGGGCAGCGGTTGTTAATGAGAATTTCACTTGAACGTGTTTTGTTGTTTGCTCAATTGTTTATTTGGACGTGTATGCTCATGTGTATACGGTACCTCAAAGGGCTGTTTACAAATAATCCTTTCAAACTTCTTAAGAACATCTTGTTAAGCATCATATATCAGCAAATATTTTTCAGTTTAAACTGTTTATGGGTATTTATATCATGGTTAAGGCACGCTTTTCCCGGTAAATTCAAACTCTACTATCGCAGTTTCCATGTATTTTACCCGTATATCATACACACACAGTTGCTTACAGTTGTTTAGGCTACTATAGGCTAATGCAAACGTACTATTGTTGAAATTTGAATTGAAAGAACATTGTATATGTACATTGATTCAATTAAAAATGATCTTCATAATGACTTGATGTTTGTCTTTATTTTAGACAATTGCCAAATACAGATTTCCTCTGTGGGCATCTGCTCACAAACTCTTTGAGTATTTCCTCCTTATTCAGATTCCGTGACTGTACACGGAACAAATGAATAATCATTAAATATGTTAGGCGAGCTTGTCCCATAGTCGACCTGAGATAGTTTTTTATAAACCGTAGGTGCGAAAATGACCTCTCGGCAGTTCCAACCGACGTTGGAGCAGCCATCACTAGTTTGCATAGTTTGACACACTCCGATAAGCATATTCCTGACTGTCGGTCCAGCTTCTCTCAGTGCTTCGATGATATTCATAAAAATTCATAAGAACATTTCACTGTAAAAAATTTGACCAGAGGGACATGTAGGGGCCGCGCCCACCCAGAAATCAGTGTTTACATCATTACCCGTCTTGATCAATCCCCCGCCAGGCGCGGTCACTCCTCAGGTGTCAACTGATGAGGCAATATCTGATTGTGAACGCTGGCTAGCACTTTCATTCATCGTTTTGGAGAAGACCATTGCATCAAGGAGAGGAGAAATTAGAGACGACTGTCATAGACACCAACAAGTTAACTTAAGGAATAAATAGCTGAAACATAATTAGGACAGACAGGAAATGAAATAAACGCAATATTTACAGGAAGATGATAGTTTCAACTTTCAGTGACATCTATCCGCCACATATTTCTGGCCTAATACACCTAGAACATTTGGGGGGGGGCAAGAAGATACTCCTGCCCCCCATGATATTTCTTGGGGGCAGTTGCCCCCGCTGCCCCCCGGCTCCGCCGCCACTGCCTTGAAATATCAATAGGCGTGTTCAGAATTCTCAATTTCTGCGATGATTGCTTATGCAGGGATTTTTCATGTCATGTTTTACGCTGCTTGATGGACTCGGAAATTGGACCTGGATCTGGTTTGAAGTGCCCGAAGTATTTAAGTGGTCATCGACGTCGACTTCCATTGAGACTTGAGAGATAATCGTTTACAAATTTCAACAGAGTCAGTCGATCTTTTACAAAATCAAAATATAAAGAAATTGAAAAAAAATCTCTGCACATTGTCAGGAACTACTTGTATTGATTGGTGACATTGATGCATGCTCACCCTGAAGCTTATGTTGATGTCGAAACAGTGCCCGACACCTTATCATTGAAGAATAATCGAGGATCAACTTTCAATCAAGTAATTTGTAGATGAGCACTCAATTATTTGTACATATACCGTGCGTTTTGAAAACTGCAGTATAATCATCATGCTACGACAATTATATTTATTTATTTACTTCACATGTTGGCAATCATTTGAGGTTTTTACAGACGTTCTATTTTTCGAAGAACTATTTTAGTAATTACTAAGGTCTGCGAATATAGCCTGCGAATAAGACAAAGCAATTCACTATTTCAAATTTTGAGGAAACGTACAAATATGTAGACATGCAAGCACTGGTATTTTTAAAGGTTTCTGTTCATTGCGACCCGCACTCAAGTTTCGCGGACCCAAGTGCGCTCCGCGCTCCTGAGCGCGGTGCGCAAAGTCGGAGTGCACATACCAGCCTCCGCTATTCAAAGACCCCCCCCTCGGAAATTTCTAGATCCGCCACTGTCCCCCTTTTATTTCTTGACCTCATTCTACTCGAGAGCGATTTTGATCTTTGAAACCTTGAGGGTTGACTAAAGTGCTCCTATACGCTTCAATTGTCTTCAGAATTGCTGAGCAGCACAACTAGACTATGGTCGTTCCAGAATATGGTTGCAGACCAATAACTTTTTACCAACCCGCTCATCTTGTCACTACGAATTTGAAGAAATTTAAGTATTGTTTTTGGATTCAGTCTTAAGTTTGAATTTCACTTATTTCAAAAAATTGATGTTTTGAGTATCTGTTGAAAATTTGTGTCAGATAGATTTGATTGACGATGCGTTTCGATCAGTTATCATAAAAAAAGCGTCTTTAACAATGTTTGCAATGTGCTTGATTGCATTAAGATGGTTTAGCGGAACTGAGTGCAACCTAAATAGATATTTTAAAAAATACATTTAAATTACCCATCAGCTACTATCTTAGCTATAAAACGTACACAGAAAATTCAGTAACTGTTCGTCTAAGTGAATGGATGCAGCACATGTATTGTGAAGCATGATAATCAGTCCATGTTGCGACTTGGGATCCGCTATTGGTAGCATGAACTGTAATTACTACTCATAAAGCTATTATAAATAGTGCTTAAAGCACATTGCGGTTATTCATGTAATAATCACATGGATGCACTTCTTGATGAATGAACATGTTGATCATAGCTTCACATTTACTTTATCAATAGTCTATCAGCAAGTTGATTAAGATGCTTAATTTTGCATGGAATTGACAAAAAGTCTCGATTTTCATGAAGCATTTAGAACTAAAGATCAAATTTGTGATGCTCCCATGTGTCAAATTTGATAAAATTTAGATTGGTCATCAGAAACACGTATGAAAATGTACAAGGCGGCGCCAGGAGCCCTTGGCGGATAAAAGATAACAAAGCATTTCTTCATGGCATGAAAATCACTAAGCAACACACTTGGCGGCTGTACTTGCAATGGTCGAATTCATTAGCGTTACCATCTCATCGTCGCACCAGAAAGCAAATCAAAATCCAAAATATTTGCTATTTCTTGATTCTTTCAAAATTTGAACACAGTTTGCTATATCTGGATGTTTCCTCCTTCTTTTTCATATTCAAGTGCCAGAGTATCCAAGAATTTTTTCATCGTGCTTGTCAGGCAAGTGGAAGAATTGCTGAAGAGACACGTATTTGATTTACCGAAGGTCCAACAGCTAGGATTTGTGCGTACAAAATGTTGAAGTCTTGGAAACGCGACCTTGCTATCAACTGGTCATTTTCCTGATCACTTTTGATTTGAAGTTTTTGATGATATTTCTGGCTTGTCGTGGACATGGCTGGAGCACCCTAGCCGAAAGCGTTCGACAGTTAGCGAACGTCATTTTATTTTTCGATACAGAAGATACACATGGGCCCTCATTCACTTAAAAAATAATCAAATTTTAAATAATCAATTTCGCCAGATTTTAGGAAATTTGGACATTTTACCGAAATCAGGCTACACATCTATTTAATGATAGCTGGCTACGATGTCAAATTTCGTTGGATGTACTGAAACTCGCTTATGAATAGCCTACATAAAGAGGGTGATAAGATGGAAGATTTGTGCATCAAATACACTTAGAACTGCGTACATTAAATGTTGAAGATATTCATTCTTTCAACAGAAATTCATTTGTACCTTCAAATCAGACTATTAAGAGAAATGAAGATTTGGGGATGGCCAAGCTTTCATTAGATTAGAAAAAGATAAATTAATGGATGCTATGAAACGATGCTGCTGAAAACTTAAACAAGTACTAGTAACAGATATAGACAATTTTCTGATATTGATTATTTATTGAGAAGTATCATGCAATAATGTGTTTGAAAAGGTGGCAAAATTCAGACCTTAGAAAAAGTATTAATCAAAATGTCACAATTTGACTTTCGAGTGTTCCAAATGAAACGAATTTTGAGGAAACTTTAGAAAATATTGTGATAATGATAATACTCCCGAAATCCATTCAGATTAAACAGAAAAATGTACTGAAAATTGCTAAAATTGAAATAGGATGTGTGAATCTCTCGGTTATGATGTCTGATTTTGTCATATACATGTAACTGCAGAAGAAAACCTGATCAGAGATAGGCAAATAGCATATTAAGTGAAATTTTGATGGGCATTTTTTAAGTAACAATAATAGCAATAATAATGAATCTTTATTGACACTTACTTTACAAAGAGCGGTAATGACCGGAAGGGTTGTACAATACGACATCATAAATGGATGGAAAATTTGATAAAGCTGTTGTTATACAAAGTACGATGTCTCTTGAATGGTAGTAAATATCTCGAATGCCTCACACCATGAACACTTCTACGCTACGGATTTAAAAAAACTGACACAAGGGGTGCTGTTCTTTCGCAGAGGAAATCTTTTTTAGCAGTTTAATATAGTTTTTGCATAGTCAATCTTGCAATGTCGGACGGTTGTTCATGTTCGACCACTTTTGTGTCAGATTGTCTAAACGCTCGAGTTTCTTGAATTGGCTTTTATGTACATTGTACATCACAAATAACTGGTCAGCAAAACTCAATATGACTAAGCACAAGAGCCAGATGATGCAGCTATGATCATGGTTATTTTTGAGGCGCTTGGACATTGACAACGCACGAAAAAAACTATTGTGCAATTGCTGAAACTGAACGACCCATTTATCATCACCCGAGAATGGAATGCCTGGAATTTTTATACAATTAACTTCTTTATGACAGAATACAGACAGAGTTCATGATAAAAATAGGAACAATTGCAGCACGTCGATTGCCTCGCGAGATAGTCACACACTTATTCTTTTCAATATTTACAACAATTTTCTTTTCAGCAGCCCACTTACAGAAAATATCAACGGCATTCTGAAGTGTCGGGAGACCACTCATCACTCAGATAAATCAACGTGATGACATCAGCGTAAGCAACAACTTTTGTCTGAGGTAAAGGAGGAAGGTCGTCAATCAAGGTCACAAACAACAGAGGTCCCAGAATAGATCCTGAGGGATACCGGTGGTACCTGGCTTCCAAGGAGTGACAATATCTCTGCCATTCAAAGAAATGCGCTGAATCCTATTTGTAAAAAAACTCTGAATAATCCTAATAACGAAAGGATTGCGGCCAAAAGTGTGGAAAAGTGATTTCAGGAGTATGCAATGACTAATGGGGTTAAAGGCCTTGCGGAAATCTACTGCAAAGAGTCCAGCATGATGTGAGGATCCGTTAGATATGCATTATAGAACTGTCGTCTAGCGGAAATTAAGGTGTTCGTGCACCACTGTATCCGATAGGAATAAATCCAAATTGGCAATTATTAAACTGAATACTACATGTACTTTCTGAATACACTGCTGACATGTCGCCTAAGTTAGTGCGCCTGTAATAACTGAAAAATGCTGCTCTCTCTCTGCAAGCACAATGAAAATAGAATAATAGAATAATGAGTTGCATTCTCTGTTGAAAAATGGGAACAGACATGAAGAGCTGCCATTTCACCCAATATCAGGAAACATCAGCAGGCCTAGTTCACATCTCTCAACATTGACACAACTCCGTACTTCAAATTGCAGCCATTCCCGGGTTAATTTGAGATAGATGACATGCATCTACGGATATCTCAAATTTGCCCAGACATGGCTGCAGCTTTAAATAATAAGTGGTGTCGATGTTGAGATATGTGAGCTAGGCCTGCTGATGATTCCTGAAAGTGGATGAAATGACAGCTATTCAGGTCTGTTCCCATTTTTCATCTGAGGATGCAGATCAATATCTGATTAATTTTATCTATAACCTGATCAATTTAGAAAACTTGATAAAAATGTCAATGACAATATTTTCGTAAGGCACTTCTCTTAATGTCTTCAAAAACTTAACAAATCACCTCAAGAGCCATTTTGGACAAAATATTTTAAATGGAGATGAATTCCATATCTTTAATAATGCGGAGACAGGAAAAGACATGATGTTGTTGGGTAGGACATACTGTAACGAACCTAACGCCTGACATTAGTATTTACCCGAACGCCAAGTTATGACACCCTCCTCGCATTAACCACCGGGTTGAAGAAAGGCTTTGTTAGAAAAGTTCAAGACAGAAATGATATGGTCCAATTTATCATGTACATTGCTATTTCATCATTTGAATGCTGTTTGCTGTTCTGTGTCAGAAGTGATCGCTGCTGAGTGCATTTCGATGTGCATTGTATCACGCATTCATAATAATGTTAGTATTCGATGAAGATAAATACAATAGCAGGTCCTTTAACTTGCATTTTTGGGACATCTCACCTGCAATATTCTCGTAGACTTTCGGTTCTTTTCTCAGACTTCTATGTTTTACCTGAGTGTAGAGTCGAATGTAAGAGGGAGTGGCGGAAATTGCGCAATTAAGTAATTCGCATGCAATAGGCTGTGAAGTCACTTGTATACGAGAGAATTTTACTTGTTTGGAGGATAACAAAACTGCAATTTCTCTAATGCAGCAATTCAATTTAAAGGCATGAATTTCGATAAAGTCGGTGTGGAAAGACAAGCAGAACTGACTGATCACTTGGTTGAAACAGTGAGTAGTCAACTGATTGCTGGAAGTGATTTGTTTGATTTGGATCGTCTCTGCTGCTGTGCAATGGATTTCATTAGGTTTAGCACACTTTCAAGTTTTTCATCAGAAATCGTTGGCTTTGGTGCATTGGAGGTTTTATTTTGCAGTCAATCTTAAAGGTGTTTTTATCGAAGTCTGGATTTTTCCACTTTTTGAAAAACTTCTGTCTGAAAGCTTTCAGCGAGTCGCTACAATCTACAGTATGAAGACAGCATTGTATAAATGCAAGGATGTGAATCATTTCATGATCATCATATACCATTGCATAAAGTGTCGAAATGTCAGATACTACGTGCGCGTAAACACTAAATGACACATAAAGGTAGTAACTTTTGTTTTTCCGTAATCATTTGAATTCATTGGTATCTCCAAATCGTCCTTCTTCTTTATAATCGCACTTGAAGTTGCTTGGACTTGAAAATTATCTTTTTTACGAATATGTTACGAGGGTACTTTTTAAAGGAAATCCTCCACATCTCGTACACGTTTGTTTGAGTTATAGTCCATGCATAAATTGAATTTTATCGATCTCTTTTTGTACTCATCAGTAGCTTATCGGTACATTCAACCAGTTTGGCATCACAACTTTTATTCATTGATGAGGTTTATAGCAAAAATCGGGAAAATATCAATCATCTGTTGAAATCAGTGATTTTTAAATTTTGAATTACTATTTATGGTTTGAAAGGGAACGTGTTAGGGAAGCTAATCTCAATATTAAAAAGCTGACACTCTGAATATGTTGTGCAGTGAATTTCATCCAACAAGACCTTAGCATTCCCCCGAGGAAATCGATGCCGATCAGTGCCGGTGGTTGAGGCCACTTGATCACTTCAAAATGGACGTGTGCTGCAAAGATTTCCAATGATTCCCTCACTTTTTTCTATAGCCGCTTTACCTCCTCTGCCCGACTGCATTCCCCAGAATCAATAACCATTCCAACTGGGTCAAACCGATTTCTGCTCTGGAACTGCTATCAATGTATTGCCGAAGAACCAAGCGCCACTTCTGTCAACATGAAATTACCTGATATCAGCTTTACTTCAAATTAATTTCTACAAATGAAGCTTCACTTGGAATTTGAGCACCAGTTCTATAACATTCTTCAATGAATGCTTCCCTGTGTTATTGTTTCATCTTCATCAAAAATGACACTGAATAAAGTATCGATGAACTCATCCTGGCATTTAAAAACTCAAATCTCAATTATGTCATGCAAAAAATCCTCTAACTTGACAGGTAAATCAGCTAATAATTGCCATCTCTGCTCCAATGCTTCCTGGACACCAATTTGAGATTATCCAAACATTTAATGATGACGGAACTCTACGCAGCCATCTGTCCTCGGTGACCAATTTAAAGTGAGATCAAATACCACAAGTTCAGAAAAAACGAGCAATTATCTTCGTTGAAGAAGTAAAAAAACGCCTCGTCTCAGAAGTGAAGCCGATAATTCGTAAGAGAATTTTTAGCAGTATGAGCTGATAACATCATTAAGGACCAAAGCAGCAGTGGTTTCTGGGGCGTGTGAAATTGGTTTTCAATGTAACAGGTGAAGATCTTAATGGTGAAAGGTCACGTACTTTGATACCCATATGATTTATTTCTAATATCAAGTCAAGTACGTTTTCCATGCGAAGACGAAGATATGTGAAGATATCGCTGTAACTCTTAAGATTTGCTCTTTCATCGGTTACGTTTATCTCGTTAACGGGCTTGAGTTGCCGATTATTTCTGTGTACAAAAACTGACTTGTTAGTTTTTCTTTTTAGTGTCACAAACGACGTTAGCTTAAAGCTTTTTATCTGCCGTTGGTAGGGGATTAGATACATGAGATTAAGAAACCGCCAAAATGTCTTCAAGTTCACAAAATATTCCCGCCGTGATCGACAACATGTTTACTGATTTCAAAAACCTTGCCGCTTTATCTAAGTGTCAAGTTTGTTTATGTTTCAAATGTTGTGACAAAGTTTTGCCAATTTTTCTGATAAGGGGGTTTAGGACAACGGCTTCTGTCAGGCGCATTGGCAAACATTCCAATTACAATACTGAAATGAGAGAATTATTCCGTTTTTACTCGATACTGTTGTACATTTTAATTTCAATTGAAATAGTTGTCTGAAAATCTTCTCTATTACGTCTGTCTGGAAGTGGCAAGTACCCACGTTTCTTTATTTCCATACAGCATTTGAATTAGAGTAGCAGAATACGAGGACAATAGATTATATCGCAACGTGTAATAATTAAGTTGGCAAATTATTTGAGATGATAAATAAGTGCAAATTTCATTAAACAATTAAGTTGCAACTGTTGAAAAGCTGGAAGGAATGGACACTTAAAGGTATAGCATCAAATTCATATCATGAATCAAATAAATAATAGTACATACAGTCAGTCATTATGATGAAAATTGATTACACGCACGCAATTTACTTTCCATCATCATCTCACGTCTCAATTACATGCAGTCTAGACATGCATTCGGCCCATCCGAGTCCTGGACAAAGGTCGGGTACTGCAACAGTGGCACCATGTATTCGCCGGTTCCGATGTTAATGAAAATTACAAGCTCGTTTCAGAAGATCTACATTACTCTTCCACTTAACAAATAGATGAAGATGCACTTTCTCAAGCAGCAATTATTTGCCTAAGCAGCCTGAAAGTTTCATAAGCGGTGCAAGACGATATATTAAAAGTCCTCAACCAAAAGAAGAGAACTGACCTGAAGACCATCAACCAACAGAGAACAACTTACCTGAAGACCATCAAACAACAGAGAACAACTGACTTGAACACCATCAACCAACACAAGAGAACTGACCTGAAGACAATCAAACAGCAGAGAACAACTGACCTGAAGACCATCAAACAGCAGAGAACAATTAACCTGAAGACCATCAACCAACACAAGATAACTGACCTGAAGACTATCAACCAGCAGAGAGCAACTCACCAGAAGACCATCAACCAACACAAGAAAACAACTGACTTGAAGACCATCATCCAGCAGAAGAGAGCTGACATGGAGACCATCAATTAATAGATTGGACCAAAGACATTGGGAGCCTTGAAAAGCGATGTCTGGAACTCTTGTCCAAGGCTGCCTTACTTGAAGTACTCCCTGCTCATCGCTCCTCCTTCCTATTCTGCTACAAATAGTACAATAACTTAGAGGAATGCAAAGCGAAATTTCTACACTCAATTACGGTACTTATACTTACATGAAATATATGCTTGAATTTACGGAATGACATCATTCAGTATCCATGTCAACTTGAAAAGAAGCTGTTTGAAAACCATCTCCCAAAATACGAGCTCTAGGCACCTGCAGCAGCACGCAACTAACATTTCGTAGTCGCTGGAGCGATCAGCTGATCCCGTGATTAGGGAAGATGTTCGGGTAACTCAGTTCATTTGGATTTCAATTGAGGGGAACGGAGAACTTTACAACACTTGACTGACTCATGTTCACAAACAGGGTGTCGTCTTGGTGATGAATCAACTTCAGGAAGAGTCGTTTTCATGTTATTCATACTTCTATGGTGACGTGGTTAATGAGGTAAGCGGGATTATGCGTGATCAACAGTTGCTTATAAATGCCAATTCATTCATGTGTGAAGAAGAGTGTGATCGCAGCAATTGTCATGAGATATCTCTGATCAAAGGAAAAATGTGTTTGGTGACTAATAAATCAGCACCGATCACAAGGTATTTAACTGAATAAATGAGTCATTGCACAATCGGCGACAGAAGAAGCTTATGTGAAATTTGAATTATATCAATTCTGCACATGTGAAGATCTGAAAATTATAAGAGAATAATCCTCCGTATCATCCAAGAAGATGAGGATACGGTTATTAGTTCACTCCCTGTGTTCACAAAACATTAATAGCATTCATCACTGTTACTTCAAATCACCACCTGTATAAAGGCGACAGACATGATAAACTGGTTTACTATTATTTTATTTCTTAATTTCATGAATATCATAAAATATGATTTCATTAGTCCACCTGACTAATCGAACCCAAATTAATTGACAAAATATCACAATCACATAATTGCTGTACTAAAGGATAAGAATGATTAAATTTTTAAGCTTATCAAGACGAGAAAATGTCTGACAAAATTAATATGTATGTACAGGTATATATGATCGACAGCATGCATTTTTTGGACAGAATTGATCTGTGATTATTGTTTGTGATATTTATCGCATAAGGCCTCAGCCACACTGCGAGCTTTTCCAAGCGTTTCCGAGCAAAGCGTTTTGCAGCAAATATAAAGTAATCATTGCACCAGTAGTAGACTGCCACACTGCGAGCAAAGCAAACCATAGCTTGCGAAGATACGTTTGCTCGCGTTTGCTCGGGGCGCTCGTGTTTGCTTTGCTTTCAATGTGGCTGAGGCCTAATGCAGCACAAACTGACGGAGATGCTGTGGCTGAAGCTATAGACTACCAATAGATTGAAGCTTCTGAATAATATCTTTATATCTATATCATTGCAAATGAAATATATTCGGCACTTTTCTTTACAATAAGCCCAATCACCAGTAACATAAGCTTGCATACAAGTAACAGAATTTATATAAAAATATGCACGACACATGACAATCTAATATGAATTTTATCTCCGAGGGCATTTTCGGCTATCTGATAGCGATGAAATGGCGACCATTCTTACCACAATAGCAAACCTTCTAACACAATGTTGATGCTCTGAATGAAAATGGCGCATTAGTTTTTCAGTCAATTATCTCATACACAAGGAAATCGAAAAATATCATTCCAGCAGTGAATGTAGAGCGTCTCCTAATTCAATCAAATAAATTAAACTTTTTGATAATATTTTGAAATTTCAAATGATCACCTGGTTCCATGAAAGAAATATACAAGTCATAATCAAGCTGCCCAATGTCTTTCAAGAAATCTAAAAAAACAAAGTCTTGTGCATTTACATGATCCTAGTTATACAATTAAGCTGAGCCAAATCACTATCGCAAGAAAAGAAGTTATAAATAATTATTTCTACTTCTTTCACTAGAATGAATGGCAGTTTTTCGATCATACCAGCGCATCTCATCGCAAAATATCATCACTCAAACCGTCTCAAAGCACTTATTTGCTTCCTTACAAAGCTCCCTACCAAATTACTGATATTGACGAACTATCTGAGGTAATATGACCGAGCCCTTAATTCTGAAAATAAGTAAGGAAAGAAATAAGGTTCCAAAAACTTGTTATGAAATATGGAGCAACCGCATTGGTAGTTCGCCCATCTCGGCTGTCATATCAAGCTGAAATTGCTTATCATTGCTCTTAAAGTCGAAAAATTCAGATCGTAATAGAATTTCATCGACAATATAAGCTACATTGACAGTGCACTTGGATGGATTTGAACATGGTGCCATTGACTTAATTGTCGATTTCAGCGGATCGACACAGCTTACATTCAAGTTTAGACTTAATTAAGTTATGCAATGTATTGATGACCGATCTTATATGTCATTATGTTGGCCAATCCATCCGAAGAGAAGGTAGATTGGATAGTCAATGATATAATAATGTAATTTTATTACACTATATATTATATCTATATATATATATAATAATTTTGTTCTAATTGAAGGGATGCGAATTTGACATGAAAGCACTACATGGTGAATTTAAATCAAATCAGTATTTCTTGTATCAGTTCATTGATTATGTTGAAGCGATAATTTTCTATGTGGTGTCGATATCACGAATTTGATCAAGTGAATTTGACTGTCTTTGATTATACGCTTATTTTGTACACAATGCAATTTTTCATCAACTCATGCGATGCATCGCAATTGAAATAAGTACTGTGCCATCAGTCAAACACAATTAATTCAAATTATTATTGAATTATAAGCTCTCATTGCTTCAGGTTCCTCATGTAATCTTGTAAACGGAATTTCCAATTGCAAATATTTTTGGTATAAAACAGAAAGGATTTTTACTTTCTCTTCCGACAGAGAAACAATTGAGATTATGTAATATGATAAAATTGAATAATTTTCATATTATGTTACGTATACATGTACATTCATGTCATTTCCTCTAAGTGTTTCAATCAGGAGCATCTTTTCAATCTTCAAACTACTCACAATTGTTGAGCATGTTCATACGGCAAGAAACATTTATTACAGAATGTAATTATGATATAATTAATATCGCTATCACATACATAGACTATCGATATTAATTGGTATGAAAGCATAAAATTTTGTAATTCCGCTTGAACAGCATGTTGTTTATAATTTAATCTAAAAAGCCTTGCTGTTGTTTATATGGCATTTATTGCCCAAATTTTCGCCTACTCAGGCCGCTTCAGGGGTGAAAAGGAGGATATTCTACAAACACTTAAAATTTGAAATCTATAAGATGTTATGTTGAAATGGTATATACAGTATATAGATATAGAAGGTTATTTTGGGAAAGGATTCATACATAGAAAGTCAATGTCATAGAATTATTGAAAGATATTTCCATTACTTTGTGAAAAGGAATTGGCGATATTGTTCATTCTCTTCACGTGAATTGATGGTGGGTTGGAATTTCTTTATCAACAGTGCTTCACGAAGACGAATGTTGGTATTGTCGCTTTCATGAGCTAATATTTCTACTTGTACATTCTTGTTATGGCATTGTTGTAAATGTTTGAAAACTGATGATGTTACTTGTGTTGTGTGCTCTTTCACTCTGATGTGTAAAGTTCTAATTGTACTACCGATATAGGCATTTTTACACTTGAGACATGTTATTTTATAAATTACGTTTTTCTTGAAGCAAAGTTCATTGTTTTGAATTGGACATGAGGTAAGTTGACATTTTGTTTCATATTTAGTATGGTTCTTCAATGCGTTTCTTAGAGTATATGACTTTTGAGCTAAATCGATATTTAAATCTTCTCGTTGGAAAACTTTCTTTATCTGATAATTCACTTTTTCTGATATAAATGGTAATTTTAGATAACATTTGTCTTTGTTGTCTTTTTTCTTCTCATTGCTCAAATCCAAATACAGCGAACTTTCATTTAAAACAATTCGAGGAAACCTTAAAAGTCAACGATTTTCCAGAGACATTCATCCAATCATCACGACGCACAAAGAAAATGAAACACACAGAGAAGAAAAAAGACAACAAAGACAAATGTTATCTAAAATTACCATTTATATCAGAAAAAGTGAATTATCAGATAAAGAAAGTTTTCCAACGAGAAGATTTAAATATCGATTTAGCTCAAAAGTCATATACTCTAAGAAACGCATTGAAGAACCATACTAAATATGAAACAAAATGTCAACTTACCTCATGTCCAATTCAAAACAATGAACTTTGCTTCAAGAAAAACGTAATTTATAAAATAACATGTCTCAAGTGTAAAAATGCCTATATCGGTAGTACAATTAGAACTTTACACATCAGAGTGAAAGAGCACACAACACAAGTAACATCATCAGTTTTCAAACATTTACAACAATGCCATAACAAGAATGTACAAGTAGAAATATTAGCTCATGAAAGCGACAATACCAACATTCGTCTTCGTGAAGCACTGTTGATAAAGAAATTCCAACCCACCATCAATTCACGTGAAGAGAATGAACAATATCGCCAATTCCTTTTCACAAAGTAATGGAAATATCTTTCAATAATTCTATGACATTGACTTTCTATGTATGAATCCTTTCCCAAAATAACCTTCTATATCTATATACTGTATATACCATTTCAACATAACATCTTATAGATTTCAAATTTTAAGTGTTTGTAGAATATCCTCCTTTTCACCCCTGAAGCGGCCTGAGTAGGCGAAAATTTGGGCAATAAATGCCATATAAACAACAGCAAGGCTTTTTAGATTAAATTATATGGTATGAAAGCATTAATCGCCTTATTGCATCACAACATTCTTCAACTAATTGAGTATTTTGACCTGAAAATAGTTTTTTACTGTTTATCTTATTTATGCAGTAATATCAAATTAAGTACGCACTTTATTTTGAATTCCAATCTAAAAATTTCGAATTTCGAATTCAGAATTTTAAACAATATCAGATCAAGTGATGATATGGCATGAATGCATTATCGACTGCCTCTTTAAAAATTACTATTTAATTTCACGCAGTCGATTGACGAATCTGCAATATTCGGTAGATCAACTTTTGGTTCAGCGGTGATTATTGTTGCATGCTTTACAATTGCGTGTATTTTCCAAATCATTTCTTTGATTTACAATGGCTACTCAAGATGAACACAAAGGTGGTTTCATTTAGAGATAAGGAAGTCTTTGGAATGTCGCGATTTTATGATTTGGCTAACAAAAGTCGGCAAAATCCGTTTGATCATCTGATCTTGACAATAACTTTTATCAGTGATTGTGACCTAGTTGCACAGATAATGCGAGAACGAATGCTACCGAAACGGTGGGAATTTCAGTCATAAAATAGTCGTTAAGCATTGAATTATTGGATTATCTCTCTTATTTATGTATAACACGCATTACAGCCATAAATACTTTTTTGATTTACTTCCGAACGGTTGTAACATATGTTTTATATCCTAGATGATAGGATAAGTTTGATCACAATGAGAGCGAACTGTATGATGAAGATAGTCCAGTTAGCGTTGAAGTAGTTTTCTGATGCAATGTTGAGAACATAATGGCTCCTACTAACACTGTATTGAGTGATGTTATGAATGACTTGTTGACTATGAGCGAAGAAAATGGAGGACTTATTAGAAAGACCGATATACTTATCATAATATGACAGTTGTTCATTTTTGCACATTGTACATTACGCTTATAGATCTAATGTTGGAAACTGTCCAGCCATACATGTGAAGTCTCTAACCGCCATACATGTGAAGTTTCTACCCGTCATGCATGTGAAGTCACTCTACCCGCTATGCACGTGCAGTCTCTGCCGAGTCATGTCTGTAAGTGTGAAGTCATTTCACACGCCATGCATGTAAAGGCTCTCTACCCTCCCGTGCACCTGTGAATTTTCGTGAATTCTATTCCCGCCCATACCTGTGCCATACCTATTACTACCCATCTATGCTCTTCTGACTACCACCTTCAGAAGTGCATTGCCTCAATTTTCCTAGTATGTGATCCACTTTTCTATTTTACATTTTCAACTTTATCCATTGGGTTTGCGTTGTTCTGCAGTATTCATTTCCTAATTAATTTCTTTAGCTGTTGATAAACATCGCTACTTTCACAAGTGTTCCCAATTTTTCAAGTGTTCGTCCAAGTAGGCTTAAGATTTCCATTTTACCAGTTGATGGGTCAAAACAGAAATTTTGATTCGATGAAACGGGAAAGCTGTATCGAGTTCTTTCAAGAACTGCTTAATCCAAAGGTCACCACAACATTGCATTTGTAAACCTATGCATTGGAAAAGTCTTCAGTCCTCATTAGGACAACTTCAATTAATTATTCAAATTGCTGAGAATAACTTACAAATTCTATTATAAATGAGTGCTAGGATGATTTTCACCATCGTATGAGAATTGAATATTTTCTCGCTCTGATATTGCCTAATTCCTCATTACATCAATTCACAAACCGTGTCATATCAGCTGATGTCCTACTAATATCACTCCATCTATTATTGCACATGAATATACACAGATGTTTGCATGAATGGACAAGAAATCAAGAATGAACCAACAGCCGATAGCCAATATGTTCTTTGAATAAACTATTGTTGCATATTGTGAATTGTTTTTGCCCACAGTAAGTCTTCTTGCGCAATGATACCGCTGATCCTTATCAAAGCAGCCTCATAATATTGTATGTAGACATTTCACGAGGTTTTGTTTTCCTTCAACAAGAAATTAGAACACAACATTGTCTTCAGATAGTAAGGCGAAAACAGAAGATGCAAAGTCGGCATTTTTAGAGACTGACCGCGCAGACGACGGGAGTAAAAGTCAACATTTTTCTATGCATTTTCGGCGGCTCTTTCAAGACGGAAAACAATGAATAAGAACAAAAGATGAATCAGAGGTGGATGAAATTATCTTATTGGAAAGATTTACCTGTATTAACCTTAATCAAACATTTTCTCGTATTGACAGGAATGTGGGACGCCTAAATCCGTTGGTACATTAGTCTTTAACTTCACTGTTGTCACCTTAGCACTCGTATTATCAGCTCAGTGTTGTTTGTAAGCAAAAGAGGTTACGATTAGACTGGTGGTTTTGTCGGTCGATCTTAGAGACGTGTTTCTATCTTCGGCCAAGCGCGGGTTAGACAAAGATCATTTTGTTAGAGATTTGCCGACGATCAGCTTTATTCTAACCGCACTTTCATTTTTGGCTCACTTATCAACTGTTGCCGCCAATGCAGTCTGATAATTATCTGTTGATGGCAAAATTCAAAAGACAAAATTTTCTCCAATTTTGCAGAAGGAAAGCGGATTGGAAAGAAAGAAAGAAGGAGATAATAGTTTCCTCATTCATGATACGACTCAGAGGTGCCTTGAAATTACAAGTTTCTTGAAAGATTGCCGCAACCTACAGATATTATTTCGAAACAAGATAGTCTTCAAGGCGTATGAAGTTGATATGAATAGCTATCTTCCTAAACACAACAGTATAATAACATCTACACATAATGAATGAATTGAGATCAAGGCTATTAATAGGAAGGGATTCGGAATACACCTGAACCACATTGACCAAATATTGCTTCTCATATAGACAGTTCCAGAGCTTTAACACATCCGATCAGACTCACGAATTCGTGCTGCACATGTAGCTATGATTTCTGGCAGAATATTTTAATGTAGGGAGAACATTAATAGTGTTGTCCTAATGTCAATTCGGCCATCACAAGTACGTGTGTAGGGTCCTTACATGTGGCTTATCCATTTTATAAAACGTTGTTAAGAAATGTGTCCTTTTTTGTTGCAAAATTATGTTCTTTGGATTTTTACATCCACCTGTAAATATTACTTATGCAAGCTAACGAGTATTGGTTTTGATAACATTTAGCCAGCTCTCAACTCATTTCTCAGGATTTTTTTCGATTTATTCTTTCTGGCCTATAAGGTCAGGTGCTGCATCTCTATGCACATTGCACATCCACCTATCAATGGTTATGCAGTCACAGAACCCAACCAAGAAACAAAAATTAGCAATTTGCATTCGTGTTTGCAAAATTAAATTTTTTCAACCCGAGTTCCGACATCGAGATTTGAAGAATCTCAATAATTGTTCTTGAAAGTCTGTAGATTAAATGAAGATATATTTGCATCTCAATTACTGATTCTTTACAATGTGGCATTCAAGGCTAGGAACGTTTGTAGTTCCCGTAATGATTTAAATAAGATCTTGTTCTCATCTCATACATCGGATGGAGAACTGCATTGTGAATAGTATAAGAGATCTTACAACTAATTGCACATTTTACCACTTACCAGTAATTGTTTGGTCATCATTTGAAAAGTTTATGTATCCGCAAGTGTTCCTTCTTATTTGAAGTTGCTTAGACTTGTTGAAAATCATTTCACATCTTCATTTGAACGCCAACCTTTGAAAGAAACTATTCTATATTTCAAATAACTATTTCTGAGTGGTGCTCCATGCGCAAATCAATTGCATCAATCTCTTCTCGAACTCACAAGCAACTTCAGCACATTTCACAATCCAGACGGGATATAGGAGAAATTGATAAACTTTGAATTTTTGAAATATATTGAAATTGATTATTTGAATTGCGCATTGTTGCATAATAGTCCGACAGTCATAACGTGTTTCTGCAGGGAACGAGGCCAAAAATGAGACTTTCATAGAATGATGTACACCCTATGCCTACTACAATCTGCACGTCCGCCGAGTTCATCCTTACTTCCTCTTCTTGCCAGGCAGAATCAAGAAAAACACATGTTAATTCAAAGTGATGCAGATTGCAGTTGTCTTCAAAAATGAATTTTGCTAAGTAATTTCTTAACAACTGAAAAGTACTGAGTCTACAGCCATAAATTTGACATGGAATGTCTTCAGGTCATTTCTTATCATGTTCATGAATATTTGTCTATGAAGCTGCACACATTCAGATTTAGCAAGCCCGACATGTTGGCCCACTTTATCCAAATTGAACCACATTCTATCTGACAAGAAGAGGAACTACTCAGAAATCGGTAAACGCGCTGCTTCGTAGTAGGCATAGGGTGTACATCATCTTTTGAAAGTCTCATTTTCGGCCTCGTTCCCTTCAGAAACCTGTTCTGGCTGCCGGATTATAATTAGAAAGCGAAGTATGATAACCAACACTCAGAGCAGAATATATACATGTATATATTAAAGTCAACCCTCTATATCTCAGAGGCGAGAGCTCGCCCCCCCCACATCTTCCAAAGTATTTATCCGTATAATAAAAAATCTTCAGTGTAACATGTGTTGGTATGGCTTTCCATAGCATTTATTCTATTTCGCTAATCTCTGTGCTATGAAGGGCATCATCAAATGTGAAGCGAAATTCATTATCGAAAAACAATGTTCCGCACTACATAACCTGCCTGACATTTGCATGATGTCTTTATCGATCGAAAATGTATAGCACTGACGCTTCCTCGTATACACAAACAATTTGTATAGATTTGAAATTTCATTTACAGCGTTGTGGACAGCGATTTATGCAAAGAAAATACAGACTTTATGAATTCACTTACCAGATACTATTTTGGTGGTCTAAAGCATATTTCACAAAAATGAGATGAATTTCACTGCCTCCCGCTATCAAATTCTAGAATGATGTCTGGCATGTACCTTTCTCAACAATTATAGTTTCGCATCATCAACCTGAAGTTGCAACTGGCATAATTGTCAGTGATTTAAGTTCCTTCCATTGATCGTCTGACCCCGTGAAATCTTCCGAACAAAATTTCTATTTGCGTGAGTGGATTTACATGCCTATGTTATAATACGATGAATTTCCATTGTATGCGGATGTTGATAATTGAATTGTCTCAGACATAAGAAACTGCTTTTCATACATTAGACACGCAAATATTGCAAACATGTTGAGCACGTTATCTGTTTGGAAGCTCCCCATGTCAGATCTTTGAACAAATTACTTAGTGAAAAACACTAGTCTCGCGCAAGCGCTTTCGACGATCGTCGGCCGCCATAGTCATGCGCAAGATCAAAGATCTGACATGGTGAGTTTCCAAACAGATACATTGCAATTTAACAAAATCCCGAATAATCTCATCGTGGTGAGCACATCTTCCATAGGTATATTTTGAAGGAAGTAATGAATACTATCAATCTTCCTTGTGTGTCTTGAGAGATGGCAATGACCAGATGAACATTAAATTTCACTCTCATTAGCAACATAGATGCAACAACTACACTGTAATGCACACAGACTATTAACAGACAATTTAGCAGCCAAATCAGTAGTTTCATCGCACGGACGAATTTGTATCATTACGTGTACTGAATGTTGTACTATTTATGAGTACTTAACAAACCTTTTTAAAAAATGGATGATAATTTTTAATCATGTGTAGATGCAACATACACGTGTATAAAGCAAATTGAATTCTATTTGTAGATGTGGAGTCATGGCGATGGCAGTTCTTCATATCATTTGACAATTCAGTTTTTAAAATGTTTAGTACTATTTTTAAGGTCATACCTATGTATTAGTCTAGGATCATAGTCATCTAATAGGGTGATATCATCGCAACTGAGCTGTAGTTTATTGAATGCTCAAGAGAGAGAGGGAGAGAGAGAATGTGTGCGAGAAAACATTGTGGCTAGGGATGACTAGATGAGATATGCTGTCGTTGAAGCGCATTGCAAGCATAAATGATGTGGTAGTCAATAGTAAATTGAAAGCATCCAATTTTGAAGCAAAAATGGAAAGGAATCAGTCTTATCTGGTATTTTGGTTGTCAATTGACTGCATTCAGTTTTTATTGTAGTGCGAACAGATCTTGATATTGAAATGAAATGCAGTAGAAGACCAGTAACATGTCAAATCAATAAATATATATTTTTTAATCCAAAGTTAGCATTCAATCTATTTCATAAGAGGCTACAAATTGATGCGAATGATGCATGAACTGCTTCAGAGATAAGTAATCTACTGTGCGTTGGTCCAATCTACTGTGTGTTTTTCGGCGTCGCATAATTCAGTCTCAAATGAATAGATGCTTTGAGATTGAAAAGCTCAATTTTGTTTCTCATAATCGACTTTCAACCACCAAAAGAAGAACATCAAATGGTGCACTTGAAATAATCGATCCCGCTTCTTCAGAGACTTCCATTGGCATGCTTGTGACGCTGCTTCGACGGAGACGATCGGGTTTTGAGCATCCGAATGTTTGCGTCTTTGGGATCTTGAACGTCTTGCAGATACCAATGTTGAACAACATTGGTCATTTTGCGGCATTAGATTTTAGCATATCAAAGAAGAAATTACTTAATTGACAGTTATCTTGAGATGGGGTGAGGAGGCACTTTTCCACTGCTTCAGATGGACGTGAGAACGTGAATGTTTCTTTCGGAGGCATTTTACTTACGTTGCCAGGACAATAACGCGGCTCTTTGAGACACGTCTGAGTTAGATGCACCCGCAAAATCATCCATGAATGTGTGTACACGTGATGTGATGTATCCTGCATATCACATGTATTCCTATTTCGGGCTTAGTTGTCTAAATAATCTAAATAATCGAGCAAGGTCGGGGCTGGGCCTGGACCTGAATAATTCTGATAAGACGGACCCGACCGGCTTTTAGTGATCGGTAATGTGTCTACATATTTCTGATGAAATGTACCCGGGCTAACCGTTGCCCTCATTCGTTGAGAGTTATGAGTGTTTGAAGGCTATTTTTTGGTTTTGAGCTTTGGGAATGGAGGAATGAGCAAAGAAAGGCTGAAGCTATATGTGCTAATGCAGGTTATCTTTTAGAGAAGAATTCACCAATTACTTCGCTCATAATTTGGAAATTTCGCAAGTGAATGAGATTGCGTTTTTGTTTATATTTCAGTGTTCTGCCAATAGTGGGGGATAGTTTATTCGGTCAGGCACAAAACATCCTCCAGTTAGCCCATAATAGAAATCCACCCCTTTGAGGTCCCTGTTGCCCTAAGTCGATCGATTTATTCGGCTTGGGGACTTTCAGTTTTAGCGTATTTATGGATTTTCACTCAAAGTCAGATTCCGTCCACTTAAAGGTCAGATTTATGACCTATTTTGAAAAATATTTTTTCGAATGTTTGAATTTTTCCAATATTTGCATGCATTTTGTGTGATGGCACTCAACAATCGCCTCTCGCTTTTCAATTGGCTATGAGGACAGTATCATCTGATACTATAGCACTTTGGTCTGAGAACATTTTACAATAGAAAATGCATAGATTTGAGGTCATTATAAATTTGCGACAATAACCGAGTCAAGGTTATTATAACAAATAATGTCCGAAAAAATCTATGCGCTAATAATCTGCTTTAATAACCCCCATTAATTTCAAACGCTCAATTTTTTAATTTTTAGCGCGTTGATTTATTTTAAGCATATTGAAGCGTCGTTTTCGGGAAGTAAGTGCTTCCGATACCTTATTAAATTCATCCCCAAAGTTTCAAATGCTACCGATTTATAGTCTATCCACATCGGGCACACAGGATTTCCTGCGTGTGGGCAGAAACGTGTACTTTCCCATTAAATGTGCGAATGATTTTCGATTACGATGATCTTCCATTTTTAATTATCGGAAAAGTCAAGGCCACTCGCATGAATCAAGTCAACGCTTCTAAACTTCTTAATGGTACTGAACAAAGTACCGGTATGCTACTCCAGAATCGCTGACATTAAAAGGTATAACATTATGTTTAGCTTCATAAAAACTGCAAGAAATATCGATCTATATCCAGAAAACATGTTGTTCACAATGAAGAAATCAGGACTTCATCTGAGATGATAAAATTTGAAGTACTCAACACTACATTTCACTTTTCATATTTGTGCTTGACTTTTCTACGACAAAAAATGTGTATCAACATAACTCTCATAACAATGAATTCATTGGCCAGTAAACAGCATACAAGTAGGCTACTGCAGTTGAAATGAAGAGAAAGTCTCTGGGTCGTCTCGCTAGCTAAATGTATGTGACAACAGATCACAAAAACGTAGTAGGATGTTGAAAAATTTTTATGTAGCAGAACGACACGACGCATTTTCTATTGAGACGTTGAGAAAACATACATGTAGGGTCCACAACCACTGTATGCCAAATTCAAACTTTGTAGTGATTGAGAGTTTGATCAAATGTATCCAATTCATTGTTTGCATGTTTGAAGTAATCTACTATACCTTTTTCCATAGCTGTTGTCAAACTTTGCATACCTGATCTCAATTTTCCATTCACGCAATGTCAATCAAAGAAATAAAAGAATCAATCTGGCCACACTTTGTATTGCAATGTATTATATCCACAACATTGTTATTTTGTTTTCCAATGTCTTTTTAGAAATAAAAAACTTTTGACATTTGAATGCATTGAATTGAGAATATCTCTATCGATTGCTCCACAGTTGATGGCAAAATTTGCATACTTGATGTCAATGTGCAGATATGTACAGGTACATATCAAATTTCAATTTAATTATAATAAAATACTCATCTTTCACCAGTGAAGTTTCCTCATTATTGGAGGGTGAGGACATTGTGATCATTCAAGACAATGCCCCATTACATTAATTTGTGCCACATTTTAATGATGGCCATGCCGCAATCTCTCTTCCGCGATATTCACTGCTCTAGGATCCCTTTAAATTCGCAATTCGTTTATGGACAATGACTGCAGACAGCTAAAATAGGGTTATTCTTGATGAAACCATGCTAGCAACTGTCCACTTGAAAGCATGCAAAAATATAAAAGTATGTAATACAGAAATGTGAACATTTTGGGGTTAGTTAGTAATACATTCGCAAGAATAACAAAACTTTTGTGATCATGCAAAGCTAGCCATTGATGTTATTGGTAAGATGACACTAGATTTCTGCCATTGACATCAAGTATGCAAATTTTGCCATCAACTGTGGAACAATTGATAGAGATATTCTCAATTCAATGTATTCGAAGGTTAAATTTTTTAATTTCTAAAAAGACATTGGAAAACAAAATAACAATGTTGTGGATATAATACATTGTATTATAGCGTGTGGTCAGATTGATTCTTTTATTTCCTTGATTGACATTGCGTGAATGGAAAATTGACAATATCTATGGAAAAACGTATAAAAGCAGATTTTCCCCATAACAGAAATGTTCTTAGCAATTTACAAATCTATAATGCAGTTAAGATTTTAGTTAGAAAATAAACTGCCTACTACATTAAATGTCAGTAGAAGTAGGCCTAAAAATGCCTACATTGAATTTGTGAGTCAATTGATTTTGCAGCTAAAATTTAACAGAGGCATGTTGTAGATGTTTCTAAGAACGCTCCTGTTATTGAAATTGTACTGCTATACCCTTTTCTTGTGACATTTTTATCAAACCCGAGTTTTCTTTACTTGACGGACCTCCATGCTTAGAATTGTCACAATTATATGTCCATTTATCATTCCATCTAAATAGCAAAAAATCTGGATCATGAACCAAATGAATTTGTGTTCTGATTTTTCGCAAATGTTTTAGTGGAGCATTGCCAGTGTGCTGCCCCTAATTCGAATAGACTGCTCTTACATCCATCAATCAAAGAGAATGCTACATCAAACTAAAAATTCAATCCTAATCGATTGCTGGAATTTTATTGCCAACACACACCATGTAGTCCGTAATATGCGCAATCTAGTCATTTTTCCAGGTGCAAGATTCAAGATTATGAATTTTAATCGAAATGACTTGTTTCGAATGTTTAACACTCACCACCAAGGATGGTCAAATGTAATATTCACGTTTTGTGCCTATCCCAGTGCCTTGGTTTATCAATCTCGTGATCAGTTTCTTGAAAATGTCCATAATTCTAACATGTAGTGGTGTGCATGTGTCGCTATTTTACTAATCAAACATTTTAAAAAAATTGTCATCGCATGTTTCAGTCTATTACTGTAAACGATTCTGATAATAAAGATTCAACTCAACTTACATGAAAGTACATACATCTGCCCACACGCAGGATATCCTGCGTGCTGCTAAATCAGCCTCTTGATTCCATGCTATGACTGGAGTCTGATTTCTACTTGTATGTAGGTTATGTTTCACTTATCCCTCAAATAGATAGAAAACGGTCAATTTGAAAACATTTTTTTAAATATTAAGGCTTCACCAATGATTATGTTGGACAATATAATTTAATTGGATTTTTACATAAAATGCGTGTAATTTTGCCAGTATAGAACAAATACTAAATGTGGAGAAATGCAAAATTGTGCTGCAAAGTACCACATAAACCTTGAATTTGTCGTAAAATCACCTAAAAACTATAGTGCAAAGTTCCTAGAGTCAAAATTTAGAAACTGTCCTCACCGTGCGTCTGGTCATTGATGGGTTAATATTTTCATTCAGGAAAATAATTACCTGGTTCGTGGAACTTATCAACCTGTGGTAATAGAAAGTCCTACAATATCATGCATTATTGTGGATTTAAGCCTATAAATCACATGTTTATTGCAGCATAGCTTGCAGTGCGAACAGTATTGTCTATATTATTTGAAACACGAGACGCGAAGCGTCGAGTGCTTTACGTTACATAGACAGTGAGTTCAATTACAGGTGGAAGGAAGCACGGCAAGTTATGCAGTACCGTTATTGTATTTCATGCATGATTTTGAGTTTACTGGAACATTGAGACACTATAGTGCGAGGACATATCTCAAATACATATATATCTCAAAACATGTAATACATAGATTGTCCATGCTCGTGCAAGAACCACTTTTTAAATGCACTGATAGAAAATGCAAATAACTGCAATATCATGGTGGAAATCATGATCATATGTACCGTAGACATCGAATTGGAAATTCAAATGATATGTAAATGGTCTCATTCTTATTGAGATGTTTATTGATTGTGGTACATTTAGGTACACAATGTATTCAGCTTTGCACCTTTTCCTAATCTTCTGACTTCCTTGGAGGCTATCTACACGTCGTCTCTCTTCCCTAATCATATTTGAAGTCACTTTAAACTGTACAAAGCAGTTATACAGATACAATGGAATGGTTAGTTTCGATCGAAGGAAAACCCTCTACACTTCCTAGCTCATGAGCGACCGAAACAGTCATCAACAAGCCGCTATTTCCCGGTCTTATCTCACTATCTTAAACAAAGTCGGACTTCTATGGGAGAATATTACATTAGCTCTAACATTGCAATGAAATTCACAATCGAAGCCGATCGAAATTTCTTCTAACCGCCAAGCGAATTGCGACAAAAGGACTTGTATGTGCGTATGATTGAGAAAACATGCGAATATAAATCAAGTTAACATCACTCGTACAGGTTCATTGGCGGCATCTTAGCTTGTAGTGCATCAAGCATTTGACTAGAAAGATTTTTCTGTCTTTTTCATGCATAAGCTGCAGCTTCAAAGTTAATCGTCTTTGTGTTCCTTTATTCATTTGTACAATTGAATGCGCAATGCAGCTGAAGCTTTTTATTGTAAGCTAACACAGGAGGTTGCCGCGGAAAATGATTGTGAAGATGGAATGAAGGAGGGATTCCTCAGCAAAAACCAAATGAACAGGGGGATGGAAGGACTCGGAATCAACCTCAAATATGGCTCTAAATGAGGTCTAACTGAAATCAACAGATGCCGCGATGACAACTATTATTTAAGATGCAAATGTAGTTCAAAACTTCCCGCGAATATACTGACATCTTTGAGAACACCAGACACTGTCGTGTTTGTGTTTGGTTCGGCAACACAAGCATGCACCAAAAATGCCAATGTTACAGCGGCAATATGACGTAAGCGTAAAATATAAAAAATGCAACGCAGAAA
Source organism: Prostheceraeus crozeri (assembly GCA_907163375.1). Classification (NCBI taxonomy): domain Eukaryota; kingdom Metazoa; phylum Platyhelminthes; order Polycladida; family Euryleptidae; genus Prostheceraeus; species Prostheceraeus crozeri. Next base: position 691,614 of record CAJQUW010012385.1, read on the forward strand.
TTCTAGAAAAATCCTTATAAGACTGTAGAAACCGGACTTTCAAGTGGATCGAGATTCTTGAGGCGGATCACGGGCGCATCGTTGAAGGAATGACATTTTAGTTGAAAAGATTGTCAATCTGCATGTGAGACCATTCAAATGTTGAAAGAGTCAAGAAATCGGATGCATTTAAAGAGAAAAACAATATCTCAATGTCCCTTTTGCACAGGGGGAAATTCAAAATAGACAAAACATGCTATGCCGTCAGATTACATAAGAAATCCACACTTTTACCATTCAAAGCATTGAAAGTCCTTTTTGATGAATCACATAATTTTCATTGAATATTATACTATGACAGATATAATGGCCATCATCTCATAAGCAATATGTTTTGCAGGTGCTGTATATGAAAAAGTGATGATTTTTTCTATTCAATTGACCAAATTAAAGTAGCACGTTAATTAATATACGCTGCGAAAAGAAAATCATATGTGGGATGGAAGTCTGCAGATTTTGGTTAATTTCCCTCAAGTGTGTGAGACAGGAAACATTCTGCTTAACTGAGTCGGCTAAACTGACGGCTTGGCTCAGCTGAAGATATAAATGAAGTCAACGACTGACTTCGGCAAAGCTCTGGTCGTGTACATTTGTAGACGTATGCACCATCGAAAAAGCTTGTTCAGTCTGATAATAAAGGATTATTGAAACTAGCATTCACTCATTCGTTTTAAAAAGTAAACTTTATTTCCTATATGACTAAGAAATATAAAAACCAAGAAATAAGAAAATAAAAAGAAACAGAAACATGCTTTCCTTAAAGAGCTATATGCCCCTCTTATCCAGATTCACGAAGACTTTGAAGATCTCAACATTCATTTTCATTGTGATACTTTGACCCCCACCTCCCAGTGACAGAAAAAACCGCAGGTTGTTAGCGCAGAAAAAGTGAGTGCATCAGATGGAAATCACCTTAGACCTTGAAACTGCAGGCAATATATACTACAAATTCATTGAAAAAAACTTTCCGCGAACGAAGTGCTGTCTCTATTTTTCTAAATCATCTTCAGGAGATGAAGCAATTCTGGAGTGAAAATGCACCCAACTATCCCACGAGAATAAATTGCATCTGATTAATTTTCTTTCGTGAAAAATATACTATGAAGCGTCATGTCTGCCTGCTATGCAATAAAAATAGTCATTTTGCTCTCGCTTCGAAAGCCGAGCCTACAATGACTTTAGTTCCTTTCTTGACTTGTAACTTGCGACATTCGGCGAGTTACCTACTGAAAATGAACACGATTCAGGGGACAGTTTCATAATCCAAAAGAGATACCAAAACTTCCGACCACTAATCGTCTGACAAGGATTCGAAAATCAACTGAAAAATTGAGCAATTGCTACACAAACCAAAGAATTAGATTGCTTAAGCGTGTCACTTTACTAGAAATGCAAACTGATTCAAAATGATGGTACATGCAGGAACTTAGTAAGCGGACAAAAAGAAATTCGTAATGTCATGATCGACACGATTCGCTCAATTTCGAGGAACTCTGATTATCGTGTACAAGTTTTGTCGATAATCCATAATTTGTCCAATCATCTTTAAAAAAGATAGCAGTTACACGAAAAGCGCTCTCAAACTTCTCTGTAGAACTTGAAATCGTCTGTCTCTCTTTGGTTTGTGATCCACCTGTCAGCAGCACAGAATTAGACAGGTCGTCTCATCTTCCGTTTGACTAGAAAGGAAGCATTGGAACATGTAGCGGTAATGAAATGGCACAATCTGCTGACTAAATGCCATGTCAATCAAACATTGAACAGCCAGTTCAACATTAAGCACGCCAAATTGTGCGAAGTTTCAGTGACTGTTATTAAGCAGATCACAGAGTAAAGAGACAGTCGATGTCAAGTTCTACAGAGAAGTTTGTGAACGTTTTTTTGTGCGCCTGCTATCTTTTTTAATAATGATCGGATGGGCTAGCATCATCAACAAAACTTTTGCGCAATGATCTGAATTCTCGAATCTGAAGGAATCATGGCGATCGGAGCATTTTGAAGGAATTTACAGCAATCCGAAAGCGTCGAACGACTATTTTTCCTATCTCTGCAAGGCATTAAAAATTTCTTTTTGCCCACTTAGTAAGTTCTTGCTTGTGCCATCGCTTTGAATCAGTTTGCACTTCTAGAAAAGTGACGCGGTTAAACAATCTAATTCTGTGGTCAGCAGTCACTGGAACTTCACGCAGTTTGGTGTGTTTAATGTTGATATCGCTGCACATTGTTCGATAGCTATGGTACAAGTATTATGTCAGCACTACAATTTACGATGTTTCGTTTCTAAACAGAAAGAAGAAGAGACGACCTTGGTCAGAGCTCCTTGAAACGTGTTGTTCCCATCGTTCACAATCGATAATTCAATTTTGATATGGGTAAAAAAGGACATGTGCTACATTTTCATCTTCAGAGTTCTAAAAGTAGAAGAGAGGGAGCCAGATTGAATTAACACGCATAGTTTTGAGTTTTGAGGTTAGTAATTGAAAAGTCAGCCGACAAAATTTAAAATTATTCTGAAATGTTGTCACAAATATTTTGCGCCCATTGAAATTTTGGAAAGTATTACAGGTGAAACACCGAAGGTCTTGATATAACATCCTAGACGCTCTCGTGACACGATCATGACACGCTCGCGGTCGTGATCATGGGAAAGATCACTCAGACAAGCACGAATAGGGACACAAACACGACACAAACATGGAGAGGAACACGACACCAGTGCAAACGTGAGCACTGACACGAGCATAGGCACCAACACGACCACGACCACGAAGCGACACGACACGGACTCGGGCACTGACAAGAACACGGCACAAACATGGAAATGAACACGAACAAGAACACGAGACCAGCGCGAACGCGAATAGTGACACGAGCATGGACACGAACACGACATGAGCATGGAAACGAGCACGACACGACACGGAGACGATCACTGACGCAAACACGATACAAACATGAACACGAACACGGCAAGAACACGAGCACGAATATGGACACGGACATGGACAAGAACACGAACACAAATGCGAATATGGATACGAACATGGACACGACACGAACACGGACATGGACAGAACACGGACAAGAACACGAACACGAATGCGAATATGGATACGACGATGGATATGGATGCGATCACGAGCTCCTGCACGGATATTTGCACGAACACGGACACGACAGGAGCACGAACACGGGCACAGACATTGATACGAACATGGACACGGACACGAACACAAACACGGACAGGACAGGATCGCAGCCACGAGTGGAGCTTCCGACGTGTGCAGACCTCTATAGAAAAGACACCGTATTCATCTACATGTAACACGCAAATCCCAATGAGAAGAATTTCCAGGGATATGTTGAGAAACAGTTAGGGGAGGAAACTGAGTAGATTTCTTCTGATATGAAATTAAGCAACAACCTATCTTTTCGTCATCAAAGATCTCGAAATCCTTTCTGCAGCTTTTAGTAATCCTCTTCGAAAGCCTTTGAATTCGCAACTTTCCATACTGTGCATAGATCTTTCGAAACTGCTGCAAGATATTAAAATGAAAGGATGAGAGAATCACGGTGTTCACGGTGACTCAGATTAAGGGAATGGTGTGGACTGTCATTCCGCGTGCTTTGTTGAGAAGGGCCTCCTTCAAGCACAGTTTGCTCTAGCCCAAGTGGGCAGACACATAGGATCACGGAGTATATGTGACACTTCACAGGTCTTGATGGCAGAAAGACGACGTAAGCCTCTCAGGGTATAGACTAATGTTCCGCGGGCAATGACAACTACAGCTCAACAACAAGGATCACGCAATATGCCTGACGCTACGCAGATCCCACTAGAGCACAGATTAATGTTCCACGGGCAGTGACGACATCAAGCCTCGTAGGGTATAGAACAATGTTTTGCGGGCAGTGACGACAGAATGCCGACATCAAGCCTCGCAGTGTATAGAACAGTGGTGGGCAACGCGTATCCCGCCAACCCATGTTGGGTGTCCCGCCACCGCTTGCTATATCCACAGTAGCCGGCGGACATTGCTTGAATCGGTGATGCGAAAATGACCCATTCCGACTTTAGACTTTAAAAAGGCACTTTCAGAAGGTTGAATTTCTGAAGAATTTGCAAAATCATCAACTAATGACTTACTGAGCAATATGACGGCACAAACTTTTTTATTTGTATGCTCAAAATATGCTCCGTTCACAATGAATCTTCTCAATATGAAGGCAAGTGATACAGCTATCATATGCGTGAGTGCTGTCACATGGTGTTCAATGCTTTGTTGAGAATGTTTCACCACGTAATAAACAGTGTTGCAATTAGCCTATAGGCTACGCATGAAGATATGTGACATTTGTAAGCCAGCTTTTCTTTCTAGATTTTATTTGTATATTGCACTAATTTTGTACTAGAATGGCATTATCACACGAGTATTGTTAGGGGAGCCTATGCGTGGTTTTTGAAAGCTGTTTATGTTTGGGTGACGTAGGCCTGTGTACACTTAGGGGCATAGTTTAGCAAGTCTTTATTATTTTACATTGTACGGTATGTAGGCGGATATATGCAGGCTGCTAATAGACCGCAGTTATAGACCGTCATTTTCTTGTAACATTATCATATTACCAGTAAGGTTATATTGCCATAATTTAATTACAATTAAAGCCTCCGCAATTAGTTTGGCCTATTCACATAGATTTTAGAATGTAAAACACAGGCCTTAAAAGACAACTGACTAGTTGGATGCAATGTTGCTGTATGCATTAATAAATACAATTATGTCATGTGCTACCACTATCTATAGTACAGGAGTTCTTAAAATTACGCTAAAAAGTGCTCAATAAAGGAATTTACAACAAACCTATTTCTGCCTTTTAAAATTGGTGGAGCGCGAGCCCTCTCGCGGGCCACTCCTTGTGGCCCTCTATCTCAACTTGGTTGCCCAGCACTGGTATAGCACTGTTCCGCAAGCAGTGACGACAGAATGCCGACATAAAGCCTCTTAGAGTATAGAACAATGCTCTGCTGGGCCGGGCTGTGAATAGTAGTTCCATGCAATGGTCTGACTACATTTCTTGTCACATTAAATCAATGCATTAAATACACGTACTTGTACAAAGTTCTCTTCTGAAGTACATCAATCTTTCCTCTTTTGATGACATACTCGCGCATGCACATGTACAGTTTTGTGCTTATTTAAAATCCTGCAAATGAGCATGTGCAAATGAACAGCACATAAATCGTTTAAACCTGCACATTAGTCGATTCTGATTGAGATACTGACCGCATTGAAAGACATATAACTTATAATTCTTTCAAATGCTACAATTTGTTATTTTGAAACCTGCCTGCATGCAGAAAATCATAGAAACCAAATGAAATTCTTTCACTAATTTGTCACAATTTCAGGAAATTGCTTTCCGAAAAAAACTCATGACACAAGTCGCAAACTATGGCGTTAGTTACATGGCACCCAGCGTTGAAGATGTAGCGTAATGCAATACCATGTCTTTCCCTTGCATGTTCCTTTTTTTCACATTCATGTCTACTTCGCTATTTGTGACTCCGAACACTAGCGAACAGACCACCCCGGATGCCTCGTAGCCTCTTCGCATTCTTAGCACCTGTTTCCACTGATAATGAAAAGTCGAATAGTGCGACCATGTGGATAACTTCTTGGATAAGAGGATGCTTCGATGATCAAAGAGAAGCCGCCACGACAACCCGGCTCAAATTACGTGTAAAGTGGTTAACTCGTCTGTATGCATAAATGAGTGTATTTGAGAGTGTGCTTGGGCATTTGAGAGAACATGGAACTCGGATATTAACGCAGATAATGAATACTAACGACTTTCCACGTCTTTGACTCTAATCCGAAACCGTCTACCGAATCTCACAAGTTAATGAATGACCCGCTTTTGTTTTGAAGGAAATGTTCGTTTTTCTTGCGGAGAATGTTAAGATGGATATAAACTGGGTTTGAATTTTGGCTTGTGTAGAGAGAAAATATCTTGAGCAAATATCATCTGATTTGAACTGACCTACTCAGATACAATCATGTTTGCTTTGCATTCCAACTTGTTGATAAAAGCGGCAAACTCCTTTATTTTCCGATACGAGGAAGCTGAAATTCTCAACTCAAATTTCAAAGAGTAATGGAACTATTTGTCGTCCCGCATCTTCACTTATTATCGCAATGAATTGAAAACACCATCTTACAACGGTTGAGTGTCGGCTCCATCTTTGGATCCTTTGATCACGAAACGCCAACCCGTCAAATTGAAGGCATTTATTTGCGGACAGACAGTTCTTGTGTACAAGAGAAATCATGTGTTTGCCTTTTGCCCCTCTTATTGTGTGCGGAAAGACATTAATGAAGCAACGATAGTTAATATATATCGCGCGTCTCCTTGGAAGTTCAAATATTCAGACGTTGACCAAATATGGGTCTTTGTCCAGAAATCTCTGACCAACTTGTCCCCGTTGTTGAGGCGACTTTGAGGTGTTCAATACGCCTGTTTGTGTTATGTCATGTCGTCGGAAGCGAGGTGGCAATCGAGCAGATTTAAATTAAATCTCAAAATCTTTCACAGACAGAATTCATTGGTGCGCAATTCATTCGTTGTCTATTGAGAAATTATGAGGACAACAATGAAATTTTTCAAAATAGCATGGTCATCGGATGCATAAATATTGAATACCAATGGAATATTCATTAGGGATAGGTCACCATTGACACAATTGTTTTCAATCGTTTTTCACATTTTAAGACCTCATCGCGCTATTTCGGCTGTATTGACCTTGACCCTGCAGAGAATATGAACATCAGCCGCCAGTCGCATTTTTGCTGTGGTAATTGTACAACTAAGCAACCTGCGCTTCCGTGACGTGCAGATTTAGCATATTTTTAGACCTGAAATCTGAAAATCGTTGGGTTTGGCACACTGGAAGATAATATTTGTGACCTACTTCAAAAAATACCATTATCAAAAGTCATTTATTTATGATAATTGTCAATGAAATGCATCAATTTTCAATATAAGTGGACAACATTTTTGAATATGAGTTTACAAGTCTCATAGAGTGAACTACATTAAGCTTCAGGCTATATATATGTATATAGGATGGGTAGGTCACTTTATCGACAGGTCTTTTCGTTGACAGTCATAAATTAATTCAATAATTCATGGACATCAACCTATGGTCTCCTTGAGCTCTGTCAGGGACTCCAATGTCTTCTGACTCTGGACATAGACATTGATGAAATGACCTGTTGTTGAAATTACCCTGAATATAGTATTGTAAATATAGGAAAATAAGTAAATGGAGAAGCTCAAATAATAAGATGAATGAATAAGGCATGAGACCAAAAATATGTCTTTGCGTTACCGGTTTCAGCAGCTTTATTGGTGTCACCTCTTCGTCACATGCATATAACATTTTGCGATTTTTATCTGCATCTGATTTACTGATTCTCTACGATAGGGTATACTGCTCTGATGACGGCAAGCAAGCCAGAAACGTTTGTAGTTCCCCTAGTGATTTAAGTTAATATAAATTGCATGTATGCAAAAATAGAAAACAATAGTCACAAGATTTACGCCAACATGTTTCACTGCTCCAGTGGCTTCTCAAGGCGTTATTTCATAAAGATACAATAGAATTCGAACTTAGACGTTATGATATAGAGATGAACAAAAATAAAATCATAGATGTTTCAACTCATTAAGAGGGTGACTTGTACCGTGCAATGAACATAGTTTCTTTATGTTCATATTGTTATATATGTTGCGCATATATAGAATGTCATGATTGTGAATTTGACGTTCTTATTCACCGCACACTCGCGTATGTGTTCGCTTGCGGGTAAGTAAGTATGGAATTGTTGATTTGCTGACGATGAACTGTAACTCTACTGTGGAGAGTATCACCCGACTGACCGATGTAAAACTTATTACAACCTAAACAAACTAGCTGGTAAATAAAATTAGATGAATCGCAGCTGATATTGTTTTTATTTTGAAAATTGACATTATCATTGTTTACTCGAATATTGAATATTTATTTACTTATAATTACTTTGAATATTTTAATAGCAGGGAAATCTATGATGATGGGAACAGCGAGGTTTGTCGAATGCACAGCTTCAGTATTGAAGGCGATGTGCTGAACATTCTTCATGAACAAGGCATCGATTAGAAGGTCATTGAAAAATCATAAATCACAATTAAAAATTTTTTTGTGGTGTCTGCTAAAGTGACTTGTAGGCCTGTGCAAATATCATTTCCTACAGATGATTTTGATAGATGCATTTGAAAAATGGTGTGGGTCACCATCGGAGTGAGACATAACATAAAGTATTTTCAACACCGATGAATTTTGATTCACAAAGACAAGGATATGAACACGTGATACACTGCGCTCATCAGCAAGAATATGGGAGACAGTCATTGACCAACTACTTCAAAAGATTTATCGATTAAGGAAATCATTCTTAATATTATCTAAAGTTCCTGCAAATAGGCTATCTACTTTTTGGTGGTTATGGAAAGAACATCACTCTCGAGCATACAGTGCCTGTCCTCAAGCGCGATGGATGGCTATAAGTCGATTTGCATTACAAAAAAATCAAATTTGCTGAACAACCAGAATTATAGAAATTCATACGAAAAGAGTTTCATACCGTGGCACTTTTGTCTGTCTTATGTATATACGTACATATACATGTACGATCTTCGCACAAAGGAAAGGATCCTTAAAAAAAGGAGCTCAGAACAATGTGAATGTACTCGTACATGTAGAATCAGCCTTCCTGCAGTAATCTATTCGTGAATTCAAAGTGGGAGAAAGAGCCATCCGACGACACATTTGGTATTTGCCTGTTGCTTTCTATTTTTCGTCGAAAGAATGGACGAAAGTGAGATTAGATAGATTATATCTTCGTGTCATAAACCAGCTTTTACTTCTGAGTCGAAACTACTAGATTCAAAACTCCGTACTTTTAAACAAGATGATTTAGAAAGATTTTTTTCAACCAAGGAAATTGAAACTTTATCAAAAATAGCTCAGCTTTGTACTGATGTCAAATACTTATCTCAATAACAAAGAATTCTACAGTATGCGGAAATGTTTTAATACAGTTCATATCAGCAGCCTGTCAAAGTAGGTGAAACCAGTCTGGAAGCAATCTTTGGAGGATTTATCCTTAAGTCTTTTTATTTATGGTATGTATTGCATTTGATCTATTTCCTATGGTGATTCTCATGTTTTTCTGAGCTTGCATCAGCAGTTTAGGAGTAGTGACTGACCCCTGCCCTACCTCGAAATGCTCCACTGTCCCCTGTGCATAGGGTTAGAACTGAAACAGGGATACGGAGTCCTATCAAACTCCGGGTGTTGATAGGACTCCGTCTCCGGGTGAAAAGCATACATGTATATAGCCTAGGTTTTTGAAAAATTAACTGGTAACCTACATCATACTCGCAGATCATTATATAGTCTTGCCTGAACCTATCTTTAGTGATCATTGATGTATCAATCATCAATCATCTTCGATGAAAGTCTATCAAATGTCGCTTTCAGTTGGATGCATACGACATGAGTACACTTTCGATTTTAATATGCACTTTAGAGGAGCCATCACACACGATTAACGTGAGGGTAAGAGGCAATGTTCTCAAACAAACTAGCATTTCATTTTTCTGATGTGACCTTTGGTGCGTAAGTGTGATCGAGGCAAGGAAGGCTTGTCTTCTCTAATAAATCACCGAGTGAAAAGACTATCCTTTTTTCTCTATCACGGATCATTCCCTCAACTATGACAAGCTTTGCATGCACTGCTGTCCTGTCGCTGTACTTTTGTTTGACGGAGAAAGTTGAAATCAAGACAGTAACAGCTATATGTACGAGGATAAATAATTTGTTTGTAATATATTTCGGGTCTAGTTATAGGCCGGAGTCCGGAGTCCTATCATTTGATAGGACTCCGACTCCGCATCCCTGACCTGAAATGACTGCAGAAAGCAATCACAGATGTATGATTGTCATTGTATCATGTCTGTCCCTGATGATCACAACATCTGTACAAAAGAACAAGAGAATATGAGCATTGAGCAAGTATCATGATTTGCGACTAGAGATAATGACGCTGTGGGACGTAAAACCTGAAGTCGTTCCAATCGTTATGGGTCCCTTGGTGCCCATAGCCCAAGGTTGAATCAGTACTTGCTGAAGATCCTCGGTCACCATCATGTAGCAGAGCTGATTAAGACTGTACTCATCGGCAGGTCCCACATCTTAAGGTTAGTGTCTGATCTCCGTGAGTCCTGGTGGGACTTCGAGGTCAATGCTCCGCTCCGACCGAAAAAAAGTAATATCATACGGTTGAAAACCAAAAATAATAATTATAATTCCTTTATTCAATGAAATGGAAATCAAAAAGACAATAAAGATAGGCTGTGCAAGATACAAATTCTCAGTGGAATAACAACTTATAAAATTGACCCAAGTACATTGTAAATAATGCTTGAATACAGTAAAGCAATTCCTCCTCCTGCTCATTAAAGCTATAGGAACAGAAACTCGATTGTCTTTAATTGAAGGAACTAATGATTGTAAGGGATGGTCGAGTGAGTTCGCTGACTAAAGTAGTTTCTTGTCAGGATGTCTTGTAGGATGACTTGTACTTATCAAAGAAATGGCTACAGTTAGCAAAAGGCACACGAACAATCCGAAGAACAGTGATACGTCGAACACGACGAAAAGTTTTATTTACAATATGACAACATTAAAAATTTAAATGACCAAAGAGAGGTGCACAGTACAGAAATATACCTTCTATCATAGCATTGTAAAACAACCATAATTTGTTATGAAATAGGACCGGTTTCAGAACCCGCAAAAAATATAACCGTCGTGAACAGCGTGTCTCAGTTTGCTCAAAATATTTTGTCCATGTTAGATCATCACTCAACAGACCAAGTTACTCCAAGAAACTTGAATTCTCTCTACAAGGGAAAAGGTAAATCAAATGAAATATTTGGAGATCTCTTCTTCATGAAACTCACAGTGAAACACTTTGACTCATATAACGTCAACTTATTCGCTGACGACCAACGACGAATACAGTAATGTACTCTTCTTATTGTCGAAGAAATGTTTGAGAAATCATCATGTCTTATCTCATTGACTTCACAGACATCATCACCGTATTGCATCAAAAATGTATATGTGTATGCCGGTTGCAAGTCATAGCAGATAAGCACAAAAAGATAAGGACCCAAAAGGGAACCTTGTAGCACACCACTGCTAACTCGAAGTAAGTCACTGAGAGCACCTTCAAATTTGACTCTTTGGTTTCTGAAAGGGCTTGTTTCAAGAATCACCCTTTCAAAATTGTAAGGAACTTGCGATCCACAGCCCTCATCAGAATTCCATAAAATTGAATGGATTATGGAATGCAGTCAATAATGTCACCAAATTCACTTTTGTGGAAGTATAAATAATTCCTCGTACATTTTCAAGACCCTTAAAAGTAAAATTGTTTTGCTATAACTCTGCGCGCTTTTATCCAATGTCAACGGATGTAATTTTTTTAGGGACCTCCGAATCGAATCGAATCTCGAATTGAATCATAGAAACTTCAACAGGCCTACTTGAGCTTATTTCTGCGTACGATTTGCTTAGCCAGCTATACCGATGGCCTTTCAGAAAATGATTGTATGAAATAGTCAGAGGATCTGACAATCATGAAATTTACATGGCTATTGAAAGATGCAGTTGACACTTTGACACTCACAACGAAGTAAACAGTCAAATTAAAGTTTCTCTATTCTTATGAGAAAATCAAAATCTACTACGCTTTGTAGCTGCAGTGCATTTGGAATAAATTTGACAACATGTCTTGAAATACCCATAGGCTCTACCTTGCCAAATTTTCCGTAGGTAGCTTGATGATAGGGACTAAAAAGTTCTTTGAATTTCACGAGGAACTGGAAATGTAACCTCCGTCAATCGTCCCTGTACTTGAATCCTGAACCCTGGAAGGCACCAATTTTCATAAAAAAGCAATGAGGTGATTCTAAAATTTTTATCAGAGCTTCCATATCAGAAAGCAGTAATGAAATTTTGGCAACAATCTATTGATGCCTTCAACTTCCCGAGCCATCTCTGTCCGTAATGACTATCCAAGTTATTCAGGACGAATTCAAAATGAATTATCAAATAGGCTTTACAGACTTCTACGTAAATTTTCACTCAAGCTCATGCAAGCAAAAGATTACAGAGGACTTTGAGCATTTTGAACTATAACTAATTATGTTGTATTGGACCTGCCAGCTTGCAAATGAAAAATCACTGAAGTAAGGGAATCCTGTAGCTAGCCGTGGCCTATGGGAAAATCTATAAATCAAAGACCATAACGACAATAAACCACATTTTGTACTTAAACTCATTTAAACTTTCTGCTAGACGTCTGATTAATTTCATCTCTAAGATGCAGATGATTCAGGATAAGAGGAACATTTCGTCTATATCAACCATAGACCAGATCTCAACAGAAAGGAGCGTCTGGTCAGCGTTCCAAATTAGCCCACCGCAACAAAAAAAAACAATTTTCACTGATTTTAAGAGAAGAACGAAATGTGGTGCGCTGGGTTAACTTTTTCTGGTAGAATATTTCAGTCCAGATAAAATGCTCCTTTGCTCTGAAGCTTCTGTAGGCCTGCCTAAAATATTACATGTAACCGGGTGGTTCAAAAGTGACGGGAGTTAAACTCATTAAACAAAGTCATTTGAGTGACCTCATTAAAAGAAGTCTGAAGAACACTGTCAATAGATCGGAAGGTATACTGATGCATGCCGCATAAAGCAGCATTTTCTTATTTATTAGATTTCCCGTTTGAGTTTTGATTCTTTGCGACATGGCCTACTTTTGGCACGAGTTCGTGTTTAGAACATGTAGTATAATTCACTGTTTTGTAGCAAAGCACGTGTTGGGCCTATAAGAGTCCTGACGAAAGACAGTCTGAAAAGTGTATGTCCTATAGCCTGTAAGATAGAAGCTCCCAAACATGCCAATGGGCCATTTACAATTCTGCTTCAAATCAGTTAGAAAATTGAGAAGTATCAGACTCGGCCAGAAAAACTGACCGAGTCCGAAGCCCTGATCTGGGCAACAAGCAGCACATAGAATAATTTATTAATTCAATAGAATGATTATTATTAGTTCAACAACCGACGCTTTAGCCACTATCAGTGACAATCCAGCATCTCAAGCATATTGTAATGTCACTTTCAAGCATTAACGAGCGGGAGGAGGCTATAAAGCAAAAGGAAGCAGTTGAAATAATTTTCGGCCAGTCGACGTGAACCGATTCGATTTTTTTTGAATCGCAATTTCGAATCGAATTTCGAATCAGCATCCGATTCGCGAATCGAATCGAATCTCGAAGCTTCGCAGATCCCTAAAATTTTTATCATTTTTTTGCTCGCAGTCGCAGTCTCATAGATCGTCGGTTCAACTGCATTATTCTTGAAGATCTAACTCGTGACTTCTCTATTGAAAAGCATTTGTTTGATATTACAACAGCATCTGAAACTGCTTGCACTTTTCTTCCGATTATGAATTGAATAATTCAACTAGTTTTGGGATGTTCCTCAATTATCTGCCATCAAGATGCCTTCTTTTCTTACTTTACAATTGAATGCTTCTGTCCCGAAGCCGGCACTTTCATCTCTCTATGTTTTGATGCTGCCGATGTACTCCGTCCATACAACTCCCGCCAAAAGTTGTGATCGCATATCAGACGTGTAATTAAGAGTTTCAACATGCTGGAGAATAAACACTGTTTGCGTTCACCAGCTTGAGATATCCGTGAGAATTCAATTGGAGAATGGATCAAAGAAGAAATACGATGCAAGTCATACTCTTATACTTAAAGAATCTTTTGTCTACTCAATGCTGAAAAGGATTCGGCGTAATGTAGCGATAAAGAGAATGCGGTACTTCTGAACTGCTTCTAGCTATAATTGCCCAATTCTCATCATATACAAAAGAGTTGGGAGATGTAAACCTGATATATGAACAATATTTTCTACTCTATCAAAATGCTTTTCAAACCGAAATTAAGTTTGGTGAAACTGAACAAAGTGTAGGCTATGTGGTTGGAAAGATGGATAGAACAAGCAATTGAGAAGTTGTAAACGATAATGCGAACCCCATCTAGAAAATCGTTAAACCCAGGAAAAAACTGACTCAGGAAAGTCAGCTGCGGCATCGAAGTTTTATTATGTGTACTGCGTCCATTCAGCATGCAAAGTAAAGCAATATTCCAACGGCGTCTTAGATTCCATAGCTTTCTTTGTAAGATGGCTTGTTGGAAGTTGGGTAAAATGGGAAGGTAGACGTAGGACTTCCTTTATATGGAGAATTGGTTTTCTAGGGACAGATCGATAGGGGAATGACTTTTTTGGACCGGGTCGAAGGATAGCCTTCTTGGACCAGATGACTTTCTTGGACTAAGTTGCACGATGCAGTTTTTTGACCGGCCGCAGGATGTCTTTGTTGGACGGGGTCTTGGGATTCGCTTCTTGAACTTTTTATGACTGGTTCACATGATGACTTTCCTGCATGACATCATTTTGCAGTTTGACCCGTACATTGAAAAGAGCTTTTCCTGTAGGTGGGCAACCTACAGTTCGTATAATATTAAGACATAATATTAAGAATGTATAATATTGAGACACCATTGTGATTCATCGCACTTGTGTAATTGACTCTATGTCATGTAGAAAATATAGTACTACATACTTTTGTGTGATTCCACCTGTAATTAAGAATCTGTGCGAGTTATTTGAAAAACGAGAAGCGAAGCGTCAAGAATCGTTTAATTGTGTTTGAACACTTTGACCACATGATAATATGCACTGGACATAGAAGATCAATTTAGGAGAAGGAAGTAATGGCGATTGAGAAGAGTGATGCAATAGTTACCTGCATGTTTGAAAAAGTATAAAGCTTTACTTTGTTAATTTATAATTCGATTAGTGCTACTGAATCAGTGTGGATATTTATAAAAATAAATCACAAAAATTCGTCCATTGATTAATCGGTTGAGAATGTAAATATTTCCAGATGCTAACCCAATATTGCAAGAGTTCATTATAAAGCATAAAATTCCATGCACACCATTTCACTTTCATGCGGAACAATTCTTAATAAGATCTTTATTATCAACACGATGACTTTGACACCTGAACAACATATAGTCATATCTTGAGATTTGATACCTTTGACAGCCTTCATGAGAAAAGCCTTGTCTTTCTGAACTGCAGAAATGGAAAATTTTGGCACTGATAAACAAAATAATCAATCAAAGCATAATCGATGTTATCATTGTGCATTGCGACCGCTGACAAAACAGATAAAAGAAACAAGAATCGGCAATTAAATGATGAAATTCTAGACAAAGCTTTAGCATCCGTATTTGTCTTATTCATTGAACTTATCATAAAACGGGAAGTGCAAGTTGTCAGATGTGAGTCTTCATTGAAAAAATGGTCTTTCTTATTGTTTACACAAGTTAGACATACTCGAAAATACTGATTAGATACGATGCACGTTTTAGAAAAAAGGCACATTGCTTGAAAAAAGAAATTTGATACGCTGGGATTTGAGAGCATTACGCCTTAGAAAACTGCAGTAATTTATTCTCTCAATCTGATTTGTTACTTTTTAATTTTGATCACAAATAATATGTATAATATGTAGCAATCAGGAATGACCGAAACCTTTGTCAGCAAGATAGAAAAACGGGCAATTCAGATTGTTACTTCAAGCGGGCTAGACTGAGATGTTTAAGTAAATAATGACTGTAGCATCGCAGTCTCACGATCAGTGCGCGCCAGCGTTTTCAAAATAGGGGGACAGAAAAATCGATCAAAGAGCGCAGCCTTAATAAATAGACAACGATAACTTAAGTGAAAATTTTTGTCATTTTAGTTTTTTATGTGAATAACTTTACAAATTTAGGTTGCATATTTAGGTGAATCAAAAATCCATTAAAACATCTAGATTCATTGAGAGCGATGGTGTTTTTTGTTAGTGTTCATGATTTGTGTTTTTTCGGTAACTAATTTGTAAACAAACACCGCGACAATATTCTACGTATTAGTTTATAAAGAAAGCTAAAGAAATGAAAATAACAAGTAAGACCTATATATAATCGTGATTCGGAGCGATTTTATAATTTTTATTTCAAGCCATAACAACACCACACATCAAACATTACCAAATAAGTAGTTCTATATATATTTCAAATGGTGTATTGACAATTCAATTGTATAATTTTGTATGTATCAAACAGATCAAGATTAGTCGTATTTCAAATGCAATATAAATTCTATTAATGCATATAAAAGAATTAGAAACTCTGACCAGAAACATGTGGCACTGCCCAGAATTACTCATTAATGTCTTCATTATTCCGATTTTAAAAGCAATTCGTTACCACGACTTTCTCAGTAGTAGTAATCCCGTCGCAAAATCAAGTCCAGTGCAGTGCAGTGATGAGTCATCATGCTGACTCAGCCCCCCCTCTGGCGAGAGGAAGGAAGTGGCCAAGGATGTGATGGGAGGAATGGGTCCGAGAGGAAGAAACCGTTCCCTGCCCCCCTCTGGAAGGAAGGAAGGACTTTTCCGGTAAGGGATGGGAGGGAAGGGGTGGAATCTCGGAAGGATAGAGTGAGAAAAGGGTGGGTGTTGGTGCTTGGGATGAGAAAAGTCGGAAATCGTCATGAAGGAGGGTTCGGATGTGAAAGTGGAATTGAGATTTGGAATCTACGTGAAATTTTGGGTGGGGAAGGAAGGCAGGAGGACTTTTCCTGAGAGGCAAGGGTTGGAGCGACATAGTTGGAAAAGGGCGGGTTTTGGTCGTTTTGGGATGAGAAAAGTCGTTTTTCGACATGAAGGAGGCCTCGGATGGGAAAACGGAGGCCGGATTCGGAATCTACGTGAAATTTTGGGTTAGAAAGGATGTTTCCAGCAACATCGGAGAGAAAAAGTTTTGAGCACGTCCCCCCCCCCCTCCTGTCAAACTTCCAACTTTGGTGTTAGAGATCGTAGAAAGTCATGCAATAGCTCATTTGAAAGCTAAGAGTGAGTAAAATGCAGTGGAAAGCTCAGTTTGGTTCTATTTTCATGGGTTTAGGGAGGAAAATGGCAGGAAAACGTCAGAGTTGGAAAAGTCAGGTTTTGGATGTTTTGGGATGAGAAAGTCCATTTTTCGACATGAAGGAGTGCTCGGATGAGAAAACGGAGTGCAAATTCGGAAGTTTTGGCCAATTTTGGGTTAGGAAGGATGTTTCCAGCAACATCGGAGAAAAACAGTTCTGCCCCCCCCCCCCTCCTGTCAAACTTCCAACTTTGGTGTTAGAGATCATAGAAAGTCGTGCAATAGCTCATTTGAAAGCTAAGAGTGAGAAAATTGCAGTGGAAAGCTCAGTTTGGACTACTTTTCTTGGGTTTAGGGAGGAAAATGGCAGGAAAACGTCAGAGTTGGAAAAGGCAGGTTTTGGAGGTCTTGGGATGAGAAAAGTCGTTTTTTCAGGAAGGAGTGCTCGGATGGGAAAACGGAGGCCAGATTCGGACGTTTTGGACAATGTTGGGTCTAGGAACTTCTTTCCAGCTCAATCGGAGAGAAAAAGTTCTGACCCCCCCCCCTCGGCAGCGATCTTCCAACTTTGGTGTTAGAGATCGTAGAAAATCGTGCAATAGCTCATTTGAAAGCTAAGAATGAGACAAATTCAGTGGAAGAAGCGGCTTGTTCATATCTGCCTTCCTTTAGATGTGAGACACCATTGAAAATTTCGGAAATTGGCGAAAAAATGACAGAGTTAGAATTTTTATGAAAATCGCTCTAGCGGGTGAACCAAGCCTCGGACGGGGAAACAGAGACCAGATTTGGAATCAGCGTGCCATTCTACATCTAGAGGATGAGTTTCAAGTCAATCGGAGAGAAAAAGTTGAAAAGTTGGTTCTCGACACGGGATTTTTTCCTGAAAATGTTAAATTGTGCCCACCTTTGGTGATGAATAGCGGAGGATTGGAAGTGAATGAAGAGCTCGGGTTTCCTCTAGGGGCAAGACGGCACTTTGTTCTCTAGGATCCACTCTTTTTAGATGCATGGAAGGTTTCGTTGCTGAATGAGAGCCTGTTGAAAATCGAGTTTTTGTGCATTTTCCAAGATTTTGTAACTTTTTGAAAAGTGACCGAGTTTTTTCAGCTCGGCTCCTGGTCATCGTAGAGGGTCGAGGGATGTCTTAAATGAAAGGGGAGAGCGAGAAAACATGACACTCAAAATTTGAAGTCAATCGGAGCACTAGAACCGGAGATAGACGGGTTTAAAGTTTTTGGATGATGGATATTACGTCATCAGCTGATCGCCACAAACTATATAAGTGGAAACTCTGCTTGTGGAAATCAGTTCTCCTCCCGACTGGGTTGGGGTAGGTGAACTCCGGAGCTCTGATGATAGCATTGGAAATCTGAAAAACCGGGTTTCTGTAAGAAACCGACTTAGAAAATTTCATTGCTGAATTCAGCTAAGGCGTCAGACTTAGAGGTTCGCCAGGAGATGGCCTTCGTCTCAAGGCCATAAAAGACTCCAAAACTTTAGAGGCTTGTAACTTTGCTTCTACAAGTCCGTTTGACTTGATTCAGAAAAGGTTCGGTCGCTATTGACCTGCCCTAAGTGATAGATTACTTATAAAATTTCATAAGTAGTGCTAAAAAGTTGAAAAATTTGAATTCACTAGTTTTTGGAGGTATTCTGGGATTTTCGACCCTGCTGAAGTCAACTAAAGGATTTGTCATGATGTCTGAGCCAGTCTTCTCATGAACCAATCAGCTTTTCACTGAAAGCGAACAAGACACGGAAAATTTTGCTGTAATATTCCACTGACAGGGTGTTCCTTCGGGACGGCGGATGATGCCGTAGTGATAAGTGTGGCAAGGGAGTGTGTCATATTTTAGACCGAAACCGCTGGGGCAACTCATGTCTCATGTTGGGCTATTGACACAGTTCTCAACGTAGCACTTTGAACGCCAATCGGTTGAGTCTTAGCTGTCTTGTCATGGGTGGCATCTAAACATCTCCATTGCAAAACGCTGGTAAATCACGGCTTGGTATCCCTCTCTACGGCTTGCTATCAAGCTGATCAAAGCAACGACTTGGGATGTTTCCTCTTACCAACTCCACCGGTTTTCATGTCTGGCTATCAAGTCATGGACGGTGCAAGTCACGGAGATTTTCGGTGTCATACTTCCTGTTGGTGGGCGTTCTTTCGAGACAGCGGTAAAGTCCGTAGCGATGAGTACTGCACAGGACGTGGGCAATGGTAATCCTTGTGAAACCTCTCTGCGTCATGTTTCCAAGGGGTTGCCTTTCGTCTCAACGTTGTACTCTGACCGCCAGGGCGACATTTAGCTATCTGCCACAGGTTACCTCATAAAATCTCCATTGCACTTGTCTCCCGACAATTGGCCTACCATACGAGAATGAACCATAAGTTCTTTTAAGAACTGTCTCTATCACGGAGACGAAATGATGAATAGAATGAAATGGGAGGACATTCATGCGCCATACGCAACACATCACAGACTTCTCTCTTCGTTAGTGAACAAGCTCTTGTCAGTCTCGTCAGAAACTTTATCATGTCGTACAAAAGTTTTACTGCAACACAGGTTGATGTATAGTTAGAAAGTTTGATCATGACGTTTTATGAAACACACATGTCATAAAATGTTGGCGTTGATGTAGTCAACTAGTTTTACTGCGACACACGTTTGTGAAAGTAAAGTTTGATCATCGAGGTTGTATTCGCAAGTCTAGTCAGAAAGTGTATCATGTTGTACAAAAGTTTTACTGCAACACAGGTTGATGTATAGTTAGAAAGTTTGATCATGACGTTTTATGAAACACACATGTCATAAAATGTTGGCGTTGGTGTAGTCAACTAGTTTTACTGCGACACACGTTTGACAAAGTAAAGTTTGATCATGACGTTTTATAAAACACACATGTCATAAAATGTTGGCTTTGGTGTAGTCAACTAGTTTTACTGCGACACACGTTTGTAAAAGTAAAGTTTGATCATCGAGGTTGTATTCGCAAGTCTAGTCAGAAAGTGTATCATGTTGTACAAAAGTTTTACTGCAACACAGGTTGATGTATAGTTAGAAAGTTTGATCATGACGTTTTATGAAACACACATGTCATAAAATGTTGGCGTTGGTGTAGTCAACTAGTTTTACCGCGACACACGTTTGTGAAAGTTAAGTTTGATCATTGAAGTTGTATTCGTAAGTCTAGTCAGAAAGTGCATCATGGTTAGCAAAATCAAATTTTTGTTCAAATAGTTTTACTGTGACACACGTTTGAGAAAGTAAAGTTTGATCATGACGTTTTATGAAACACACATGTCATAAAATGTAAGCGTTGGTGTAGTCAACTAGTTTTACCGCGACACACGTTTGTGAAAGTAAAGTTTGATCATTGAAGTTTTATGAGTGACCGAACTCACAGCATAATTAGAAAGTTTAGCACAACACAAGTGTCATGAAAAAATACTTTATTTGGTCTTTGATTTAACATAATTGAAACCCACTTTACTAATAGCAATGACAATGTGGTTTATTTTATTCAGAAGCAAATGATCGCCGTGACCATGAAAGTTGTCCATCCGAGAAATAATCTTCCGCATATGTCGTGTATAAAACTCAGAAGCATTAGTAACATATTCTTGTCCGTAGGAACGAAATTGAAAGTCAACACTTTCCGCTGCTTCACCTTGTGGAAAATGAGTGTAATTGACATGTGCAATTAAGTGAGCCTTGATGAGACTGTTTTTGAAATATGATATCAACTCCGTAAATATTTCTCGTGTGTAGTCTAAACATGCTTCCAATTCTGTCTCCTCCCTTTGAAACTCAAGGATGTAATCTTGTATTAAGCCTCCGAAGCACTCTTGATGAAAACGAATCGTGCAATCATCATGTTTCAATGTATTGACTTCAGGTGCCATGGTTGAGTCTATTGCTAAACATCATGTTTGCCTAGGACGATTTCAATAACGCGTTACAAATGTGTATGTGTACACATCGGGAACTCTAGCTCGTCTGTGATTGGACGAGAGGTCTCATCCATTCACCGCTGAGGAAAATCTTATAAAAGGCAGTACACCAGCTCTGTTCTTCACATTTATCTTTCACAAGGTGAGTGTCGGTGAGCTCCTGCTATCAGGTTGTTTTGACTTGCTATCAAGTTGAATAGTCTCTTGCTATCAAGAGATTCACTTCTGCTCATAAAACATATCATCGCTGTAATACCTCCTTTGCTCGAGCGTTCCTTCGGGACGGCGGGTACTGCCGTAGAGGGATTGCGTTGCACGGGTTGTTCGTCGTTTGTTAGACCGAAACCTCTGAGCCGTTGCTCATGTTGGGCGTTCGACTTCATACTCAATGTGACGCTTTCTCTCACCAGGTCAGACTACTTCAGCCATTCGACAAAGGTTAGTCTTTATGATATGGAGTAGATTGAAATGTAATTCATTAGATGTCACTTCAATGATTGTTCCCAAACGTTGACTAGGCAAATGAAACGATTCTCATCTTTCCTTTTCAGTGATTGAAGTCTTACTATTCAGTATCTATTATCAACTATCCGACATGGAGTTTACGAAAATTGAGAACTATCGCATTGCTGCTGAGATGGAAAAGGCTACCATCGAACAATGTAAGTATTTGTATCAAGGTTCATTCTATTACTAACATCATTAGGGCAGACATCCCAATTAAAATCAAGAACCCCTCCCTTATTTTGTTCATGTTTAGACAGAATCCAAATTTTAGCTCTGCTTATCTTTGCTGCCATTCTTTTTCAGTACATGAATGCATTCGCAATGGGGAACCCGTCCCCCAAGGAGCAATCGGGGAAGCCTATGAGCGGCTCGGAAAGTGTAAGTATCCTCACCTATGAGAACTGAGAAATGGAATGTCATGTTTTAGCACTTCTGTATCCGCACAGCTTACTCTTTATCATTATTATCTCCGCAACCTCTAATCTAATCTCTCTTTCCTCTCTACAGATATGGCGAAGAAGAAGAAGCGCGAGGAAGCCGCGAGGCGGAGATTCGAAGCTGAATTTCCGGCCCTACCTTCCCACCCATCTACCTCCGCTCAAGGTGCGACCCCTCTCTCGAGCTCGGGCATCGTCATTGTCCCACCTCTACCTCCAGTTCCGATCCCTGTGCCAGCCCATGCACCCGTCCCTGCTCCTCGTCACCACGTCACTCCGACACCGAAGCCCAGCACCCTTCCACCCTCGGCTCGCGTCCCTCTCCTGCCTCCTCCGCGTCCATCCTTGCTGCGGAGATTAATTCATTAGATGGTAAGTATCCGTGATTGGGAAATAGGGGGATAAGACTTCAAACTTGAAATTATGATCATGTTACTAATCTCTTTTCTATTTTTCTCAACAGATCTGGTGGTCTACCTCCTGGACGGCGACGTTCCCTCCCGTCCCATCATCATCCCTGCATCGCCACCACCACCACCTGCAGCGACCGAACTCCCTCTCCTCTCCGTCAAGTGGGTGGAGAGACTGTTGGAGCAGGAGGAGTTAGAGATAGTGGGAGAGGAGATCGCAATCGAGGAGGAAGGTGTGAGGAAGAGAGAAAGACCTACGGCTTGACAGCTCAGCTGTACAGACTGGGGACAGACCTTCGCGAGGCCATTCTGCCTTCGGCGACACCGACATTCTCACTGCCCAAAAACAAAAGGAGATCTGGAGAAGGCGAGCCGACCCATCCCTCAACGACCCAAGTGTGAAGGTTGTGGACGCACGTTCTACAACAACACCAACTTGCGAGTCCACATCGAAGGCGGTTCCTGTGGCAGTGTGAGGCAACCACCAACGTCATCAGGTGGGAAGCATCCTTCATCGCACGTAGGCTTTTCCTGTTCTTCGTGTCAGAAGACCTTTCCTACAGAGTTTGTTCTTTCATCGCACACACTCTGTCACACTCATCCCACTGAGCTTTACACTGACAACAACATCACTCTAAGGCTGAGCAAGTTTTCCGTTGAGAGGCTCGTTCGCGACTATGAGTTACAAAGCTCTGAAGCTGCGCAAGATATTCATCCTTTCTTGATGAATAATATAGGCTTAATTCATCAAATGTTGGCGAGCTTAGATAGATTTTTGATCGAGGGCATGTTCTATCTCACTGCTCGTTTCAATAAGGTAGACAGTAGCACGGGAGAAGTAGAGTCCACTGTGACCATTAGGATAGCCTCCTGTGCTGCTGATCTCATAGGTGATGTAAACGAGTGGATAGAGAGACATGTGACCTATCTCGTCAACAACTTAAATAAATTCAATGAAAGAGACAGCGGTCTGGTCTTTGATGGGATCGAGAAAGGAGATCTGAAAATTAATTTATTAGAAAATTTAGAAGGGAGCGGTTGTTTCACCCTCCCCAAAGCACTGGCTAGCAAAAAGGCTGTCATCAATGTAGAGTGTCAGTCCCAGTGTTTCAAGTATGCCGTCCTCTCCATTCTTCACTATACTGATATAGGTATACATCATCAAAGAGTCGCCAAGTATTGTGAATGGGGGGATGAGCTTAAGTTTGTCTGGTCAGATGTCAACACATTAGATTTTAAGGGCATCGCCAATTTGAAAAACTCAACAACATTAAGATCGTCGTCCATCTCTGGGAAAAAGGTCTGAAGGGCGTTAGGTATAACAACCGCCAAAGTAACTTCGACCGGGTTGTCAATCTTCTCCTAGTCTATAGCGACAACCACCCAGAATGGCATTATTGTGGCATTCCTAAAATTTCAAAGTTGTATCGCCACCAGCAAACTTATGATGACAAACATTATTACTGTGATCGCTGCACACGACGTGTCACATCTGAACCATATTTTGAACAGCACTACGAGTGGTGCTCTCGGGGTAAACTTCAAATGGAAGTCATGCCCAAAGATAAATTTTATAGGTATGAGGAAAACGGCAATGAGCTCAGTCCTATATGTACCATCTATCCGGACATTGAATATTACATTGAACAAGAAGACCTAAGTCGTGAGCCAGTAGCCATGCCTGTTATGAAGTTTGGCATCCATATTATAGGAATCAAAATAAGATGCATGTGTGGCAAGGCGAGGAGTGCGTTGAAAACTTCCTCAACTTTTTTGATAGGAAAGCCCGTTTTCATCAACGGTATGAAACGGAGCTGACTAGGAAACCCATGTGCTTCACAGAAGCCGATAAAATCAAATTTGATAGGACCACGGAATGTCCCCGCTGCTGTTCATCCTTTGATGATCAGCAACATAAGAAAGTGAGTCTATGTACAATATATGGCAATTTGATATACACTATACGGCAATTTTGACCATTGCCATCTCAGTGGTAAATTTAGGTCTGCCTTATGCAGTAAATGCAATATGAAACTTAGGCTCAAACGGCAAACGCTCCCCGTCATCTTCCATAACTGTAAATGTTGTGATGCTTACATCATCATTCGCCATGGATTCGGTAAAATGAAATCCTGGTCATCCAAAGTGATTGCACAAAGTAAGGAAAACTTTATGTGCATCACTGCTAAAGTCCAAGTCGATAAGACGAAGGAGGGGAAGCCTGTCTTCTATGACATAAAGTTTCTAGACAGTTTTCCATTTATGTCTTCTTCCTTAGCCGCGTTGGTTAATAATTTAGAAACACTTCCCCTCACTCAACATTTAAAGAAAGACTATCCCAACATAAGTGACAGTCTGATGCGACGGAAAAGAGTGTTTCTTTATAGTTATTTTAGTTCAATGGATACACTGAAGGAGACATCCCTTCCGTCCATCGATAAATTTAAGAATGATTTGACGGGTGAGGACTGTTCGTTGGATGATTATAGGCATGCAGAGCAAGCATGGCTAGAATGTAGGTGTCGCACTTTTGGTGACTACATGCTTGCCTACCTAAAATTAGACGTCTGTCTGTTGGCTGACGTGTTTGAGACTTTTAGGAAAGTCACATTAGAACAGGACGCCTTAGGCCCCATCCATTTTGTTAGTCTGCCGGGTCTGTCCTATCAGTCAGCCTTCAAGATGACGAAAGAGAGCATTCATTTACTGCAAGATGCAGAAATGTACACGCTATTTGAACGTCGTATTAGGGGTGGCTTAACATTTGTCAACAAACATGTTGTCAACAGCACCCAAGACATAGGATCGACCACGCCTTTAATGTATATAGACCAAAACAATTTGTATGGGAGTGCATTATCCAAGCCTTTGCCACAGTCTGACTTCCGATGGGTAGAGCCCCATGACATTGAACACTTCTCCAATCCAGCACACATCATGGCACTGGGAGATGAGGCCGACATAGGTTATTTATTTGAAGTCGATCTCATTTATCCAGACTGTATTAAGAATAGAACCGTTGATTTTCCTCTCGCGCCCTAATCTGGCATAGTCAGTCCAGATATGTTCTCTCCCTTTATGGAAGAACACAATAAGCAATATGAGACGGAAAATGGCTTAAACTATAGACCCACTAGGAAGTTGTTGCTCACCCAATTGAACAAGCAGCATTACATCGTGCACTATTCCATCCTCAAATTCTATCTAGGTATGGGGATGCAACTTGACAAAGTCCATCGCGCTATCCAGTTTAGGCAGAAGCCCTTTCTAAAACTGTATATAGAATTTAATAGCAAGGAACGGGGTGAATCCAAGAATTCTTTAGAAAAGGACTTCTTTAAATTTAAGAATAATGCCCTCTGTTACAACTTTTACCACTCTATCCCTGTTAAAAGGCCAAATTACAGAGGTCGCAATCTCTTCGAATAAAACTTTATTCCTTTACTTTCAAACTAGATATTATTCTTTCTCTTTTGGTCTTTCAGGCTTTTGGATATTAATAAGCTCTTGCAAATATGAATTGACTTCACAGAAGTTGCCCTCCCAAGCTTTACTCCCCAAAAAACACTTAACAGAGTTAATCAGCGACTAGACACAGATCTTACCGTCCCTGAAACTTACTTTACTGTCAGTGACTACACACTTTGGTCTAACTAGCCCTGATCTTACCTCGTCACCGACTCTTCGTTGGTAGCACTCCATCCGTAGATGTAAACCTGCTGCTAGCCACATCGCCCCTCGGTAGATCTTCAGCCGTCGACCCCGTCCAAATTCAAAACCTTCCCTTATATATCATCACTCCTAGTCGCCGACAACTTTCAAAACCGTTCAAAAGCTCTCCCGTCATTACATACTACATAGCTCGTTACCCTCTCTTACTAAACATAGCATTTCACGAAACATAGCTCAAACCAACTTAGAACTTCTCTAAAGCCAGAAAAGATATCTAATGAGATAAAATCAATCTCTACATGTGTGCTAGGCGATGAAAAATCCAATCGGGGGGAAAACGCTAAGCACACATAACTTCATATTATTAAGTATAATAAAAAACGAATCATAATAAAACAGGTACAACAGCTCTTGAGCGTTACAAAAATGTTCACGTCACTGATCTTCTCCTTCTGGCAACTCTCACCGATGTCATGAAAAGAAAACAGAAAAGCCGTTAACATTCTTGCAGATATTTCATAACACCCTCTTTGGTAAACCATGGAGGATGTAAGAAGGCGCATGGACTATCGTATCGTAACTGATCCGGAAACGAGTATCAAGTTATGTCGCTCGCCGTTGTTTTGCCACCATGATGTCATTTCCGAAGAAATCACTGGTTTTAAAATGTTAAAATCTAAAGTAGAACTTTGCAAGCCCATTTATGTCGGCCAAGCTGTCTTGGATCACTCCAAGTTAGAGATGTAAAAGTTATTTTACCACACCTTTAAAACTTGTCCATTGATCCAACATGTGGAATTAGTAGGAGGCGATACAAACAGCTTCTTCCTAGCTTTGACAACCACTAGCCAAGTCAAGCAGGACGACATTTTAAAATATTTAGCACCCAAATTTCATAGTTCCAACTATTCCACTGACCATCCGCTTTACTCTACCACAAATAAAGCGAAACTTGGCTGCTTCAAGGATGAGTGTGCCGGCAAACAGATAGAGGAGATGATCTTGCTTCGCCCCAAGATGTACTCTATGAAGCTAAAATCCTCAGAGCTTTCTATTAAACGGGCGAAAGGCATCTCGAAGTCAATCGTTAGAAAAATGATTCATAGGGACTATCAAGATGCCTTAAATTCTCTTAAAATTAAAAAAGTAGAAATGACCATTTTAAAATCACAGTCGCATCAAGTTAGAACAACGACGTTTAGGAAACGAAGTCTCTCAGCTTGGGAAGACAAGCGATGCTGGATGAGTCCTAACCACTCATTACCGTATGGCCATCCAGACACTCATCCACCTCCATCCAAGAGACAGAAACTTTCTCCTCCTCCGTCCGGCGATGTCTGATGATGAATGCTTCCTCTCTGTTGTGGTTGATGTTTTGCTCTTTCGCTCCATGGCGTTTTCTATGGGGTGTTGAGAATGAGTGCCTTGAAACATGCGTCAAACTCCTGATCACTTCATATCATGACTTGCATATCAACTGGTTTTCCTGACTTTGTTTTATCCCTACATATGAGTGACTTTGTTTTCTCCGGTCATGTGAGCCATAAAAACATTGTTTTCTGCTACCATCAGTATTAACTATGTGCGGTGCTATGAAAATCGGTTGTGATGATGAATAACACATCATGTACAGACTGTCTCGTTTTTCTTTTGACATAAAGATGGGATTCTCACTCAATAGACAGAAGTAAAAGTTTTGATCATTTTGTAAAATGGGTAGGGTTAGAAATAAAGTTGATGATTGTAAAGTTGGAAATAAAGTTATAAGCATGTCGCTGTTTGTAAGATAGGTGAAATATAAAAGAAGTCAGAATCACTTCACTGTTTGCAAGATAAATAAAGTATAGAATAAATTCAAAACCATGCTAGAGTTTGTAAGTTTACATCCTCACCAACGAATATAACATCATGACAATTTCTTCGGCTTAGGAAACATCAACCACTTTGCTGACTCATGTCTATAAATAGCTCTGACTCATGAAGGGGTAAAGCACCAGTCATATGAATCTAATCAGTCTTGTTCAACCTTTTCACCGACACGTGTTTGGGCGTGTCATTCAACATCGATGGCGCCTCACGTCAGACAGCGTGACCATTTCACCGACGCGTGTGTGTGGGCGTTATTTATCAGACAAAGCGATGGCACCTCACGTCAGACAGCATTACTTTTTTCACCGACACGTGTGTGCGCGTTATTTATCAGACTAAGCGATGGCGCCTCACGTCAGACAGCGTGACCTTTTCACCGACAAGTGTGTGGGCATCATTTCATGTCTATAAATAGCACTGACTCATCATAAAGTGATGAACCTTGTTGATGACCTTTTCACCGACACGTCTGTGGGCGATAGTTCATTGCGATGACTCATTCAAAACGGATCATGTGATTAACACGATTCTATTAACTGTGACTCATACAGATAACGCAATAAAGATTTAACAATGTCAGCTACTTTACTGATGTCACGCAAACCAGTCATGATACAATGTCCGTTGTGAAACACTGCAATATGTACAGGATGCCACTTCCGAATCAGAGCAGCAGGAAAGAGTTCAGTTTCATAAAATATACAATGATTACTGGTTCTAATGTTTGCTAGATTCACTAACATATTCAGATCAACAGACACTACTATATTCTTCAATGTCAGGGGACTGAGACGTAGATAAGGCATGAGTGTTCGCATTTTCTTGACGACTTCGTAACACATGAACTGCATCACGAAATGAGAAAGGTTCCTAGGACTTGGATTTTGCCGCAGCGAAAGATTTGAAGATTTCGACCGTTGCTCATGCGAATGACCAACTTTTGCGGACGAAAGCGATGATAGACTGAATCGGGTAGATGGGTATGCAACTGTTCTAAATCGATGTCTCTTCTGAGATTCATTTCGCGCATGGCGTTGATGATGCGGATGGGGAGCATGACTCACAAATGACATGAGGGTTGAGTGAACTTCCCTTTTATACTTTTCCCATGAGGGTTTTGGAATCACAATGTAGCAGTGATCATTATGTAGAATCATCTCTTGAATGCGAATAAATACAATGCCGTCTCCTACGTTGATGACACGTCAAGAGTTGGATAGGACTGCGCGATGCAACCTTCGAAGTTGAAAGCGTTCTAGAGTTATCTGAAGCTGACGTTTCGTATCATGAAGTGAAACACACTGACGTTTCCATGATACGTGGAGCCATGCTGATAATTTCCACATGATTCAAACCTGAGTGAAGAAGGGTATGCCTAAGAAAGAAGGAGAGAGTCATGTTCATCTGTTTATCATGAGTGTAAACGTTGTCACAGTTCTCCTTTATTTCCCGTAAAATAGTTGTGACACTTTTGTGTTTCACTTTATCTAGCAGGTTGATTTTTATCTCACACATGCTTTGAGTGTTTCCTAACTCATTTGCATTCGACTTACTTCGTTACAGGTTGTTGTGTCTATACTTGTATGCTGTCGATGCAGAGTGCAAACACGCTGTATGTCTTTATTTACAAAACAGTCTACCCACGCATTCAATTTGATGAAGGCAAACAACACATTTAGTAAAGCTGGTTCGCTAACGAGTGTGACTGCAGAAACATTTCATAAAACTTTTTCAACGTTTGCTAAGTTTAACAACAGTCTGTCAAAGACTTCTTACAAAACTTATTTCAACGTTTGCGTTTAGACTTTTAAAAGAACATGTGCTTTACGTATTCTACACAAACGGTTAACGCATGTGATATAAAACCCTAAATCCAACCGTAGAGGAGCCTACCCACGGATTATGAACTTTACGACCCGCGCGATTCAATGTCATGGAACTAGCTATCATATACTCAACGTTTGTGACAAAACTTTACCTGGTTTTATAAAGCATTCAACGCTTGCTATAAGACCTTTTAGCACTGTGAAACAATCTACACAGTGCAGTAAAACTTTCTAGCGCTATGGTGAACACTGTTTTCATATAACAATCTAAACTCTCAGTCTCACTGCAGTAGAAAACTGCTTTTATAAAACCTGTTGAAGCTAATCTAACAGTCATGAAGTTTGAATTTTCTAATAGGGAAACATTTGGCAACTGTCTCCAATAAAACTTTCTAACACTGTGAAAGTAAGTTACAAGACACTCTACACTGTGCAGTAAAACCTTTTCGATAAAACTTTCTAGTGCTGTGAAAGTAAGTTACGAGACAATCTACACTGTGCAATAAAACCTTTTGATAAAACTATCTAGTGCTGTGATGAGTTCGGTCAGTCATAAAACTTCAATGATCAAACTTTACTTTCACAAACGTGCGTCGCAGTAAAACTAGTTGACTACATCAACGCCAACATTTTATGACATGTGTGTTTCATAAAACGTCATGATCAAACTTTCTAACTATACATCAACCTGTGTTGCAGTAAAGCTTTTGCAAACCATGACACACTTTCTGACTGGACTTACGAATACAACTTCGATGATCAAACTTTACTTTCACAAACATGTTTCGCAGTAAAACTAGTTGACTACACCAACGCCAACATTTTATGACATGTGTGTTTTATAAAACGTCATGATCAAACTTTCTAACTATACATCAACCTGTGTTGCAGTAAAACTTTTGTAAACCATGACACACTTTCTGACTGGACTTACGAATACAACTTCGATGATCAAACTTTACTTTCACAAACGTGTGTCGCAGTAAAACTAGTTGACTACACCAACGCCAACATTTTATGACATGTGTGTTTCATAAAACGTCATGATCAATCTTTCTAACTATACATCAACCTGTGTTGCAGTAAAACTTTTGTACGACATGATAAAGTTTCTGACGACACTGACAAGAGCTTGTTCACTAACGAAGAGAGAAGTCTGTGATGTGTTGCGTGTGGCGCATGAGTGTCCTCCCATTTCATCCCTTCATCATTTTGTCTCCGTGATAGAGACAGTTCTTAAAAGAACTTATGGCTCATTCTCGCATGGTTGGCCATTGTCGGGAGACAAGTGCAATGGAGATTTTATGAGGTAACCTGTGGCAGATAGCTAAATGTCGCCCTGGCGGTCAGAGTACAACGTTGAGACGAAAGGCAACCCCTTGGAAACATGACGCAGAGAGGTTTCACAAGGATTACCATTGCCCACGTCCTGTGCAGTACTCATCGCTACGGACTTTACCGCTGTCTCGAAAGAACGCCCACCAACAGGAAGTATGACACCGAAAATCTCCGTGACTTGCACCGTCCATGACTTGATAGCCAGACATGAAAACCGGTGGAGTTGGTAAGAGGAAACATCCCAAGTCGTTGCTTTGATCAGCTTGATAGCAAGCCGTAGAGAGGGATACCAAGCCGTGATTTACCAGCGTTTTGCAATGGAGATGTTTAGATGCCACCCATGACAAGACAGCTAAGACTCAACCGATTGGCGTTCAAAGTGCTACGTTGAGAACTGTGTCAATAGCCCAACATGAGACATGAGTTGCCCCAGCGGTTTCGGTCTAAAATATGACACACTCCCTTGCCACACTTATCACTACGGCATCATCCGCCGTCCCGAAGGAACACCCTGTCAGTGGAATATTACAGCAAAATTTTCCGTGTCTTGTTCGCTTTCAGTGAAAAGCTGATTGGTTCATGAGAAGACTGGCTCAGACATCATGACAAATCCTTTAGTTGACTTCAGCAGGGTCGAAAACCCCAGAATACCTCCAAAAACTAGTGAATTCAAATTTTTCAACTTTTTAGCACTACTTATGAAATTTTATAAGTAATCTATCACTTAGGGCAGGTCAATAGCGACCGAACCTTTTCTGAATCAAGTCAAACGGACTTGTAGAAGCAAAGTTACAAGCCTCTAAAGTTTTGGAGTCTTTTATGGCCTTGAGACGAAGGCCATCTCCTGGCGAACCTCTAAGTCTGACGCCTTAGCTGAATTCAGCAATGAAATTTTCTAAGTCGGTTTCTTACAGAAACCCGGTTTTTCAGATTTCCAATGCTATCATCAGAGCTCCGGAGTTCACCTACCCCAACCCAGTCGGGAGGAGAACTGATTTCCACAAGCAGAGTTTCCACTTATATAGTTTGTGGCGATCAGCTGATGACGTAATATCCATCATCCAAAAACTTTAAACCCGTCTATCTCCGGTTCTAGTGCTCCGATTGACTTCAAATTTTGAGTGTCATGTTTTCTCGCTCTCCCCTTTCATTTAAGACATCCCTCGACCCTCTACGATGACCAGGAGCCGAGCTGAAAAAACTCGGTCACTTTTCAAAAAGTTACAAAATCTTGGAAAATGCACAAAAACTCGATTTTCAACAGGCTCTCATTCAGCAACGAAACCTTCCATGCATCTAAAAAGAGTGGATCCTAGAGAACAAAGTGCCGTCTTGCCCCTAGAGGAAACCCGAGCTCTTCATTCACTTCCAATCCTCCGCTATTCATCACCAAAGGTGGGCACAATTTAACATTTTCAGGAAAAAATCCCGTGTCGAGAACCAACTTTTCAACTTTTTCTCTCCGATTGACTTGAAACTCATCCTCTAGATGTAGAATGGCACGCTGATTCCAAATCTGGTCTCTGTTTCCCCGTCCGAGGCTTGGTTCATCCGCTAGAGCGATTTTCATAAAAATTCTAACTCTGTCGTTTTTTCGCTAATGTCCCAAATTTTCAATGACGTCTCACCTCTCAACGAAGGCAGATAGGAACAAGCCGTGTTTTCCACTGAATTTGTCTCATTCTTAGCTTTCAAATGAGCTATTGCACGATTTTCTACGATCTCTAACACCAAAGTTGGAAGATCGCTGCCGAGGGAGGGGGGGGTCAGAACTTTTTCTCTCCGATTGAGCTGGAAAAAAGTTCCTAGACCCAACATTGTCCAAAACGTCCGAATTTGCACTCCGTTTTCTCATCCGAGCACTCCTTCATGTCGAAAAATGGACTTTCTCATCTCAAAACATCCAAAACCTGACTGTTCCAACTCTGACGTTTTCCTGCCATTTTCCTCCCTAAACCCAAGAAAAGTAGTCCAAACTGAGCTTTCCACTGCAATTTTCTCACTCTTAGCTTTCAAATGAGCTATTGCACGACTTTCTACGATCTCTAACACCAAAGTTGGAAGTTTGACAGGAGGGGGGGGGGACGTGCTCAAAACTTTTTCTCTCCGATGTTGCTGGAAACATCCTTCCTAACCCAAAATTTCACGAAGATTCCGAATCCGGCCTCCGTTTTCCCATCCGAGGCCTCCTTCATGTCGAAAAACGACTTTTCTCATCCCAAAACGACCAAAACCCGCCCTTTTACAACTATGTCGCTCCAACCCTTGCCTCCCAGGAAAAGTCCTCCTGCCTTCCTTCCCCACCCAAAATTTCACGTAGATTCCAAATCTCAATTCCACTTTCACATCCGAACCCTCCTTCATGACGATTTCCGACTTTTCTCATCCCAAGCACCAACACCCACCCTTTTCTCACTCTATCCTTCCGAGATTCCACCCCTTCCCTCCCATCCCTTACCGGAAAAGTCCTTCCTTCCTTCCAGAGGGGGGCAGGGAACGGTTTCTTCCTCTCGGACCCATTCCTCCCATCACATCCTTGGCCACTTCCTTCCTCTCGCCAGAGGGGGGGCTGAGTCAGCATGATGACTCATCACTGCACTGCGCTGGACTTGATTTTGCCACTAGATTACTACTCTCAGTGTTTTCCGATGTGAGTAGATGAGTTGATCAAATAGTAAGTTTTAGTCGTAATGACAATATTTAGCTGATTTAGGTGTTTTTACAAAATTTCTGGAATTTAGGTCAAAATTGCTTTATGTGATTCACCTAAATTGACGCTGTCTATTAATAGACATGTTTCCTATCTAAGTTTAATGAAAGATATTCCAGTTGATAATGAAATGAATACCTATTTCAATACAATTTGGACGTGTAAAAATGGCAATTGAGCAATTGAGAAAACCTCTTTTGAATCACAGTAGACCAAGACATGTTTCTGATCCCCGAAGCAATTCATCAATCGCTATAGACACTGATTTTCTCCTTATACCGGGGCTTGTCAGTGCGACTTGAAATATTTGGAGCTATTCGAAAAATTTTGAGTTTATGCCGTATTATATTCACATCGTATGTAACAGTCTTTGACTCTGAGACGATGCTCAATATGTAAAGCTTATAAAAGTCTCTGCACAATTTAATTGTGATTATGAATCATTCAGTTTGCCATTTTTCTCGTGCGATCAATCAATTGATAACATAAATTGATTGTAATTAATTTTTCACCTAGATTTCTGAAGACAGTATATACATCTGCGAAGGCTTGGAGGGGGGGTCAGAGCTTTGCAATTCACCTTAACCTGTCTACTCCAGAGTTTGAGATCTTGTTGCAGAATCGCGCTGCTACTATCAAAAGGAATGAATTCGTCATGATTTGAAACTACTAATTGCATTTCAAATCACTCATTCAAAATTGTAACAGATAGCATCAACTGATGAACACTCATCAACGAATGATGCAAATGCAACATGGAATGTTTGTTTACTTCTCGCATGTACGTTTCTTCGGTTAACGCTGGTCATTTCATTTGTCGGTTGATCTTTGAATTAACACTTGAACCGATGACCCCTTACATCAGCCGCGCCGCTCTACCATTGCATACGGTACCACTGTGTTTGTCATGAGCCAAAGCCAAGTCTACGGAATTCATTGTCGCCTTTCTGACTGCATGATTCTGTGATCCCTTGCTGTCCCGCCCGCCCCCAACAACTCTGCGCCTATTTACATTTCTTCCGTCACTGTCTGCACATGTTACAAATTGATGGCCACAGTTGGTAGATTGCGTGGGGTAGAGGCGTAAAGACGAGAGTGACGTTTCTGACGTACGAGCTGTCGCCTGGCTCACGATCTCAGCAAACTAAGAGCCGTCTTCAGTTTGGGGGTCAGAAAGCCACGAGACGGTGTTAGAAAGTTAGTGGTTCGTGTTGGAAATTTCCAGTTTGTCTGTGACACTCGACTCAGCTCAACAACGTAAGAGGGGGGACTGAACAGACTTCCTAATGGGTCGGGTGGTCCAAGGGCTTGGCCGAAATGGACTCAGGCCAGGTATTTTTGAACAAAAGCGGGTCCTGGCCGAACTTGAAACTGGCTGATCATAATCTAGCTGATAATCACCACCCTAACCAATTTTTTGATGACAACGCTTTCAGAATAATTTCGTGGCCAAATCCAAATGACAAAGGGTGTCTGAAGGAGTTTTCATGTTCATATGTAGGTTTAGCAAGTCAAAGTCGATTAAAGAATCCTCCTCTTGCGATTGATATATTTGACACGTATCACTTGAACACATTTGGTGGTCTTGATTTATTTCTTTGTAGCCTTTGAATTTAGGCAGTTGATGGCAGCTGACGAGAGATTCTTGGATGAATTTGCATCTTCTACCCTATAAAAGTTATACGCTTGAAGGTTGCAGAATCCAATGTCATGATACATCCAGGATATAAGTAGGAATATACTTGAATTTCTCAATTGCATGCTCGATTTGTATTTTGAACAACCCACTCGTCTATCCTTTAGTGGGGATGGTAGATTAGATGACGCAAATTCATCTTCAAAATCAAATAAAAAAATGAGATTCCTGTGAAATTATTTTTGCGCCATGGTTTCCGCAAAATTTGACGGAAGATCGGAGCGCGTAATTCTTCAGCAACCCGACTAAAATATGACTAAATATGACAGGTCAATATGACTAAAATAGCCCGAAGGGCGCAAAATTTCAATCCGACATGAGATCTTAAAGTGCAGAAACTGCACCGAAATAAATTGTATGACAGCATCGCTAGTCATCATTTACATTCCTGCTATATTCTTGGAGAAAATCACAAATTATTTGAACAAACAGTTTGTAGATACATGTATCATGCAAATAAACTCCCTATAACACTGTCAAACTCTACTGTTTATGCAACTTACTTAATTGCTTAAAAGCCTCATGAAAGATATCGCATTCTGTTTGTCTCGAATATTTTTCCAGCCTTCTATACAGTCCTCAAACTTTAACCCCGTGTGCACAGCAAACTAAGAATCGTCTTCATTGATGATCACTCTTAACTTCAGGGCGTTGGAGGCGCAAACAGCCTTTTTGCTTGGAAGAAAAGGTTGGTTTCTTGAATAGTTATGAAATGGAGGCAGCCCTTTTGCTGTGAGGAGGAGACGCTCGGAGGCTGAGGCGGGTCTCTTTCTGTTATGCGTTGTCTGCGGAGGCGCTCGGAAGCCGAGCCTATTTCTTAGTGTAAGTTGAAGGACGAGGTGCATGTGACGGCCTTATTGCTTGGAGGCCATAGTTGTAAAAAGCTTTTCCATTGTCCTGTAACACTGAAGGTGAGGTCACACTAGCGCGACATCGTGACGATATTTCATTTCATCGCTGACCTCAGCTGTTCACAATGCAACTATTCATCGTTGAAAAAATCACATTAATGTGAACAGCAGCTATCTGGCAGAAGAAGAGCGATTTTTTCCACTTCAATACCGTTATCAGTCCAGTGTGAACGCGCTTTATTTTTCCCATTATTTACTCGGCCCACTTTCCTTTCACTCGTCCGTGTCTGCCTCGCGTGCTCATCATTAAAAACCGTAGTCATTAACGATCGTCCATTAACATTTATTTTTAAATTTCTTGGCCCACCTTCATACAGTCTTTAAATGTGTCTCTCATCATGCGCTCTCAGCAAACTGGGGGTCAGAAAGCCACGAGACGGTGTTAGAAAGTCACTGGCTCGTGTTAGAAATTACCGGGGTTTGTCTGTGGCACACGACTCAACGACTTGAAGCTTCATCGACACTTCTTTATTCTCTCTCTGACGACTTTTTTCATAGAGGCCTTCATTTATCATTTCTGACAATCCACAGAGTTGCTATTCAAGTCTCAAGATAGTCCATCAAAGGAATTTCAGAATTAGACAGACAACCAATGTGCAGTTTCTGACTTGGTCTGCACGCGATTAGAGTATTAAAAACGCCATCTGTGACAGCAGTGGCGTCGTTGGTGTTTTCTTTGACAGCATTCATAAAACTCTGAGTTGTTTTGGACGAAGGAAGATTTGTCTCAGCATCATTACGGAGCAGTACCCATGGGTTAAAGGGCAAGGGTTAGAAGGTTAGGGAAAGATCGTGGTTAGCAAATCTAGGTCGCGTGTCGAGTGGTTTGAGCCTACAAACAGGATCTTCCTTGAATTGGCACCATCTGTTTGGACTGTGGAAGTACCTAATGTATTTGTAAGCTGGCAAAGGACTCACAATTGTTTGTTTTAATTTCTCGGCACATTTTCGCGTCTGCATTAAAATTTAAAGCGATCCTCCTTCACTATCGCCACTTCAGATAGTACACAGACCACAAAACCGGTAATTCAATTGTGATGTTTGTGTTGACAAAGTTAAATCCTGTCCCTCATCAGACAGTGATTACATCACAAGTTACTCAGGAAGCTGAGCAGATGGTTAATTTATGTAAAACACGAAGGAGGAGGCTCCGGATGAAGTTTAATCTTTACGTTGGGCGAGAACACCGGATGCTGAATGTATGAAGCTCCGCCCATGTATCAAAAACACGTGTGAGAGCTCCCACGATCTCCCGCATATTGTAAACTACAACGCTGAGATATTCCCTTATGACAAAGGTCATTTATATGCTGTACTTTTCAGCGATAAGATGGATATTTCATCGTGATTTCGAATTATAATGATTCCTTTATACACCTTTCAATGCAGTAATCGTGAACAATATACATGGTAGCTCTACGTTCATAAGAAGTAATTAAATTTAGTCATTGAATCTAACTGTGTCTGCCTGTCTAGACGCATTCTGTTTAGTGATGTGTCTTTCATTTCCCTTTTTCTATTGTTTGTATTAATCTGACAGCATTGTTATCATTGCTGTATTCAGAGCTCCTCTGTGACGTCACAGAGGTCAGAGTCCTACTATAATATTTTATTTGCAAATGATTTTGTGACTTAGACTTATCAGTGTTTAGCAAGGCATTCTGTCAAACAATCCAATTATTATAAACACATGTTGATGCATTCTCTTAACTTCTTGACATGAAGATGTATGAAAAATCAACCGTCAGCCTCCATCACACTACCATTTCTGAAACTGTAATACAGTGGTTGTCAAAAATTTATTTTTAATTGATTGGTGTCATCGAATAATTGCAATTAATTGATTGATTGATTTCTGTTGTAAGTGTGGAAAGTATTTAACTGAGTTATTTGCTTGCTAATCTGTCTGCACTCACCATCGTTGGAAAAACATCCCAATTTCAGGGATTTGTTTGGATACGAAGCCTACTAAACACAGTGTATTCACAAGCTGATCGCTTTGAGGATTCTAACAAGAGGTGCATAAAGCATTTAGTTTCTCTATGTTGTTACAATACTTGCATGACAACTTTTAAAACTCTTTTATAACTCTTTCTAAAACTCTGTTTTAGGCACATGAGAATATTCATAACTCGATTGTTTCAATAATTGACAATTACTAAACGTGAGTCTGAAATAAAATTTATCAATATCTACATACAAAAACAGAATGGGCTATAGTTATGTGCATTTTATGTAATGGGTTTGCTCAAGTTATTATCAAAATTGATGATAAGCTATTATGCAACTTGCAAAGCATGGAGACCCATGTAGCCGAAATTGTCAAAATGAAATAGCAGAGTGAAAAATTCAAATTTAAGAATTGGTCTATTCAAACGGTGGTGATAAAATAATTGAAATTAATTGATTGCCAGCCAAAAAATAATTGCAATTAGTTTTTTGATGACCCCTGCTGTAGTTGCACCTCTAATACTGCGGCATTGAATGCCAAGTATGGAGGGATTAAAAAATAGACCACCATGGCAGTCTGTTAGAAATTTTAATAGAAGTGGAATTTAAAATCTGGAGAATTACATGCAACTGATTATCAAAAAGAATTGTATGATGACAGTACAAGAGAAGCAGATGAATTGGCTTGAATTTTACTTGTTTCGATGGATCTTCAGGCTAAAATGTGACAGAATTGCGCAAGATAAAACGTTGTCAATCAGCACACATATTCAACAATACATTGAAATGTATCTTGAGGTTAGATGACTACTTTAGTAGATAATCAAACATGAGGACATTGTTACATTATGAGATGTTTTACGAGCTGTCTATTTACAATGACTAATTCTATTTATCTGTAATAATGCCAAGCTATCTAAATTATAGACACATTTCAACAGAATGGTCATTATTTAGCACTCCAGGTGGTCTAGAGGTGAGATTTTAGTTTCTGAGTCATTGACTGCCATTTGGCAGTTTCATATAGAGATGTATTAACTATATAATTGTGAATAAACCTATGGCAGAAGTGTCTTCAATTGTGTTAAGAGGCAGTTTTTGGATATCATGAAATTGGTAGCTTTCAGTCAATGAATCAGTGAAAAAGTCGTTGAATGCAGATGTATTGACCAAATATCTTCGTTTTTGACACTGTAAGCTCATCATAGAAAATATTTGTTCGGAAGGTATTGTGGTCAGGCTGAGAGGTTGTCAAAAATATTTGATTGGTACGATCGAATATTTGCAATATGGTTGAATTACTGCTATGCTTGAAATGCTGTCACAACTCAACATCGCACCTCCGAGAAAAAATCTCGCATAACTCGAAGGTTAAAGCGTAGTCTATATAGAGCACTTATGGCGAGAACTTACAGAGTTTTTGGAGCGGCATTTATAGCCGTAACCGACCGTTAACCGCAGAAACATCTGCTATCCGACCAGCATCTGATAATTAATCGTATGAACGTAGGCTTGTAGAAACAGCACCTTAAATCAGTTACCTATACTGGCTATCGTAGGCCACAACCTACATGTATTGTAAGACAGCTTACATGACAAGCTTCACTTATCGAAGTAATACTCACTGACAGTCGCTTAAAATGGGCCTGCCCTACATTGAGTCCTAACTATTGTTAT
This sequence comes from Prostheceraeus crozeri, assembly GCA_907163375.1. Taxonomy (NCBI): domain Eukaryota; kingdom Metazoa; phylum Platyhelminthes; order Polycladida; family Euryleptidae; genus Prostheceraeus; species Prostheceraeus crozeri. The sequence goes on from CAJQUW010012385.1 coordinate 731,783, forward strand.
AGGAAGTTTTATACTGCTAAATATCGTGGTTGAAGCAGTTTATCATATAAATGTGGTTGTAGGCTTCAAATACGCATCATATAGGCATATAAGCGCATGTCCCATTGCCTGGCACACTTTGTGACTAAGTTATATCTTTTAAATCTTTCTTTTATTTAAGAAACGCTTCCATGACGATATAAGCTACCAGCAATAATTACTGCTATCTTTACATAGTGTACTTTACTGCATAATGACTATTCGCAAAAATTTAACCTGAGCCGCAAGAACTCTAGCCGTAACCGACCGTTAACCCTGTCTAACCGTAGCCACTACAATGCAGAGTCAGAATTCTCTCAACATCCTGAGACCTTTGCTTCCACCTTGTCCAGTGGAAGTTGAAATCATCGGCCAGAAGTTAGTGCAATATGCCTACACAAAAAACCTATTTTGAATGAATTTTCGAATCACTGCTATTTCATTGATTAATTTCGTAGGAGAACACTATGCATGTTGCTTCCTGAGATGCTTCAATTTAATGATCAACTTCAATTTATCTTCATCATAGAAATGGTATTTCACTTTCAGTTTTATCATTTCGCGATTAGATCTAAACAAAGACTGAGAGCCGCAGAGACGAGCATTGAAAATTAAAAATCCATAAAACATTTTAACGATTGCATTAGAACTCAGTCCGACAAAGGTCTTGCCAGACGCGATAGATGATGAGTTTACCGGAAATATTGTAACTTTTACGACATTCATTTATCTGATTACAAAGTCCTCGATGTAAGTCACAGAAATGTGTATTGTGTTTCAAATAACAATCAGATAAAGAGCAACTGATCATTACTTATCATAAATCGTAGAAGAAAAGAAAAGTCACTTTCATTAGTAGCATTCGAAAAAAATTTAAGAAAGAGGACGATCAGATCACAAAGAATCGTATCTATAACAACGGTTTGTTTCTCTTCAATGAATGTCTGTAAGAACATTTTCCCACCTCAGGCAAAGCTCTCTGAGAAGTTCATCTCAACAGTTCATAAATGTCCTTTATAACCCTTCTTCCTGTGATTTAAGCAAGTTCAACAGATTGTGATGGAAATTGTCTGAACTGAACGAGAGGAGGAAAACTGCGATATTGTAGTGTTAGGACATTCGAACTTCAAAGTGAAGAGAACACATAATTTGTTTCCACTTTTTATTGCTATAAAACTATGATAGAAATACATTTTACGTAGTCAGGAACATTTAAAATCTGCAAAGGATAATTCTTTGCAGCCTTTGTAATTCGTATTTTAAGAGTTGCATAATTTATACAATGGTCATCTGCGATAAAAGGCATTCAACTGACAGATCTAGTAAAATCAATGCTGATTCTCGCTTTCTTTTTCTATGAGGAATCGTTCAATTTTCGTTATTTCATAAATCCGTGATATGTTCATCAAGAGTTAAAAATATTAATGATCAATTTTCTTTAGATTTCCAAAGGTGTTTTAAAGGGGAATGGGAGGGCGCGGTCGCCACCCCCTTCATCTTGAGATGCATCCTGTTAAAATAGAAATGGGGCGCTAAAATGGAGAATTTTGTAATAATATGGATGGCATTGTAATTTCCAAAATGAAAGAGGACTGCTGCGTACACAAAGCTTACAGTACATAAGTAATCAACAACATCATACAAAATCAAGAATCGTAATAAAAAAGAAAATAAGCTCTGTAGAAGGCTTCTTTGAATGGGAAGAAAATCTCCACTGATTTTGCGATTTTTGCATTCATTTCTTTATTTGCTGTAAAAAATGCCTGGTGGAATGAATTTTACTCTTAAGTATTAAGGGCGTACCAAAAGTTCGTGACGTTTGTCCTGATCTATGGACGTCCATTTTTGTGCAAGTGCATATCTAAACGCTATTTCTTGCAGTTCTGATAATTGCCTTTCACAAGAAGAATCTTCACATTTAACTTCCATTTGTACAAATATTTATTGACAAAATTAAAGGCATATCAAAACTCTGCTTTTGAACTGGTCACCTTCAATTTCAATACACTTTTCCCATCCGTTAACCGCTGCGAATCTCCTCCAGAATTCTTTGTCATGGTCTTCCAGGGGACCAAGGCAAACAGCGGAGTTGCTGTTCCGAGCGTCTTTCCGTTCTGCAGTCAGCAGCCTTGGCACCCAGCGAGCCGGAATCTTGGTCAACTCAAGATGGTCGTGGACGATCCGCTGAAGAGTGCCACGCGACAAACCAGACTTCTACTCCATTTCATCAGATGTTGGGCGTCAGTCAGACTGGATCAGCTGCCAAACCAGCTACTCATCTTCTTCGTTGGCTTGACTGGATGGATAACCACAGCGCTCACCGTCTTCCAATGACTTCCGTCCCTCTAGGAACCGACTAAACAATTTGCTTGATGGTCACTCTTGCAGGCGCATTTTCTCAGAAGGCGGTTTTTAGACGCTAAGCGGATCGGGCTAGTGATTCTCCTTCCCTGAACAAAAGAGAGCAGAACATATCTCCAGTTACGATTTGTGAAGTCCGTCGTGCTGGCAAAAGTAAAATTACTTCACTATAACTAACAGCTACAGTTCGTATCTTTATGCGCCACCGATCAAATGACAATGCCTCACAGGCAATGCACATGATTGACACAACATGACAACGATCACTGATCAAAGAAAAAAGTCGTGCTAAAACCACGGTAATCAAACGTCACGAACTTTCGTTGCGCCCCCATTTATATCCTGATGTTGCTTAAGTATCATAAAACAGAAGTTGTTGATGAAATACTCTTTATCATGGCCCATCTAGATAAGCTATCACAAGAGGAGTTGAATATGGAAAGATTGTTGCAGGTGCCAATGGTAATGTTTAAACTGCCAGCAGTCCATCTACGGCCGAATATTTCATTTTACGCCAAACTGTTCATCAATGGAGTCAAACAGCAAAGTTACATGAAAAGCAATTGACAAAGCTCTCATCGCAGACATCCAGCTCGTCAGGCATGATTACAAAAGAGTTCATCCTTGTGAGCAAAATAAGTGCAAAATTTACTGGCGACCGAAGTTGAAACGCAGATTTTGCAACTTACGGAATTTCGTAAATAAAATTTTTAAAATCTTTGGAATAAGAATTCTAATATAAAATATGCGATTATTTTCAAGGTTATGATGTGTTGAGATGTGAACCTTGCTTGTCATGTCGATCGCCTTTTTTCAGGTGGGTGGTTGGCGACTCGCTCTCCCCCTCCTGTCACAATTTTCAGTGGTCCCCGTAAAACCAGGCCGCCTAACATCAGCTTTTGTGACTTTTAGTTTCAGCGTATTTTCAATTTTTCACCAAAAATCGTCACGTATTATCTACTGGAAGATCTTATTTATGACATCTATTGGAGAGTACCTTATCTGAAGCATTTTTTAAAAAAGTTGTAACTTTTCACAAGCAAATTGTCTGAACACATTCAGGGAAAAGCCTCGCCTTTCAATGTGAAAGCAGTATTTTATAGATAAAAGTTTATGAATGATATCATTAATGCCTATTATAGATGCACTTCAGAGCACCATGTGGATTGGTCTGAGATGTGAAAACATGCATGCACGATTTAAGATGACAAGAAGTGCTCATCCTAAGGGTCTCAATGGTCTTGACTCATCTCTAGGGCAATCCAAGTTTAGTGAAGTTTAAAAAAGTTATGTAAAGTTAATATTTAAAGAGTTGGGTAGATAATTATGTCAAGCCTCATATCTATTCAAAAAGATATGGAGAAATAAGTAACTCATTTAGCCCGGCTAATGACTATCCTCTCATTTTTTGTCCTTCTGAGACAAATGCATGTGGACTGAAAGCGTATATTCAATCATGCCTCGTGCGAAATGAGTTAATGGACATCATAAATAGTTCTCGTGATTCGATTGCACCGGACGTTTACGCGAAACTTCTTGGAGCTCAGCCGGTCAGTGTCGGTTGAGCGGAGTTTTAGCTTGCTCAACAAAATGAAAATGATCGTCATTTTCTTGCGAAAGTGTACAAAATTATGCTATTCTTTAAATCAACTCTGCCACATCCTGACATTAGAAAATTATGTTTCGTTGTCTGTTCGTCCTCCATTGATCATTAAGTTTCATAGTTAAATTCGCTGGAAACATGTAATTTCATCTATAACAATAGTCTTTTTTTACCTTTCGAGATATAGAAGCAGAAACAGAAAATGATATTAGTTTAATCATGGATTTAATTCTTTTAATGAATTCCATTTAAGGAAAAGTATTGACTGGAGTATGTTGACTTTGTGTGTGTGAGTAACGATTTAAAACCATGACAGTAAAAACTACAGTTTTTGAATTGCGTAAAACTAACAATTTCGTTAGGTTATGTAAAGGTTAAATTTCGGTTGCCCTACTCATCCCCCATCAGAAAACTTGTGGTGACGTCATTGAATTTATGAAAATGTCTTCAAGGAATTCAACGAATATTAAAAAACTTTAACCGGCTGGTTAATGAAGACGCTGACTTCAGGCTGGGCAGGTTTGCAATGACTCCGACTACATAAAAAACCCTGCCGCATCGAATCTGACAAAGTTATTCATTTTCTCAAAATTGTTGATGCTTGATTTTGAACAAACATATAAGAAATCTTCACCCATCAACAAATTTGATAATTTTTTTGCAACCGCCGCTTTGACAGATTGATTAGTCACAAAGTAACAAGAGAACGGCTTATTCTTTATACTCTGTTTCACGTTCTAAATGGATGAGTTGGATTAATTCTGCATGTTCTTTGACATTTTCATTTTCTGCTCGCCAGTTAGTACATAGAGTGAGTTAAAAGTCGAGCAATTCTCTGGTGGACAAATTATCTGTCTTTATAGAACCTCTCTCTGCAGTAAATAACGTCTCTTGGCAATTTGAAAGACTTTCTTTGGGATGTCATGAGCGAAACACATAGAGCGCCTTCTTTTTTCAATGCCCATGCTCCTTTTAAATCTCTCTAACCGATGGGAAGTTAGAAATGCCAGACATTCAGAAATAAATTAATTAGGAGATCTAAGAAAGGCTATGACAGAAAATAACGAATTCGTTAATACTTTATGGATTCATTTTGTTAGATTAAATAAGGAAAGCAACGAAGCTTAAATGTTCAACTGTAAAGCCTCAGGAACCTCTAAGTAGACTACAGTGTATGTAATGACTGGTACAACGATAGACATTTGCATCATAAAAACCTGATCCCAACATTTTGAAAAATGTCCATGGATTTTAACTGCTCACACATGGATTTAAGCATGAAGTTCCTTGGCAGCTGTAGACGCTGCGCTTCGTCCTGCAAGAACTCGTCAGTGTGACTTGGAAGGACCACAGCTGTCTAATTCCTATCTAGATCATTTAACTTTTTAATTTGTTCATGTCTGTGGACATGTCGGGAGCTGGCACTCCTCAATCTCTTGATGGCCATAACCACATATTATGAACTATTTGGCAATAAAGAGAAATATTTTGAACCTTGCTTGTCTTTCCTCAAGATCAGCTTTCTGACTTGCATTTTTATATTTGCTGCACATGAAGTCTGCTAACATGAAACATGGGTATAGGAGGTGAGTAGGAGGAGTGCAATTCAAAATGTGTTGGGTCCTAAAACCCAGCCTAGCCAAAGACACATAAATGAACAAAAGTTAAGAAGTAGTTTACATCTTTTGTTCATTCATTCTAATGTTTACATGATTTGTAAAGGAATCTCAGGATGCCAACTGGAATTATGCAAATCAGTTAGCATTTTAACATTCAAAAAAATAGAATGCAGCGCTTTATGTATAATTTTTTTCACACTTCATCTAGTAGAATACAGACAATCATTGGTAGGTACTCATGTTAACCAGCTTAGTTGCATTTGGCACTACAGTGTAATTATTATGATTACGCGCTATTGTAAATAGATCGAGCATTTCACCAAATAGAATATAATAGAATGTGCATATATTTTCAAGTAAGAATCATGCGGTGCAAGATGCTGGATGAAGAGAATGTCGAGGAGAAAACATAATACAGAAACTGATACGACACAGTTTATTGCGGCCAAGTCCCTGCACATGCCCGTTTTATCAATAATCTTGAGGCTCACGCCCGGTCCAGCCCACTCTGTCCGTTACTGATCCACTCGCCAGGATATATCGTGTCATAGCATATCAAGCAATTGCTCTGTTTATGATTTATCTTCTCAGCTTCCAATTTTTGTCTATAAAAAATCTTGATGAATTCGACTTGACTTTTATAAGGTAAGAGTGGCTACCATCCACTACAGATGCTTTTTAATAGTAGATCACCGAACTTTGAATTAAAATTTTCTCGAAATCTTTCAAATAATAAGAAGACCGGTGCAGAAAGCAGCAAAAGGCGCCCAGTCAATGCTATCAATAAATCTTTCTAATTCTGTTGCTGGTGGCTTAATAGCGAGACTCTCTGCCTTTTTGCATACTCAAATACAAGAAGGGTATTTGAATTCTGTTGCATATGGTTATGGCGTTCATTCCATTATTTGTATGAAATGATAAGGACTTGATAAGGATGCTTGATTAATTCGCATTTGTAATGTGCGCATCAGGGATGCGGAGTCGGAGTCCCGGAGTCCTATCACTTTTGCTGGAGTCGGAGTCGGAGTCGGACTCCAGATTCCGGCCTATAACTAGACCTGAAACATAATACAAACAAGTTATTTATTCTCGTGCATAGCTGTCACTGTCTTGATGTCAACTTTCTTCATCAAACAAAAGTACAGTCAGGACAACAGTGCCTGCAAAGCGTGTAGTAGTTGACGGAATGAACCGTGATAGTGAAAAAAGGATCGTCTTTTCACTCGGTGATTTAGTAGAGAAGACAATTGCCTTCCCAGCCTCGATCACACTTACGCACCAAAGGTCACATCAGAGACAAAAATGAAATACTAGTCTGTTTGAGAACATTACCTCTTACCCTCACGTTAATCGTGTGTGATAGCTCATATGATAGCTCATGTATGAAGCGCATATTAAAATCGAAAGTGTACTCATATTTTTTGGAGAAAGATGGGGATTTTCGTGCCTGGTAGAGACTGGAGAAAAAACGTGTGAAGCACACATCAACAAGATGGGAGGAGTCGAGTCGTGTGCATCCAACTTAAAGCGACACTTGATCAACTTTCATCGAAAATGATTGATAATTGATACAGCAATGATCACTAAAGATAGGTTCAGGTAAGCCCATAATGATCTATGATGTAGGTTACCAGTTAATTTTTCAAAAAAGGCTTTGTATGCTTGACACCCGGAGTCGGAGTCCTATCAAGATGATAGGACTCCGCATCCCTGGTGCGCATATATATATATATATATACATATATATATATATAAGAAAATCCAATACAACTCAGGAAAAACAAAAGGATCTTGATTCCCGACCGGTTTCACCTCATTTCATGAGGCTAGTCATGGGAATGAAATGTATTTCAAAATTATCGAAATTAGGCATAGATACATAAAATCAACTTCTATTCAACGTGGGCTGAAGCATAGAAATAAACATTTTTTCTTTATGTTCCCGATCAATCCTTGTGGATGTCGGAGACATTTTGAAAATGGGTGCGGCCTCAAATTTATTACATGGTGAAGTGATATTCGCAGCGCACCTAGATATGTGGCGACTTACATCCAACAACATGTATTGCGGTCTAAACATCTGTTGTCTATGCACAGTAAGTCTATTTCGAAAACAGCCTCCAGTTTGACCAATGTAATAATCATAATAACAACAATCATAATAATTATAACGGATATACGTTATCCGTTGTAAAAAATGTAATGATTATTACATTGGTCAAACTGGAGGCTGTTTTCGAAATAGACTTACTGTGCATAGACAACAGATGTTCAGACCGCAATACATGTTGTTGGATGTAAGTCGCCACATATCTAGGTGCGCTGCGAATATCACTTCACCATGTAATAAATTTGAGGCCGCACCCATTTTCAAAATGTCACCGACATCCACAAGGATTGATCGGGAACATAAAGAAAAAATGTTTATTGCTATGCTTCAGCCCAAGTTGAATAGAAGTTGATTTTATGTATCTATGCCTAATTTCGATAATTTTGAAATACATTTCATTCCCCTGACTAGCCTTATGAAATGAGGTGAAACCGGTCGGGAATCAAGATCCTTTTGTTTTTCCTGAGTTGTATTGGATTTTCTTATTGTGTGCCATTTAATTTTTATACTTCACTTTTATATATATATATATATATATATATATATATATATATATATATATATATACATGTATATGTATATATACATGTATATGCAAGTGTATCTCCTAATCATGATTCGTTGATTTATCGACCTTCACAGCCTTAAAATAAATGGGAGTCAACTTTCAGCCTCGAGCATGTTTTTGTTTATAAATTTGAGGCCAAAGTCCGGCCTGTGATCCACTCGGCCTACTTACAAGTGTGCACTCGATTAAGACAGGCGTAAAGCAAAAAGTAGCAAATTCGACACTGTGCATATTTTCCGTAAATTCTTGACCACTGTGAAATCATGTATTTCGCGTCTGCTGACCCACTGTTTAGTTCATCCAATAAAAGACTACAGCAAATTGTGAATAATAAAAATGGACAGCCAAATTCAAAATGAGACATTTAGGCCTACCATTGATTGCTGCTGCCCGGGACTTGGGCGGGCCGGGCGCGGACATGAAAAATTCTGCAAGAAAACGGGCCGGCTCTGGGCCGATATCGATTATGTCTGAAATTAGAAATATCTTCCCCATTTGATCATTTAAATGCTCTGTATCATTTTCGTATGCTTATCAGCTTAGTTCTTAAACAATAATATGACGTTACAATTATCTGAAATTTTGGTCACAGAGAGTTGATTGAATATTTAGCATAACTTTTGACTTAATAACCTCACTTTTCAAATGGGCTTCATGTCTTCAGTGCAATTCGTTTCTTACGCTTTAACTTACAACAATGACCGATATCGACACATCGAATAAGATCCAAATTATCTGTGATAGACAAACGCGGTATACATGCACAACTTTTAAAGCAAATGAAAATTCACAATGTGTTAAATGTTGAAAATTCATCTTACTGGTCAGCAGTTATCAATTTACTTATCGATGGTACGTAGGCCCTAATGCATTCTATCAGGTAATCAGCAATTAAATATTTTGAATGATTCTAAAGGCGATTGCACTCAGCTAGCATACTTAATATTTTCATTACGAATGGTAAAGTGCGCAAAACAATAAAATTTCTCACCCAGGCCCAGATACAAAATTCATCCGGGCTGAGCCAAAATTCGATGCGGGCCGGTCCGGTCCGGGCTGAAAATAGTTCCAGCTTTGCTGCTGTCATCGAATTATCTCTCAAATATTGTATCCTGCATTACTTGTAACGTAAATTAATTACTTGTTCAGCCCAATCTAATTGCCACTATCATTCAACTTCAAAATTCGATATACAAATGCATAATTTGAACTATTGTGTGTATAAATTGTAGTGATACCGCAACAGCATATCACTCATAATTCAAACATTTTCTTGTATCAATGTTTCCTTAAACGCACTGTTCATGTTCTTTCCTCAGAATTTCTCATAAAATATCATTTCACTTTCTAATCAAATTATTTTCGGTCAGCACTGCTCAATTTTCCATCTGGAGCAGCAGGCTAGAGACTAGAGGGTGAGAAACCTTTACCCCTTTGATCTATGCTTGCTGAAGACGAATTGTTTTAGCTAATCAACTGAACCACTTTTAGCATTTATCTGGGTTCTGTCGGCGTCTTTGATGTGTCGTAGCGCCTCTTTAGGCTTTACGCAATCGATGCATTAATCAAATTTGACCAACTCTTCAGCTTGGCCGCTACTCCATGGTAATTAGAAGTCTGGACATTGGTCTTGGCGGAAGACTCGTGATTGTGAGCATTAATTTGAATTGTCAGAGTCACACAAGAGATTTTCGAAATCGAATCCGAAGATTGAGCAGATGTGTGAAGGCAGGAAGCGTTTGTATGCGCTGTCGACAACAAACCATTCATCGTTCCGCATCCCCCATCACCCAAATTGTCCCCGTGTTTTGCTTTTGCGAGGTAGCTAGCGTCCACTCTGCGGCGTCACAAAATTGACATCCTCCAGTTATGATAATCGTAAAAGAAGACGGTCTCCTTTGACGTGAGAAATGAGCGTTGAAAATGCAATGATAGGAAGAGAGGGATTGTAAAGTTTAGAGAATAAAGTTGAACGGTCAAACAGGCAGCGAGAAGACGGTCGCATAACTGTCCCAGCAATTAAGATCACACCAATGATTATGCAGTCATGTTGGTGACGAAATTCAAGTCATAACTTTCTCTTTTGAGATAGATGAGAAAATGTTGATCGGATGCCAATGAACCACCTGTCCAACGGGACACGGAAGAAGAAGTTTTTGGCAGAGAGCATCTGTCGCTATAATTAACACAAGCTAGAGAGAGCACAACAGCACACGACATCAATTAAAGATAGCTGTTGAAGGTTATAAACTCATGTTTCAGATCATTTAAGGTTCATCTTTATGTAAAAAACATTAAATCGAGATCTAAAAATTAGAGAACTCTCTAAACCCGTATACTCGTAGATCCTACGGTCTTCCACGGAACTTTCTAAACTATCTTCAATACATGAATTTTGACCAATCATTTCAAAACTTTAATTACATGCTGCAGAGTGTATTTTTTACATACATTCATGAAGAAAAGAAATCTATGCAATTTGGGCTAGTTTGGAGGTGGCAACACGGATTGCAAGCAGTCTCTACAAGTCATCATGAAATATAGTAGTGTCAAATCATCTGGGCAAATAATAGAAAATATCCACAGGTTAACAGCTTAAGCTTTGAATTCCTTGGCAGCGGTAGACGCAGCCTTTCGTCCATCATCAGCATCTCTCGGAATAGCCCAAACTTAGCAAAGCATGCAGAATCTAGGATGGCTGAATATGCTGGCAGATTGTACAGGCTGCTCTTCGTCTGTTTATTCCGCCTTCGCCAGAAAGATAATAATTCTGAGAGAATGTAATGTGACAGTTCGCCTATAGGCGCCGCATATAGAAAGATGTTCTCAGACTTAAACTAAGCCGATCGAAGTGCTAGACTATCTACTCCAATGTGTTGCTCACGACGACTTCCGAAATGGAGTGCACTTTGTGTTGAAAAATATACGAAATCGCGGGATCATTGAGTTTGAGTGATGAGGCAACAGACAGTAAATATATATGACAGAACCTTATACGCCTAAGTGAGGCCCGAGCTCCATTTCAAACCGGCGAGGTGTGTTCAAGAGACCATATGAGGAAATCCACCCTGACCGAGAGTGCAACACCACAAAAGTAGACCGAGCCTATTATACATGTGCACCCGGTCTTAAAATCAAAATTGTGAAACCCATGGCAATGGAAATTCCATCCAACGTCAAAAATTGCATTGTTATTTCCTGGCCGTTAGCACAAACTTTCATTGTATTCTAATTGCTGATGAGAGTTCACCAGATCGATAAAGGAGAATAGAGGAGAAGGCATTGAAATATGAAACCATATCGTAGAAGCGATTCACAATGGACGAGCATGCGATATCCCGGTCGGTAGAAAGATCAGGTATTTTTTCACTCTAGTGCATGAGTTACTTCATTGCAATGTAAGCATTTAGGCATAATAAGCTTACTTTCGGATGTTTCCCCACGTGCTCAAACAATTATTGAGCGTTCTACCCATTGAAATGATGATCATCATCCGACTGTGACCATCGACGTTTTCAAATGTATCCAGATCAAATGTTGGGTGGTTGTTTAGTCATGTCTATACAGCCTATTGTCATTATCTGTCAGAATGTGCATAGTACAACAATCAGCATAAACAATCGCTAATCATGCAAACAAGTAGAAATGAATCATATTCTCATTTCATGGCAATGTTCAGTTAGGCGTGCCGTGATAGCTCAGCTGGGAGAGCGTTAGACTGAAGATCTAAAGGTCCCTGGTTCGATCCCGGGTCGCGGCAATATTTTTTGTGAATTCAGTATTTCAAGCAGAGATATTTCGAAGCATTCATTTTCTCATATTCAATCAATATATTCTAAATAGACATAATCAAATTATTATTAATTTCAATATATAAATTATTAATTCCAATTATTTCATTCCTCTGTCATTTACAGCGCAATTAGACATGGCCATTTTAAATCTCTTGTCTAGAATTTTGAGAGTTACGATACGTGTATATGCATTTTGGTGTGGAAATGAACTTCTATATCTGGTGAGAATTTTCATATGATGGATATTTGGGATCACTAGTGAAAATACAAGTGAAAGTTAATAAAAAACTTTAAATTGTGAGAAATTCCAATGCATTCGCGAACTACTCGTACTTCACAAGATGGCATCAATATGACTTTGAACATCACCTAGAGTTTGCTGCGTTATAATGACACTGTTGATGGAACAGCCTTGTAGCACTAAAAGTCTATTTATTGGCTCAATTGTGTTACTGTGGATCAAAAGGGACTTGCAAGGGAAATTGGCAATGAAATCTTCATATTATAATTGACGATCAAGGAATACTTAGGGAATGGCAAAACTTCCTAGTAATTTGACAAGCATGTGAATTGAAAGCCGTTGACTATACGGGAGCATTAAAGAAGCATATTCATGATCAGTTTTCGTAGCTAGAATAACTTTAATTCTACAAAAGCACACAACTAACTACGATTTCTTAATATTTGGAAAATGAGCATGAAAAATGCAATATGCCTCACAAGCTAACAATAACAGTGGATTGTTGATACTACATATTATAGACTGATAGAATGACTATCTAATTGAAAAAATACCGGTAATTAATCGATGTAAATAGAGGTTCGTCTGCTATATTATCAAAAATTGTGGTACAAAATAAATTCTAAATTCGATAACCCATCATGTCCTCAAAGCCACCAAGAAGTTTGCAATAATGAGTGTCAAATTAGTTGATTTGTTTTAATTATTTCATTTCTCTGTCCTCAGCGACCTTCCAAATGTTACCTGGGGGAATCATTTAAACATCTTGATTTTACACCTCACAATTAGAACTTAACTTTTTTCTCGCCGATGTCATGTGCCCTCATCAGATCTGCTGATTCATTTGACCTATGTGTGAATGTAGCATTCAACACTATTTCAACACATTGTACATTTTTTTCAACTTGCATCAAACAAAGTGATTGCCGCCTGTGAGACACAGTGCAAAATAGCAGGAATACGCAGAAAACTACACTTTGATCATATTACTCATTTATCAACTACGCCTTTTTGACTCTGAGCGTTGAATAGACTGTTCTCAATAACTTGACTTGATGAATGAGGATGAACTCCAAAAACCGCTAAATTCTTTTCATTGCAATATTGGTATTCTGTCATCCGTTGACTAACAAGATGCTTTGAGATTTGAAAAAGTAATATATGCAATTTTGTTGACGCAGAATTGCTCGCATCTTCTTCATGGGAAGTGTACGCTTTAATCGAATCGAGGGATTGATAGCATACTTTAAATAAATAGATCCCTCCCATCTGTTTAATGTTCCAATAAGTCTGTCCTATTCAATTGCCTCATCCCGGAGCTTTGTTGCCCTTTTTATTGAAGCTGGTACCGCCTCTTTCTCGTTCTATTTTCCGCCAAAGCGGCTTTTAATTCTACTACGAGTTCACTGTAGGGGAATGCAGCTCATGTCAACACCATGGTTTGACGACAAATCAGCGTGAAAGCAATGAAAACGCAAGTCGGCCTTCGTTTGAAATTTATTTCGCAATTTTCAGCGCATTCCTCTATAAACTAACATCAACACAAGTCGGCAATTGAAGTTGTCGTGGATTGTATACAGTTAGCAGACCGGTCATTACGGTGACAGTCTGTTTTGTGAACTTCTAACTGATCCAGGGTCATTTAGCATAATCCGACGATGGATCAGAAAATGTTATGCCACCAACAGAGCAGAGAGAAAATTGGCACACAGGTAGTGTTTAAGTGACAGAATGAGAGAAACCGCAAATACTGCACTGTTGAGAGGTTATATTACTGTACTTGGAGGTGAAATTGACTTCACAATAGTTGTTCAAGTCATTTCAAGTATCACCCAATCAAATGACACTGAATTCTCGAACTTCTCGAATTCTTTGTGAACTCGAATTTATATTCAAATGATATTTATGAAAAGATTTTAATATGTCAATTGTCAATGACAAAAAATGTTAAAAATGTGATAGTTAAAGGATATTTTAACATACAAAATAAGGTTTACTCGTGCAAACTAATAAATATTCGTTTTACTGATACATTGCCAGCTGTCAGAAGTCTCCTTTATGTTTGTTCGAATGATTTCATTATTGTTCAGCAATAATCATCATAGAAATCCGACTTCTCATCAAATGGCATGGAACGTCATCGATATCATTGAACGTGATCCAATATCGTCGAATGTCATCGAATTTGTGGACAAATCTCTTAACGATTTTGTCAATTGCTCACAAGCCTTTGCCTCATTTCTTTAATTGATTACATGTATAGACATATTATGTGTCAGGTTTAGAAGTGAGTAATCTTTGAGCTGTGAATTTAACGAATTTTGAATAGCAACCATGAAAAACGTCGCAAGCACAAGGTCTGCTAATGACTTATTGCATAGTAAGACTACTGATTTTGTCGTTTAAAGCTAATTATGATGTCAGATTATTGTCATAATGGCAGGGGCACAGTTTTCTTAGATGAATCAAAATTCATTGACAGACCATCCTCCAAGGTTATCAAAAATGAGGTCTAATTGCGATTGATTGGTCGCAATCAATAGACCGCTGCCAAATACTGCTACTCAATAATTGCGATTGATTTGCAATAATAGTGAAGTTCATTGAATGTCATCACCAAGCACCATCGTCGGGAAAGCATCGCACTTTAATGATCTGCTTTGAGATATGCACCACCATGTACATTGAACTTATCTTATCGCAAACCGATAGCTTCCAGGATACTTGAGCACTAGTAGGCCTATTTAGCCCACAGCCTATTTAGCATCTCCATCTTACAAAACACGATGCTTAGAACGATGCTATCAAAACTCTAAATTATGTTTTGTTAGGCGTGTACGACTATGCATTCTCTTGTTTCCAATGAAAGAGTATCATTTTAATTGATATACATGAAGTTGCATAGGCGATTAAATTAATCAATAATCAGTAACAATCGTGAAAGAAGCCACATCAATGAGTATGAGCCATGTGCATGTGGCATCATTTGTTTGATAGAAAAGCCAAGTAATACGATGTTTTTCTTGATAGCTGTCTATAATATTTAGGACCTTTCGTCCCTGCAGGCGCAGGTAAGAAAAGCCACATCATGAAATATGTGTCTACACTTTTAACCGCACATTACAAAGGCTTTTTCCTGATAAGCCTTTGCAATCACGTCTTGGTTTTCGTTGTCAAATTCTGCTTTAACTGCGAAAAATGACATCTCGACTGCATTGACGGTATTTTTCACAGTCTCTCAATCTACCGATTTCAGTGTGTCCGGTCAGTGCCCAGTCTTCTATATACTGATATTAAGATTTTATTTTGCTATTCATAAATATCAAAATCAAAAATCCTACACCAAGAATTAAATATTCTAGACAAATGATGACGATAAATGCTTGCATGCTGTAATCAAAATGAATTAATTGCTTAACTCAAGTTCAATCAATATTTGATAACCCTTACATACCCTTACATAAATATATCCATGTCATCAAGATGACCTTGATGCACTTTATAATTAATGAAATGACCACGTTTGAATACAAATGTCAATAATACTAAATCATTTGAAAAACGATTTCATTTTAAACTGAACGAATGTTTACTATGCTCAGAAGCAATAAAAGCCGATAAAATGATAATTTCTATTCAGTAGTCAGGTAAACATCAAACAGATAGCGACCTATTGAGTTGTACGAGGTTACGCCCTGATATAGTAATTATTTGACATATGAATGTAACCAACGGAAACGAAACTTCGATTTAAACATTCAATTACTTCGTTCATCATTAACATCAAAGTCAAACAACTTGATCAGTTCGTTACCCAAACAATTAGGGGCGGCACGATTCTCACTTGATCTGAAGTCGGATTTGAATTCGTAGTTCTTCAAAAGTTTCGCTTTGAAGTTATTCTAAAATTCCGCGATTAATTCAGTTGATATCAAATATTCTGATACAGGACAATAGCCACACATATATATGCTTAACGTATGTCCGTGCACTGCCTTAATTGTTTCAATATTCAAATAGACGCCTTGAATATGCGAATCATATTTATTCAGTTTGTCAGATATGTAAATCTTATCAACATGCGCGGCAAAGTTAAGTTAAGGTCGTCTGCGGTTACCATTCTTTTTGAAATCTTCAGCGGAACCAATTTGGGGATGGCATGAAGTCAAGGGCGTATATAGTTGTCTGTTTTTAACTATCGTCCATTTTATCCAGGCCTGGAAGCGGGCCCGAGCCGAGAAATTCATCTCTGCTTTCTTGGAAAAATATAAGAGTCAAAAAATCATAGTGCAATTATTATGAAATAACTTCATAACTCACATGATGCTGAGGCAAAGGTGAACATATACATACTCACGAATAATTCGAATCAATCGTGATCTAGAAATAGCACGCTTAAATAAAAATAAAGCAATTCTATAAGGGTAAATTAGCATTATGGCTTTGGAATATTTCCTCATGCTGGAATATATTCGCAGAACTTATAAATTTATTAGTAATTAAATTTCGAGGGATATGCGTCGATGGCATTGAGAAGTGTGCGTTTTAGGCCTGCTGTTATATGCACCAGTTTTCTTTTGATTCAAAATAAGTCGAATCGATTTTATTACTAAGTTGAATACTTCTATCGCTTGGTTACCTACTGTCAAAAATCATGGTATATATTCGCTTGTGACAAAATTGTGCTCAAATTCATCAAGCTTGCAAATTCAAGTATTGGATATTGATAATAAAAGAGCCATGAATGGGTAGCCTAACATGTATACTCGGAAAACAGAAAAGCAATCTCTCCCTCTTTTACGACGATTATTTATTTGGTACAAAAGCGTTACCCGACGCGTTTCGTCTCTTAGGACAGTATCAAGGGCGAATGACACAGGTCAGGCAATACGTTTAAATATGACTAAGGTTGAGTGGGTATCTCCTCATCAGTTCATGACGTCTATTCATGAGGTGTGGCATGTTCTTGGTGATACACCGTGATTCAGCCATTCTAGTAGATATCGCTGATTTATATTTAGAAAGGATTTTGCAACTAAAGTCGTTCGTTAGTTTTCATCACTTTCTCGGCATGTTGTTTTAAGGGGTGCTCACTAAGTGCACTTGTACTGTTCTTGTTCTTAATGCTATTAGCGTGCTCGCGATATCTAAGCTTGAAAGGGCGACAACTTTCTCCGATGTATTTCATACTACAGAAGTTGCAACTAAATTCATAAACTATGTATTTGTCATTGCAACTATATTTAGGGCCAATAAATTTACAGATCTCACAGGAACATTTATTTTTATTCTCTATTTTATTTTTCGCTGTAGTACTTATCTTCTTGCCTGGTCGACAGGTAATTCTAGCAGGGATGTCGTATTTAGTTTTAATTTTGTTTATTTTACGAGTGACACTGTCGCTAATAAAGTCAAGCGTTAAATTGACGTTTTTTGATTTGTCTTTAATTTTTTTAGGCTCTTTGTGTTTCAAAGTGTTCGGTTCGAATCCGTTATTGACCAATCTGTTAGTCACTATCTGCACAGCTGCACCTTTATCTTTCGGACTAGAACAGCGGTCTTGGACATATCTTAAACTATTGTATTAAACTAGTGTATAGTTGTGCACGTAATGCGGTATATGTTACAAATCACTTACAATTACTAGCCGAGTTGGGCAGGGCCTATGCCGAACATGCCCGACAAAACGCACCAGGACTAGGTAGGGACGGGCTATTTTGAACAGATCTGAGAAGGACCTCTAAATTCAGGCCCATTTAGAGGTCTGAGTGTCTAAGGGTCCATAGCTCAAATTTCAGGGTGTGGAATTTTACCCCATTTCCTGCTAAACCATCCACATCGGCAGATGATGCGTGCACATGTTTGGCATTTACTAATGACGGGTTACAACTTGGAGACATTAGAAATAATGTTCTAATCTATGAGCGTTCTTCCAGTAATGGTCCCTATATCATAGTGAATAGCATAGCAAGTGAGATTTTCAGTACAAGTGAAAGTGTCGATTTTTCTACACGAAGGTGTAGCTGATGTCGCTATCAAATAGATTGATGACCTCTGAATTAAAAAAAATGGTGATAATTACTGCTCAGAGCTGGAACCGGGCCATTTTTCCCGCCCGGACCGGGTCCGCATCGACTCCAAAATATTATGCCCGGGCTCAACCCGGATGAATTTTGTATCTGGGCCTGGGTGAGAAATTTTATTGTTTTGCGCACTTTACCATTCGTAATGAAAACATTAAGCATGCTAGTTGAGTGCAATCGCCTTTAGAATCATTCTAAATATCTAATTGCTGATTGCCTGATAGAATGCATTAGGGCCTACGTACCATCGATAAGTAAATTGATAACTGCTGACCAGTAAGATGAATTTTCAACATGTAGCACATTGTGAATTTTCATTTGCTTTAAAAGTTGTGCATGTATACCGCGTTTGTCTATCACAGATAATTTGGATCATATTCGATGTGTCGATATCGGTCATTGTTGTAAGTTAAATCGTAAGAAACGAATTGCACTGAAGACATGAAGCCCATTTGAAAATGAGGTCATTAAGTCAAAAGTGGAATTAAATATTCTATCAACTCTTTTGACCAAAATTTCAGAGAATTGTTACTTGCTCTTCGTCTATCGATTGTTGTTTGTGGTTGCGAAAGTATATTTATGACTATCCCGTCGTATGTTGATATTAACTTCATATTATTGCTATGATACAGAGCACTTAAATGATCAAATGAGGAAGATATTTCTAATCTTAGACATGATAAATATCGGCCCGGGTGCTAAATATTTCAGCCCTGAGCCCGGCCTGGATGCTTACAGAATTTTTCATGTCCGAGCCCGGCCCGCTTCCAGCTCTGTTGCTGCTAGAACCCTTTTTGGTGCGGCTTCTCTCGCGTGGAACAATATGGAATCCTTTTTGTATACAATCATGTCATGTAAATACGACTTAATTACATTTAATAATTTAGTATCGCAATTATTGATCATTAGAGAGTTTCAAAACCAAATCTCACAAGAATCACTAAATAATTCAAGATAGTTTGAAATAATTTGATGTAATCTAGATTCAAAATTTTGAATTGCTATATGCTGTACATATTGCATGCTGAGCGAGTTATGAATGATTTTTGATAAACCCTGGAGGATAGCTAGTCAATGAATTTCGATTCATGCAACAAACAATCTCACATGAATACTTCCATTAGGAGAGACGCCCACTAATTCTAGCTGTATTGTACACTAAAATGTATATCCAGAAATTTAAGAAGGAATGACTCGCAACGCTTAGGATTTCGTTGATCGCAACAGAAGTTACAAGTTCATTAGGTATCATTCCTAAATAACAAGTCTTTATTACATGTACACGAGGTAATATAATATTGGCTGGACATCAGATTAGTCAGTTATGAATCTACCGTCATACCTACTGGCAATTAGACGGTATTTCCGCCCAGGTCATCAGCAGGTCTTATCGGAATTTGCAACTGTATTAGAATTACCTGCCATGAATTGTTGAAATAATTATAATCATTCATTTCTTTTCGCTCACATCAAAACGCTTATGAATATCCTATTTGTCACGTACTGTGAGTTTGCGACAGGTAGCGAAACAATAACTCTGTCTTGAAATTAACGACCGATTTTTAAATGTCAATATTTCTAATAACAGATTTATACTCTGAACATGTTTTGAGCCCTTCTTCGCCTCAAATAAGGTCATCGGCACAGGTACAAAAACGTGATTGTAACATTCATTCTTTGGCGCTCATATATTGCCATATTCACTCAGTGACTTTTATTGATGAATCCATTGGGAATGATTGTCAAATGGAAACTAGAGGCAGTTTTGAAGCGTTCCGACACCTACTTTTGTATGCTTGCAAGTAGAACTGCAAAATGATAGCGACTTTGATGTGAGAATGATTCGATAAACGTTACTTTGGTTTTGAATGATAATCGATGACGATGTCAAAGAGGATATCATCGAAACTTTTATATGCTCTGTTTGATTTTTTATGGTGACATCATTGCCCTGTGAGACTTGGATGGGTCTCCTGTGGACGCGATGTCTGACATACGTCTAAAAGGTGTATTTTTGGTGACTCATTGAGCTCTGTGCCTATTCAAGCATCCTAGGTCACTGCCTCACTAGGTGAAGTGCCGCGAGAAAACCTGGCGCGATTCTACAAAATATTTCGCCGTTGTTATCAGATCACTAAATGAAAATTAAAATGCAACCAGAGATGCAATTTTGTCTTTAGCATTTTACTCATATCTTCAGTTCTTATGATAAATCTAAATCATTTTAAGTCTCATCGAAATGCTGCGGGGGATCTACTCATAGCAACAACTTGACTCAAAGTGCTCGAAATGATCCAACGATTTTTTAAAAGATTAAATATGTTTTCATGGAGAACTTAAGATGCGAAAATATTTACGCTAAGAAATGTGAGAGAATTATGAAAGTGAAAATAAATGTCCGTTTGCATTTTAGTTTTCACTACACGTTCTTGTGATGACGGCAAAATATTTTGTGGGTAATCGCGCGAGATTTCCTCGCGACTTGTCACTTAGTTCTGTCTCTTTTATATCTGTTATGAACATTTTCGAGAGAGCTGTAGATTCTAAAACTCCGATTCTTCGTTTTTGTTTTAGTTGATGGAGCAAGAATCTCCCGAAGGTCATTTCAACTGTTCCCATTGGAATACGCATGCCTGGCAATTGCATAACATCTTGGTTACGTTCTCCTTATAGCTATATTTATATATACATCTCCTTACGTTCTCTCTCCTTAACTTCACCTCCTCACATGAACTTCACCATGCAAGCATTTCGAGCGTGAACTTTCGGTGGTATTAAAGCTCCCTCATCTTCGTCCTATAAGCAATTCAAAATTTAAAATCATCAATTTTGACCAATTTTTGGCTATAAATCTCCTTTATGTTTACTGTTTGCGATGCCAAGTTGGTTAAATGTACAGAGAAGTTAGAGACTGATAATGTTGATTGGTGCAAGAAACACGGCTCAAGCATGCGCACATGAAAAGTGGAAAATATATTTTCAAATGTATCTGTGAAATGATATCATACAGCTCTATACAACTTCAAATGTGATTACGAAGAAGAAGGATAGCTTGCAGATGCCCAAGGATTTCAAATAATCAGGAAAAGACACAAATATAATTGCTTTTTTAATTTGATGGTCACTGCTATTGAAATTCTATTGAGTAGTATTTACATAACTTCTAAATTTTCTATTCAACGTCTATGATATGCAATGAATTATCATAACATTGTTCATAGACTCATCATGACAAAATGCAGAACTTTTAATTGAAAATTGAAGTGTTTCCATAGAAGTTTCAGACCTCTAAGAATTCAAAGATTTTATAGTGAAAATATTAGAGAAGCGATAAAACTAAAAGTAACAAGAGCTGTCTCAAGAGCATCACAGCAGAAATGCGACACGGGTGGACATGATTAAGAAGAATTAAAATCTGGAACATTATGTAGTTGTAGATGTACATGTAGTTCGGTTGTATTAAACGGTTCATTGTAAATCATTGTAATCAGACCTACTATACTTTTCAGCATTTGTTCAAAAGAAATGAGGCGGCACTCCGACCATGCAGGAGTTCCCGATGAAAAGCAAGGATGCTGATTTTCACCGATTTCTACCTAAATTGATCTTTTATCAAGTAATTAGGCAAATATTCGTAATTTAATAGCATATTTTGTGCGTGTGTGACAAAGATTAATCAGCAATACGCGTAACAACTTATTCAAGATATTGTCATAGAAGACTTCGTGGTACTCATTGCGAAGAACGAAACTTAAGCTGCAATCAGAATCCTCGACCAGAAATAGCCTTGAATTCAGCAATGAATAGACGCATTATCCAAACTTATTAATGTACTTACCGAACATAAAATAAAACTCGCTTCATAATTGCATTGCATTTTGAATCGATTTAGGAAGAATGCCACAGAGTAGCGTTGGAGAGTCGGCGGTCAGAAACCGGTCAGCCGGTCGACCGACGGATTCAAAGACCTGTCAACGAAAGCAAAAATTTACCAGTGAACCGGCTGGCTAAATGATCTGATCACCAGTTGGGTGAGGGTCGACGAACCCCGACGCGTTTCATCTCTGTGATGCAAGGAGTCGGTCATTTCGGTATCATTTCATTTGTATTTGACCGGTACTAGGCTGTCGTTGTTCTGTTGTCCGCCTACTTTTTAAAACCGGAATATTTCTATGCGAGTGAGCACTTTTCCATGACTATCTTCATACCATTAAATGCTCTTTATATTTAAATAAGCTCATTTGAATATTTGCGCATAATGTCATCGCACTAGAATATTCGCAACTTTCGTTGTGCTCCATGCAATGAGCAGTCACTTCCTTGCACAATGCGTACCACTTTTATCGGTTCTTTGAGGCTCAGTTATGTTTGATGTAAACAAATCCTTAGTCCAATATTAAACAGCGGAAAACCTATAGGGTCATTGAGAACTTATCATAAAACATTTATCATCATAAAATATTATAAAAAACGTTTTGCACAAACGCGTTTTGTCTGTTTTGTCATTTATGCAGCCTATGACTAAGGACCAAGGAGAGAATCTTTATAGAAACCATACCAGAAACCGTGATTTGTTTACGTCAAACATTCTGCTTTTCTCTTTTCAAACTCATTCTAGGTAATAGTCCGGGAGCTAGCGTGAAGTTGTGCAGGGAACGAGGTAGTACATAAAACTTTCACATAGCATAGCACACCTCTAACCTACTGCAAAACTTCGCGTCTGCCGGATCAGATCATTTGCTTTTCAGAAATAGAGAGGATAACACAATCCTATGTATTTCCAATGGTAAAATTGTGACATTTAAGGCGTTGACTCAATTTTTTCGAATTTTTGCTCATAAAGGTTACACAAATTGGTATTTTGTTGAACTGGTTATTATAGAATTCATCTACAGATCATGATCTTTCAAATGAGTTATCATTCAGTGACAGAGGATGAAGTAAAGTGTACAAACAGACACTTTTCGTTGGTGTAACTGCAAATTTTAACATAGAAATTTCAGGAAAATTGTTGATATACTTTAACGAAAAGTGTCTGTTTGTACACTTTACTTCATCCTCTGTCACTGAATGATAACTCATTTGAAAGATCATGATCTGTAGATGATTTCTATAATAACCAGTTCAACAAAATACCAATTTGTGTAACTTTTATGAGCAAAAATTCGAAAAAATGGAGTCAACACCTTAAATGTCACAATTTTACCATTGGAAATACATAGGATTGTGTTATCCTCTCTATTTCTGAAAAGCAAATGATCTGATCCGGCAGACGCGAAGTTTTGCAGTAGGTTAGAGGTGTACTATGCTATGTGAAAGTTATATGTACTACCTCGTTCCCTGCACAACTTCACGCTAGCTCCCGGACTATAAGCAATCTTACAAGCAGAATGCAGATTCAATCCCTTCTATTGGTATTTGATAACTTAGTGATGGGAAAAATAAGTGTACAATGGGAGGTGTTGATCTGCTCATCAACTTTTAATACAGTGCATAAATAACATATCGCAAAGAAATAAGATTCGGTCAAAGAACTTTGGGAGACCAATGGAAACGGTAAGTCTTTGAAAACGCGAACATCATGCTTTTGGTGAATCAGATAACACGGTGAGATTGAATTATCTGATATTCACAGAAACATGACATCTATTCATCCCAACTTCCATCGCGACACGTTTTGAAACCTTGCGTGACCCATCTTGGGAAGAGATTTAGTACATCCTTTGAATTACGTTTTGATGCATTTATAGTTGACCAAGTAACTTGATAAACACTTCTGTGCAGTTTTTCGAGTTATTATGATTTAATCTTAACAGCTCGACGCGTTCACTACTATTTCATCGACGTAAATAAAATATTTGAGTTGTATAAAATAGTGAAATATGTAGTGTGGGTAAGAAGATAAAATGTCACTTAAATCATGTCATTTATCAATAATGACACGTATGGTACAAAGGCTGTTTGTCGCTTCTCCGTTCTACAAAACGGAGTGCTAAATTTACCAGTGCGTGACAATTTATTAGGAATTGCTTTCAAAAAGTATTGAAATTATTAAAATGCTTTCAAAAAGTTTGGTGCTAATTCTTTGTATTCAATGTTGACTTATCACAGTCACACGATCTCATTTCGCCGAAAAAGATTATTCGATGTGCTCTTCGATCTACACGCAGTAACTTTCTCCTCAGTGTCGAATTCAAACCGACAAAAACCTGTGATGCACATTCCAAAAGAGGTCTTATAACAGTGTGATGATATTCCTACGCGTGCGAAGGATGTGCATTCCTGTATTTGCTTTTGAGATCACCTCATGAATATGCTGGTCCCATTTCAAATCAACAGACAAGGTAAGTACTAAACTTTTGCCTTGATTCACCTTTCGATAATTGACTTTACACTCGAAATTGGGATTTTTCTTTCCACAAAATATGTTATGTGATTTCGTAGGGTTCATCGTAAGGTGGCTTCTGTCACACCAGCTTTCCATGTTCGCAAGTTCTGAGAGAATTTCTAATCGAGACTGATCGAAGTTTCAGGATACCGGAATTACCGTAGTGACATCATCGGCGTATTTGACCATCGTGGTATTACTTTCGTTTTTGCTAATATCTGCAATATAAGCACCAAACAAAATGATTGAAGATGATTGAAGGAGCTAACGGATTATATGAAACGCCTGTCTTGTACTTTATAGTATATTTATCACGTCATATGTAACATGCGGAGCTTTAAAGAAAAATGAGATTAAAATCTAAAATTTAGATTAAAACATCAAAATCATATTCATATTTTCATGAAATGCTATCATAGTCAATAATTGACCAAAATGTGTTGATAGTTATAGGCCTACATGTATTTCCTGCAAATAAAAATAGTTGCATAGTAGTAGTGATGACAGAATAACACAAAAACACACACTCTGCAATCTTTAAACTCAGTATTAGGCAACGTATATCCCAATTGATCCATTGCAAAGCCAAATACCATATCAATCAAATACTACATTATTTAGGGACTGGAGGATTGGAGTAGACATATATTGAAAATAACATCATGGCGTGGACCTGCGTTGTCATGTAAATACTGTACCTAAAGAATGGCGACTATTTGTGGCTGACATTGGTTGGGTGTCGGTACCTTGACAGTACTTATTGCAAAGATTCGCGATTATCTTGATATCAAAAGAGAAATTTCTTGAAAAAATAACTTGCAATCTACCGCTTTGACACGAAACAGCAAGTATTTTATGTTTCGCTAATTTGATTTTGAAGATCTAGTGACATTGACCTGGATTGTTGTCTAAATAAGCGGTTAAAATGACCATCGACAACAGAGAGCTCCCATTATAACCCTATCAACTTAAGCAAGGCGATAAGTGAGACTTTTATATCCCTAAAGTAAGCAATGATATTGTTTTCTGTACAGTTTTGATCGGTTCTTTCAATTGGTGATCGGCAAGTTGAGATCGGACATTTTGCTTAGGACTAAAGAAAGCCATCATTAAGTAAAATGTCCCTGTTGGTCATATCCAACAACAGGTGCTATTTGCGACATTAATGGCTACAAAATTGCACGATATTTAGCTGCGAGTTTGCTGTAGAAATATGTGATCAGAGCTAGAATTCAATTTCACCCTGTTTTAGATTTGATATTCTCTGCACCCTGTCACACCTAAGAATGATTTTCAAATGTGGTCAGTCACTTGAACGTGACTGGCTACATGTCTCTGTCATCACTGGAAAGACGAGATATCAAATTGTTTACAGCTGGCTGATCACATAATCCGCTCATAGCATGAGCCAAATCCAATACTTGTACTTTGATCAGAAATTTCAGATTCAAACGGTAGTTACTATGTCGTGTCTCTCACATTTACACACGTACTTGATTAGTGATCCCGAGTTCCGGTCCCATCAAAGCAGAGGAGAACATATTGCTGATAATTTGCTTTTGACATTAATAAAGACATTGACTACAACCGCCACTTTGACGGTATGCGATGCCCTCGGAATCATATCATGCATTCTCACACGATATGAGCTATTAGAGGAGTAATGGTACGTTACTATCATCCTAATCTCCAGCAAGCAAGCGCTGTGATGATCCGGATGCCAAGAAAATTGAGTAATCACCAACCCATTGTCTTCTAGACAAGATGCCTTTGAATCCTGATGTTCTAATTCCAAGAGCATCTCTACTTTAACGTTGTTGAGATGGGTTTCTTTTAATCTACTTTATATGGCCGAAAATCTTGTAATTAGACGTGTTGTAGACGCATAGTGAGTGAATACTGCTGACTTCATGAAGAACGCGATCATAAAATAATCAATGGCCTGGTGAAACACTTAGCAATCAAAGTTGCAGTCAATATTTCTTGAGAATGCATCAATATTTGCACAATAATTGTCTAATGATGGATTCTGAATATGGCCAAACTTTACAATCACGAAGGATGTTATTCACAGGATGTTAAATCGAATTCTTTGAGAAATACAAACTTGTCTTCATCACAGCACTGACTTGTAGCTAAAGCAATGCGAATTCTTCTTTGCTGATTGTTAATATCCAAGATCCATGTCAAAGCATTTCACTATGCTGCATTGATTTAGCAGTGAATTAAAACGAATTAACACAGTCAAATTGTAGTGCAAGGTATATGTGGCTGATAGGACTCGAATCTACGACTCCAGGTTATCTAGACTTTGTTGCTATACCAACTGAGCTTCGACCGCTTACATGTGGACAATGTTGATTGGCAGGATCAAGTCACCATAACACGTAATGTTGATTGCCGATATCATATCATTCGCCGGGTAAATAGGGTAAGAAGCATAATAATAATAATAAAGGCTTTATTTTAGCTCGATACACATTAGGCGCGGAGCCTGTTTTCGATATGTCAAGCATCCCAGAAGTATTCTAGAGGGAGCAACTTTCAACCGTTACAACGGCTTCCATCAATGGATGTGACAATATTCTTTTAAAACACCGTGCAATTCTCAGCTGTGCAGGAAATGTGTCCTCACACACAGACAAAGCAAGAATATGTCTTAAACTGTAAAATTCGTTCTCATTACCTAAACAATTTGAAGTTTTAATTATTCATTGATAATCGGCCATTAGCTCTTCATACATTGCAAATAGTACTCATATTTAGACGAGAATTGTATTGACATTTCTCTTCACAAATGCAGTAATGCACAAGTGAGAATCTTTTGATCTTCAAGTTGCCATTCCTAGCAGATCTGCTGTACAACAATGGGACTCCCAAGCATGTCAGACGTTCATATCAAAACAGTCGACAATTGGAATGACTTCTTAATCTAAATCCTAATTGATTCATTGGGGAAAGTAATGACGTCTTGAAAGTGTCAACTCGTGAAATCTGACAGCAGATTATTGCATTTAATCAGCTGTCAAATAAATTCCTTTCATTGCAGTCTGTTTCCAGGCCATAGACAGCCTCGCTGTTGATCTTTTCCTGGATCGGGAGGAGGTAGGACCGTTCCAGTTTTTTCTCAGATTACAGACGTAGATTCCCTTCGTTGATTCCCTGACCCATCTGCTAATAGTCAATGTCAATTAACATGAGCTGCCTTTCAATGGCATGCATGAACTACACAGTGGGTCTGCATTGCAAATTTCTATAAAAATTGTATTTTAGATACTTATATTTAATTATTGCATTTACGGTACATGACAAGTCGAAGCAAAGGTTTTGAATCGGGTAGGTCTCATGAGTAGTCCTTTCTTGGATTGAGAGCAGCGTCAGAGGTGGAACCGCTCCAATATTAAACGCAACGAACCAATGTTGGAATAAGTTGAAGCAATGGAAGAGATCTGAATACAGCCGCCATTACATCCAATATCACGCAGGAATTATCAGTTGAATTTGTTCATATCTTTCAACATCATTATAATGAAATTCCGATGAAATTAACTTAATGTGCTGATTGCAGCGCGCATCTCCAACAAAACAAGTAGCCACACAGAAATTAAGTTTTATGCAGAATATTTTTCCTATGTGAGAATGGGCCACTACAATAATGTCACACTCCAATGAGGTTTCCATATATTTCACATTTGTAAGTCTGATAAAAAATAACTTAAGTGAGCGCTTTCAACCAAACTGGATTAGTTGCAGCTTGCTTCACAAGCTTTGTCCAGTTTCCGGCAAGACTCAGTACTTGGGCCATGTGTCTTGCACTGAGTTCGGATATTTGTAAATGTAATATTGAAAATCGCGATTGACATGCTGTCTAGGATGTTTATGATACAACTATATATGGGCCCTATGCTCTTACTCAAGAGACAATTCAAATTCTGTCATGAAGTTGGTCATTGGTCATCTAATAATGGTATACAAGTGAATTTCTCCAAAATGCAAGTCAATATTCTTTGAAAAGGAACGAGATTGAAGAAGTTCACGTCTATGGTGTGGGTACTGTCGAAAAAATAAAGTTACTGGGTGTATTCATATACTTCTGAACAGCAGACCTACCTGGATTTGCCGATAGCATAAAGTAGAGCAAGAACTAATGTCTCCATGTAGGTGTATGCATACTGATGATATAATTTGATGATCATGCTCATAATTACAGGATAACATATTCCCTGGCGCAGAGAAACGTTTGAGACGGCTCTGTACGGTTGTAAATTGTCGATGGTTGATATTATACGTTTACAACACTTTTTCCAAACGTTTGAGAATCATGTGTTTTTTTTAGACTTACTCACTAGCATCTATGAAGCACTTGACGTGCTACTTCTAAAGCGTTTGCAAGTAGAAAGGTATTAATGCTAGCCATGAATACTTTGACTCAAGGTATTACCGATAAAAATCCGACTTTTAGTTTTGCTTAAGTTAGTGAGACTAGAATGGACAGTAGCCATTTGTTGATGGCCACACCTGTCGATCATTCAGGCACCGATCTATGTCAATGTTGTTAGATCTTAAAAAGAATCAAATTGCTGAAATCTTCAAAAGTTGCATAAGCCGTAAGGCGATCTCTTGCAAGTTATGATATAAAATGCTCTCATATAAAGAATGATGCAGAAAGCGATTTATTTTCAAAAGGTGTGACAGGATATAGACTCTGTCACAAACATGTCGACAGATATGTCCTCAATTGAAGAATCTGCGTAATCTAATCAGGTAACTTCATCTCCCCAGACATCACAGCATTAAGCGTCAAACCAAACTCCTAATACAAAGATATCTCAACACATAGCGCGAAGCTGAGCGAGTTGCATCAAATGAAGCCACTATTAGAAGTTTACACACTGAACAAGCTGTACTGCAAATTTCATGATTTTCGGAGCAATGCTTCAAAAGAATAGGAGGGGCTGAATGACTCTCTCTTCTTCGGAAATGGATGCGATTCATAGCTCTGTAAATGGATAACACGGGATGGGGCCCGACGTTTACCAATAGTATTTTCTGCATCAATTTGATACTAACTCATCTATCGAATAGTGTACAAGCAAATTAAAATCGGAAAATATGTTTTAACGTGCAACAACAACTTAAAGCAACATCTTTCACTTATTTACATAGATTTTTCGATGAAAAATGTTCTCATTACACAACTTATGCTATTGCAGTTTTAAAAAGGATAGCAAGGGCATGTGCGGCTGTACTTTTGGAAGCAAATTAATTGTCATTTATAATCTATGGCGTCTGCTTGAACTTACATAATACATGAACAATTAATAGATATCCGTCTGTTTAGTTCACACCAATAATTAATCGACTTCGAATGATTTTGCACTCATTCGAACTAAGCACACATTATTATCATAATAGCAGAAGCACATACAATTACGTATTGTGAGAAAATAGAGCACAAATTGGAAGAATGACAATAATTGAGAAAACCATAGAAATCCGATGCTCTATCTGTCATTGCAGCAATATCTAAAAGATGGCGGAGTCCAGCGGTTAAAAATAGGAAGATACTGACAGCTTATCAGTATACTTTGTAAATATTCACAGCCATTGTCATTTCTTTTTATATACGTGCTATGTACATGAATAAGCAATTTGTTAAAAATAAGTTACTATAGGTCGCCTTGCGTCAAGAATCTTATACAACTACTGCATGTTTCAAAAATTTGCTTTTTCTAAAGATCTAGCAATCGTCTCATAACCGAGCAGCAGGAATTACCATTAACAGACAACTGTTGTCCATTCTAGCCTCAAAGCGAAATACCGGATTTCTATGGAGAAAGTTATCAACATGTCTCAAAAATGCTAGGCAAAAAGGTTTGTTACTTTTCAATTTCGGGAACTTCATCTGAGAATTACTCAATCGAAATAAACAATCCCATAGAAGGATTTTAATTTTTCAAATGTTTTAAAGGAAACAGCTTCATGTTTTTTGTTTTGAGTGTTTTCCACCCAAGCATTTTGCATCGCTTCTGTTAAGCAATATATCAGAGATGTCGGCAACATAAGCGGTTTTAATTGTGTGAAATAGAGTATGCACCTGTAATGTCAATGACATGCTGCTCACAAGCAGGGGTCCCAATACCGAATCATTTTTTAAAAAACGGAATTTCGGTATTTCAGCGATGACAAAAATGGTATTACCGGTATCACCGATTTTGAAATGATGTCACAAAAAGCAATTGTGGCCTGTATTTTCATCGAGCAAATCCTGTTGAAGCAACGAATGTAGGCCAACTAGTACATGGGTGCGGCATGTTAAAAAATAGACACAATCGCCAATTACGAAGATTTTCTTTGTGATGAATGAACCCCAGCAGGGCCAGCACATAGTGCATTGTCTTGCAGATGGATGGGAAACCAAAAATAGAGACCGTCGCTCCGCTTCCATTAATGTCGATGAAATATTGAGAAGACAAACGCAAGGGTTAAAGAAAAAACTCGCACTTGTCTGATGAAATGTCACTCGATGTGACTGGACTGAAATCAAACGGATTTTTGTGCAACGATTGTGAAATTGTTCTTTCCAGATATTCTTCTATTGTCTTCATTGCATCTGATGATATCTTCACCTTCTCATGTTTCTTCAGATGATTGACGATCGATCTTGGACATTTGTGGATCATCCTCATCGTTGGTGCAATTCAATCTCCTCAGTAAATCGAAACAGTATGTCTTAATTCACAACCGTTCTCTTTTAGCATGCAAGCAAGGCTTGTGAAGATATTGTAGCATGACTTATTGATTTAATGTAGTGATATTGAACTGTTCTCTGTTCGATAGCTTTTCTCATTTCCAAACCAACATTTGTTTAACATAATTAAGCACTAGAAACAGATCAGAAAAAAATAATCGGTATTTAGATATTATAAAACAGGTGTTCGGTATTTCGGGAAAATGGAAAGCACCGGTAAATCCGGTAACAGTAATACCGATATTGCGACCCCTACTCGCAAGTTAATAGTTAAGTTAAAAATTGTTAATGTTTTTATATTAATTTCTATATGCATTTTTTACACAATGCTAATGTCATGCTACTCTTTGTGGTTGACAGCTGCTCAACTTCTAAAAAGTATTCTATACATTCGTGTTTGCCTCCCTATAGCAAGCCATGGTAGTAAAGCCATGCATTAATACAATCCTATAAACGTAAATTATGGAATTCGAATATTTTTCTCATTCTTAAATATATACAAAAAATTTAGGAGACTCCAAATTATAGCTATACGAATGTCTAAATTAGAAAGATATGTCAATGGTAATGACTATACGTGTTTAGCTGCTATTCTCTAATAATTTGAAATAAGTCACATTCTAATTGGATATACATACCTACTGTTTGGCTTATACCAAAGACAGCATTCGTAGCTTGTGAAGAAAATCTAACTCAAATTCATGAAGTTTAAAGAAACAAATTAGATGATTAACATCACTCATACTGCAATGGTCAGGTCAGACTCAAATTACACGATAGTATCTTCGTGCCTTATTTTTCTTTTGAAGTCATGTAATTTTATTCTCTGCTCGTTCCTATTTCTATTGTGTAATTTGTGTCTGACCATTGCAGTATGAGTGATGTTAATCATCTAATGTGTTTCTGTCATTCGCCTGACGATAGCCGGCTGTGCTGGCTGAAAGGCCTCGCAATAGAAATTCGAGAATCTAGTGAAGATCAACTAGTTTTTTGGGCTTCCTTCACAAGATGACTAGAAACTCAGGCCCACTTTTCCTGAAATTTAAAGAAACAATTTTAATCAATTTTCAATAATAGCGAAGTTTTCCAAATTTTTAGTAAAAAATCGCATGCACTAGACCTACAAGTGGGCCTAAATGAACGACGCATGCCTAGAGTCTTATTGTCACCGAAGAGGCGTACGAGGCTTTTTCTGAGCTCATCTGGACCGAGCACACCCCAATAAATCGCTCAAAAAATCCTTTGAAGATGGCTCAGTTTCTGAAGATATTAGAATATACAAATCTGAAGATCATTTGAAAATCAACATGATTTACATGTATGCTTGAATTCATATTTTCCATGCCCTCTTGTAATTAACAATCTTCCACGGAATGAAGCATGTTGGATGGCATCTTCAATCCCAAACGAATTACTCGATTGAGATTTCTCCGTTTTCTTCATCAGGAGCAGATGAAATGATAATGTCACATAATGGCGTCACGCAATCGTGTATTCATGCAACTCTCAACTTTCATTCATTTACAAATGAGAATTTGGTCGACAACAGAACTATCGCGATTATCTGCGTTGAGATACGATCTTTTAAATGTCAGACAAGTATTGAAAATTCAGGAAATAAGGTCACCTTAATGTCCACTTGAACTAGATGTCCGTCATCAAATTATCGAATGGATTTCCTCATCATCGGAAGTTGTTAATCAGGAGAATCGCTATGGGACATTATTATATTCAATTTAAATGAGTTTCCTTAGTAGATGGTGGTGGAGAAATAGCCTTGTCCGATCTGCTGTCATTCTTTTCACTCTTTCAAATTCACACAATCAGGTATTCAAGAAATTATCAGTCCAGAAATGACCATTCTACTTGTCATTAACAGACAGCTACTATCAAAGTGACCACCACAATTGTAGGTATCCGGTCTCATAATTGAAGTTAACTGTTTTCCTTGTATGCAATCGTAAACGATGTCTCCGACTTGTGCGATTTCAGGTTTGCGTGCTGAGATAGGTATCAACACATTATTACCTTCTGTTTCGCTTTGTGGGCTAGCCTCAGGGGATACCCTTATTCTGGTATGGTCGAGGAATGTTTGAATTCAGTAATTGATGACCAGTAAATTGAATTAAACTGACTTTTCACAGCAAAACTCAATGTTAATGGGTATGAGAAAACTTTGAAAGAAGAGAAAAATTCAAGCTGTGACGGGTGTCGATACTTACAAAAATAACTTAACTTTCGTTATCATTAAATTGACTTCTGTAGCTTCGCTATTTTTCGAGATAAACAATCTTTTATTTTAAATCTAAAGTAATATCAAAACAAGCGAAAGCAATAGGAAAAGACTGAAAAATAGAATCAAAATTATATTCCAATTCGACAACTTTGGGTTTACACAAGGTATATGTGATAGGCTCATTTAATGATGTGTCCATAAGACTACTAAACATTCGCTCTATTTTACACATAAGTTTCTAAGGGTGGGAGTATGCAAGGGTACGAAATGTTGCATGACACCTTCGATCCATTTTTATCATTATTTTTCTACTTCTGTACCTATGAAGGCCTCACATACACAGGTCTAAAGCTATCCTTTGGCGGGACTTTGCACATATTCCCTCATTTTCAATTATTCGTACGGGGATAGAGAGGGGATTCATGCTGATCATGAGCTTGACATCTTTGTTGCACAAGATAACGTGTGTAAAGTAAGTTTTGAACTATTTCAGATTGGCAAGTGGCAACTATGGAATTACGCAATTTTTACACTCGTACACTTTTAGAACAGATCAATGTTGTCTTTTAGTGAGGATTCGATACTTCGAGAAATCTGATGTTTGGTGCATCAATCGTGATGAAGGCTCTTTTTGCATCAACTTATCACAAGGTACATCCATAATGAAGTTAAACACAATGAATTTCCACAGCAGAAAACCGGTTGCAATTTTGATCAAGGAATTGGAAGGAATATCTTTCTTGGACAAATCGGCTAACTCTCTTCCTCTTGTATTCAATCTCAAACGATGTCTCCGAGTATGGTGATTACATGCTTGCGTGCTGAGATAATTATCAGCACATCTTTACCTTTTGTCTCACTCGTGAGGGTTGGATGGCCTCAGGGGAGATGTGCCTATATACCTCAACACCGCTATAATGTTAATAAACGACAATCGGTAATCGCCTGGGGCAGACTGACCACCTGGTGTGAATAGGTTTCACATATGGCTTGGACGATAAAGAGCTTCGGGGAATAAGCAGTTTACTCACAGTCTCATCTGAATAGTCAATTCGACACAATCGCGCTTTAGACAGGCTGTGTCCATTTGGCAATGGGAATTATACTCGGAAAAGTCTCAAATTTGATGGACAGTTACAAAATTTTCAGAATGACAATTCGGTATTGAGACGAAGTGAATATGTCAACTTCCTGCCAAGCTGGAGTCAATCATTTATCCACTCCGTCAACACAGTTACTACTGCGATACGTTTAGAAAATGAGCGTAATATGTAAATTCTGAAAATGCAATGTCAAGTTCTCACCATCAAAATTGATCTCAATAGAAATTCTGACACTTTTACAAATTAGATCTGAAGTTTGATGGATCGCTTGTGGAATCATCACCCATCATTCAAACGCTTGAAAATAAACAGGTGAGTGATTCGTTTTGGAATTTCACACGCAAAAGGATTAAGAATAAATACTAATTTTTTTCAATTTCCTCTAACATTTTGTGCTTTTCCCGTTGGATTTGTTTGCACTTGTAAAAACAAATGCCTTTTACACATAGTCGCCCTTAATTTGTCCGTGTGAAATACTCCACTTATCGCTTTATATATGGCAGCGCTCCATCCATAGGATTGTTTAAGCGTGTTAGTTTGCTAGAAATGCAAACTGATTCAAAACAGTGTCACATCACATTCAGGAACTTGCTAAGTATTCAAAAAGAAATTCTCAATGCTGTGAATTCCTTCAAAATGCTCCGATTGTCATGATTTCTTCAAATTAAAAGAATTCAAAAAAATTGTTGACAAGTTTTGTCCATAAATTTGGTTCTTCCAATAATTACTAAAAAAGATAGAAATTTAATTTAAGAGAAGAAGATGGAGGCGCACGAAAAGGGCTCACAAACTTCTCTGGAAAACTTGGCATCGCCTGTTTCTCTTTGCTGTGTGATCCACCGGTTAACCGTCACCGAAACTTCGTACAGTTTGTCGTGTTTGATGTTGAACTGGCTGCCTATTGTTCAGCATGTTCGGCTAGCAGATTGAACTCAATTTTCATTTGCATCACATGTCGCAATGATTCCTTTCTAGACAAACTGCAGAAGAGACGACCATGTCTATTTCTATCACTTCATCAGATGTGACGCTACTTGGACGAACATAGCCAGTACTGTGAGTATGAGGGTCATGATTTCATTGGAACTATTGTGGTAGATGAACTTTGATAATAATCAAGAATTATTTTAAATTTCCTTCCTTCCACGGCTTCTATTCATCATCATACCCACAAAATGTCTACACTGTAAACTGTAAGGTACGAAAGCTGGCTGATTTTGACTACTATTTTTACAAAACGAGAGTAACAAAATGTACGAAAGCGCTGTTGTTCGTGCTCACACAACACGAAAGCGATTGGCTTTCCTATTGGATGATGAAAATAATCCGATAGGAAACCCAATCGCTTTCGTAGTGTATGAGCACGAACAATAGCGCTTTCGTACATTTTGTTATCCTCGTTTTGTACATCGGTTTCGTAAGTAGCTTTGGCATTGCACAGTTTACAGTGTAGCTGCCAGTATTCCTTTGTTTCAGCAAAAAGCCATAATATAATGCATTCTCATGTCTTAGGCCTCAGCCACACTGAAAGCAAAGCAAACACGAGCGTCAATGCAAGTAGTAATCCCATCCCAAAATCAAAGACAAAATGCTCAGGGATGAGTCATCATGCTGACTCAGCCCCCCCCCCTCTGGAAGGAAGAGAGAGAGTTTGCCAAGCATGTGATGGAAGGATGGGTCCGAGAGGATGAAACGGGTCCCTACCCCCTCCCTCTGAAAGGAAGGAAGGAAGAGTTTTCCAGTGAGGGAAGGGGTGGAATCTCTGAAGGATAGAGTGAAGAAAGGGTAGGTGTTGGTGGTTTTGGGATGAGAAAAGTCGTTTTTCCGGCCGAAGGAGGGTTCGGATGGCAAAACAGAGGCCAGATTCGGAATCTACGTGAAATTTTGGGTGGGGAAGGAAGGCGGGAGGAGTTTTCCTGAGAGGCAAGGGGTGGAATCTCTGAAAACGTCAGAGTTGGAAAAAGGCTGGTGTTGGTGGTTTTGGGATGAGAAAAGACGTTTTTCGACATGAAGGAGTGCTCGGATGGGAAAACGGAGTGCAAATTCGGAAGTTTTGGTCAATGTTGGGTCTAGGAACTTCTTTCCAACTCAATCGGAGAGAAAAAGTTCTGACCCCCCTCGGCAGCAATCTTCCAACTTTGGTTGTAGGGATCGTAGAAAGTCGTGCAATAACTCGTTTAAAAGCTAAGAGTGAGACAAATTCAGTGAAAGAAACGGCTTGTTCATATCTGCCTTCGATTAAAAGTGAGAAGTCATTGAAAATTTGGGACATTGGCGAAGAATGACAGATGTTTGATGGCGGTTGGCGGGAGGATTTTCATAATCAAACCGATTTTTCAGAATCAAAAATTCACCAAGTCTCTCCCGATGTTTATTAGCCAAAATGAATAAATCAAGTAAAATAAGGAGCCAGGCTCCTTATTTTACTTGATTTATTCATTTTGGCTAATAAACATCGGGAGAGACTTGGTGAATTTTTGATTCTGAAAAATCGGTTTGATGAAGAATGACAGAGTTAGAATTTTTACGAAAACGGCTCTAGCGGGTGAACGAAGCCTCGGACGGAAAACAGAGACCAGATTTGGAATCAGCGTGCCATTTTACACCTGAATGTCATTCATGCTATGCCTCCGAAGTGAAAGGAAGAAAGATGACAGATGCAGTAGAGTTTACGAATGAATTTTGTTCACTACGTTTTCATCGACAAAGTCTTCGTGGTGTGATTAGGACTACATCATCTCGTTTCATCATGAAAAGACAGACTTAGAATTTTCTATCGTTAAAGGTTACTTCGTTTTCCAACTGCTCATGGTCAGTTTGATGAATAAAGATGTGAAAGGACGATTAGTTGCAGAGATTGAATTTGAGAAAGTGACTGATGAACATGCAGGTGAGCGTGTAGTGTTTCATTTTGCATCCTATTCTGCAGAGACGATACATGATCCCAGAGATTTCTATCAGCGACACATGGCGAAAATTGCATCTCGACTAGATTCATTTCATGAGCATGGATCCAACTTGCTCTTATGTCGCATAAAACACATTCATATTCAACTCAATGTGCTAAACTAGATTTGACTACAAGATTTGGGAAAAGCAATCATGAGTCAGACGTCCGCGTGCCTCCTTTTCCATGGCGCAACGAAGTCAGGGGAGAAACGGAGGTCTCTGATTGGCTCACATAGTGTCAAATGTGGATTCTCAGGAGACTATAAAAGCAGACGTCTCCCCATTTTCTCTTCATTTCATTCTCTTGACTTGGAAAGCGTGTGTGACTTGCTCAAGCCATCTTCCTCTCTCAACCTTGTCTGATCAATCCTGTTTGCAAATTTACAGGTGAGTGTCATGACTGTGTGGCCTAAACCTTACCAGCATTTTAAAAGACAGACGCAGGAGAGTGTGTGGATGATGATTGTACAAGCTTATTTTGTTGAACCATCACCACCGCCGCCACCTCCACCACCTAGACGCTTTACCTTTAAGTCTTTTAGGGAATTGAAACTTAATTCGGGTCCTAAGCCCAAGACATATAATTTACTGGACGATGACGAAGACTTAGACTTTGGTGATAAGCTTTAAATCCTGTGAACGCTCCAAAAGGTCCTCTTAAGGGCCACCTCATATGTCACTGCTAAGCTAACAATTTTCTTTTCTCTGATGATCATGAATGTACTTAGTGGTATTCTTTCGTTACAGACTGCCATGGCCATGAATCCTACTCCAACTGCAGCATCACTGAATCCTCAACATCTCGAGCTGTGGAATCCGAAAATTGAAAAGGTAATTCACGGCCATCCTACCTACAAACAACAAGTGCGCTACAACGGTGTTCGACTCTATCTTCAAACGCCGGCGGTATACTTACCAAAAGTGGATACGCAAGTAAATCGTTGCGGTCAAAACCTGAGTATCCCTATTGATAATTTGGTTGTGTCAGCAGCTTGACATTGTAGA
Source organism: Prostheceraeus crozeri (assembly GCA_907163375.1). Classification (NCBI taxonomy): domain Eukaryota; kingdom Metazoa; phylum Platyhelminthes; order Polycladida; family Euryleptidae; genus Prostheceraeus; species Prostheceraeus crozeri. The sequence continues at coordinate 770,612 of CAJQUW010012385.1, forward strand.
AGACGTTGTGAGGCAAAAGGCTCTTATTACTACTGAACTATTACAGTTGTGGCCAGAAAAGAAAACTTCTTATTATAAACCTTTGTATCGCGGCACTCGCTGCTATATTTTGCAAAGCAAGTATTATAAAGTCACTTCAGGAGTGACAGTTGAACAGTCAGTTGAAACAGAATTGTCATCGCTAGGTGCAGGGTTTCATTCCTTTCATATTGAGGTACCTGTTGTTTATGTGGGACCTCATCAATCTGACGGGAATTTGATTTCTCTCAATTTGCGCATTGCTCAAATTCATCATCAACCTGAGTTAACAGGTCTTGATCACATTGAGAAAGTCATTTATTCTTGCGTCAAAGAGTGTCAAGAACCTGTCACCAAACCTAAACATCGTCGCACATCAAAGAAAGATGGTGCTACCACGAAAGAGAAATCTTAAGTATTGTAATCAGTTAATATGTAGTGAATGTGGAAAACGCGGTCTTGCGCGTTATGTTCAAATAAAACATTGTAATCATGTTGTATGTATCTTTTGTTATGTAAAGGACAGTCATCCTTGTAAAGTTCCTGCTCAATGTATTATCTTGTAATGAAGTCTTTTTGATATTGTAGGTTGTCATCTTCATAGACAGTGAGGGAACACCCATGCAGGAATTGAGTGCTATTGCAACGAGGGAAAGTGATCAAACTGTTGCTAGTGCATATCATAGATTTGCCTACTGTCCTCCACACAAAGACGAATGGTCACGAAGTCATGTGCATGGACTTGATCCTTCTATTTTGATTCATATTGGATTTGTAAATGAAGCGTATTTGATAAGTGATTTTAAACGGTGGCTGTCAGGTTTTCATATTGTTAAAATATTAGGAAATGATTCTGAACGAGAAGCAACAATACTTCAGTTGCACATTGATAATTTATATTTATCATGTTGGGTAGATCGTGTAAGACAAGACTATCATATGCATTGTGATCAAAAGAAGTTTAGAGATGAAATGATTTTTGACATGGCTATATGTTTCGGTGAGAGACATCACCTTTACAGACCACCATCCCATTGTAATACTAGAAATAAAGCTACCTACATTGCAAAACTCTCTTCACGCTGGCATTGTAGTCTCTATGACGTTTATGAACTGTATCTATATTATTGGCAACAGCATGGGTCTATGCAAAACATGTTTTTACTCCTTGTGAATGAATGATGATCATTTTATGAAGTGTATTCTGTACTTGTGAATTTTGTCTGGTGTTGAATAAACTTACAGTGGAACATGATTGTTATTTCTGTTTTATTCATAGTGGAAGTCATTGAAGCAATGTAAAATCTATAGTCACAACGTTTATGATGACGCATCGTACACTAAGTAACCACATGTGTCATTTGACACTTGATCAACAAGGATTCGATGGATTTTTACAAGATTGGAAACTTACATTTGAAATGAAGATGAATGATATAAAAGTAGTGGTAACTGAAAGCCTTCCTCACTTCAAAAGATTGATGGAAAGTTTACAACCTCAAGATGTAAAGGGTAGACTCGTTGCTTATATAGAGTTGAAAGATTTGCAAAAACCACTTCGTTTTGGATCTTATTGCACAGAATGGATTACTCTTAGATATCAATTTTATGGTCGTTATATGAAGAAAGTTATGGAGAGAATAGAAGAGACGTTGGAAGTAAATGCGTACGTTGTTAAACATATCATGATTCAACTGAGTGTGTTTACATCCACGACTTTGTTTGATGGTCGACACATTGTTTAGATGCAATAAAGATTTCTTTTCACTGAGTATTTTGCAATGGTGTATATAGCAACATGAGTCATTGCGCTTTGTACATTACTATCAGGCTCTTTGTTAGATAAATGAATGCGTCTTTGTTCGGTAGAAGGGGTGTGTCACTAAAGTCTTTGTGAGGACTAGAACGACTTTGTGCATAAATAGGAAAGGTTTCCACCCACGCAGTCAAAAGTCCACGTGCGATAACTCTTTGTCACGTAACAACGACAGGGAAAACGAGAAAAGGGAAACGCATGTGATTGGAGCTAAGTTTGGTTATAAAACAGACGACTGAGCTCATGGCAATCATTTCCCTCCTTGCGCTAACCATGCAGTTGCTCAAAGCCATCAACTCCTCTGCTCTAGTAGTGGGTACACTGAACTCCCTTACTTTAGCATCGGGTAAAAATGCTTTCAATCAAAAGATAACTCATCATGGAGAAGCCGTGACCATAAAAACTCCAAGTCATCGGATAGATTATCTAAAGGTTATGTCAACAAAGTATGGACTGGCCGTGTGTGTGCCGATAGACTATTGGACACGGTTATAATTCAATACTCTTGAAACATTCCTGAAAGAAAATCTCACCATTCCCAAAGAAATTGTTCGACACAATGGGAAGCGGCTACAAGTTCCCATCATGGAAAGACGATACATGTATGTTCATATGGATAGACACTGTCTCATCATCCATGAAAAGGAGGGCAGCGAATTCGACTTACTCAATTGCAAACCACTCCCGATTTTGGAAAAGGATGCTACTCCTTCGAAATTCAAATTCAAACCATCTACATGGTCCGCGCAGGGACGGAAGGTTGTTTACGTTGAATCCCTATCTTGTCTCCATAACCTTTAAAAATGATGTCCATGTTGATGATGATCAACTACAGTAACACTCTCCACACACTGAGAACGCACCATTGGTTTTTTTTGTGAGACCACGGCCTAGCGGCCACCGTATCAAGAAACAAAATGTACACTTACCATGCCACACATGAACATGACTCTCTCCTTCTTTCTTAGACATACCCTTCTTCACTCAGGTTTTAAACATGTGGAAATTATCACCATGCCTCTATGTATCATGGAAACGTCAGTGTGTTACATTTCATGATACGAAACGTCAACTTTAGATAACTCTAGTACGCTTTCATCTACGAAGGTTGCATCGCGCTATCCTATCCAACTCTTGCCGTGTCATTAACGCAGGAGACCGCATTGTATTTGTTCGCATTCAAGAGATGATTCTACATAATGATCACTGCTACATCGTGATTCCAAAACACTCATGGGAAAAGTATAAAAGGGAAGTTCACTCAACCCTCATGTCATTTGTGAGTCATGCTCCCCATCCGCATCATCAACGCCATGCGCGAAATGAATCTCAGAAGGGACATTGATTTAGAACAGTTGCATACCCATCTTCCCGATTCAGTCTATCATCGCGGTCGTCCGCAAATGTTGGTCATTCGCATGAGCAACGGTCGAAATCTTCAAATCTTTCGCTGCGGCAAAATTTCATTTCGTGATGCAGTCCATGTGTTACGAAGTTGTCAAGAAAATGCGAACACTCATGCCTCATCTTCGCTTCAGTCCCCTGACATTGAAGAATATAGTAGTGTCTGTTCAATTGAAGATGTTAGTGAATTTAGCCAAAATTAAAACCAGTAATAATTGTATATTTTATGAAACTGAACTCTTTGAACTGCTGCTCTGATTCGGAAGTGGCATCCTGTACATATTGCAGTGTTTCACAACGGACATTGTATCATGACTGGTTTACGTGATATCAGTAAAGTAGCTGACATTGTTAAATCTCTAATGCCTTATCTGTATGAGTCACAGTTAATAGAATCGTGTTAATCACATGATGTGTTTTGAATGAGTCACAGGTAATAAAATCGTGTTAATCACATTATGTGTTTTGAATGAGTCATCGCAATGAACTATCGCCCACAGACGTGTCGGTGAAAAGGTCATCAACAAGGTTCTTCGCTTTATGATGAGTCAGCGCTATTTATAGACATGAAATGATGCCCACACACTTGACGGTGAAAAGGTTGAACAAGACTGATTAGATTCATATGACTGATGCTTTACCCCTTCATGAGTCAGAGCTGTTTATAGACATGAGTCAGCAAAGTGGTTGATGCTTCCTAAGCCGAAGAAATTGTCATGATGCTACATTCGTTGGTGAGGATGATAACTTACAAACTCTAACATGGTTTTGACTTTATTTTATACTTTACCTATCTTGCAAACAGTGAAATACTTATGACTTTATTTCTAACTTTACAATCATCAACTTTATTTCTAACTTTACAAACGTCAACTTTATTTCTAACTTTACAAACAGTGAAATGATTCTGACTTCATTTATATTTCACCTATCTTACAAACAGCGACATGGGTATAACTTTATTTCTAACTTTACAATCATCAACTGTATTTCTAACTTCACAAACGTCAACTTTGTTTCTAACTTTACAAACAGTGAAATGATTCTGAGTTCATTTCCTCGAAGCAATATCATCTCCTCTATCTGTTTTCCGGCACACTCATCCTTGAAGCAGCCAAGCTTCGCTTTATTTGAGGTAGAGTAAAGCGGATGGTCAGTGGGATAGTTGGAACTATCAAACTTGGGTGCTAAATATTTTAAAATGTCGTCCTGCTTGACTTGGCTAGTGGTTGTCAAAGCTAGGATGAAGCTGTCTGTATCGCCTCCTACTAATTCCACATGTTGGATCAATGGACACGTTTAAAAAGTGTGGTAAAATAACTTGTACATTTCTAACTTGGAGTGATCCAAGACAGCTTGGCCGACATAAATGGGCTTGCAAAGTTCTATTTTAGATTTTAACATTTTAAAACCAGTGATGTCTTCGGAAATGACATCATGGTGGCAAAACAACGGCGAGCGACATAACTTGATACTCGTTTCCGGATCAGTCACGATACGATAGTCCACGCGCTTTCTTACATCCTCCATGGTTTTACCAAAGAGGGCATTATTCTTAAATTTAAAGAAGTTCTTTTCGAAAGGATTCTTGGATTCAGCCCGTATCTTACTATTAAATTCTATATACGGTTTTAGAAAGGGCTTCTGCCTAAACTGGATAGCGCGATGGACTTTGTCAAGTTGCATCCCCATACCTAGATAGAATTTGAAGATGGAATAGTGCACGATGTAATGCTGCTTGTTCAATTGGGTGAGCAACAACTTCCTAGTGGGTCTATAGTTTAAGCCATTTTCCGCTTCATATTGCTTATTGTGTTCTTCCATAAAGGGAGAGAACATATCTGGACTGACTATGCCAGATTCGGGTGCGAGAGGAAAATCAACGGTCCTATTCTTAATACAGTCTGGATAGATGAGGTCGACTTCAAATAAATAACCTATGTCGGCCTCATCTCCCAGTGCCATGATGTGTGCTGGATTGGAGAAGTGTTCAATGTCATGGGGCTCTACCCATTGGAAGTCAGATTGTGGCAAAGGCTTGGAGAGTGTACTCCCATATAAATTATTTTGGTCTATGTACATTAAATGCGTGGTCGATCCTATGTCTTGGGTGCTGTTGACAACATGTTTGTTGACAAATGTTAAGCCACCCCTAATACCACGTTGAAATAACGTGTACATTTCTGCATCTTGCAGTAAATGAATGCTCTCTTTCGTCATCTTGAAGGCTGACTGATAGGACAGACCCGGCAGACTAACAAAATGGGCAGGGTCTAAGGCGTCCTGTTCTAATGTGACTTTCCTAAAAGTCTCAACCACGTCAGCCAACAGGTAGACATCTAATTTGAGGTAGGCGAGCATGTAGTCACCAAAAATGCGACACCTAAATTCTAACCATGCTTGCTGTGCATGCCTATAATCATCCAGCGAACAGTCCTCACCCGTCAAATCATTCTTAAATTTATCGATGGACGGAAGGGATGTCTCCTTCAGTGTATCCATTGAACTAAAATAACTATAAGGAAACACCCCTTTCCATCGCATGAGACTGTCACTTATGTTGGGATAGTCTTTCTTTAAATGTTGAGTGAGGGGAAGTGTTTCTAAATTATTAGCCAACGCGACTAAGGAAGAAGACATAAATGGAAAACTGTCTAGAAACTTTATGTCATAGAAGACAGGCTTCCCCTCCTTCGTCTTATCGACTTGGACTTTAGCAGTGATGCACATAAATTTTTCCTTACTTTGTGCAGTCACTTTGGATGACCAGGATATCATTTTACCGAATCCATGGCGAATGATGATGTGAGCATCATAACATTTAAAGTTATGAAAGATGACGGGGAGCGTTCGCTGTTTGAGCCTAAGTCTCATATTGCATTTACTGCATAAGGCAGACCTAAATTTACCACTGAGATAGAAATGGTCCCTCACTTTCTTGTATCGCTGATCATCAAAGGATGAACACAACGGGGACATTCCGTGGTCCTATCAAATTTGATTTTATCGGCTTCTGTGAAGCACATGGGTTTCCTAGTCAGCTCCGTTTCATACCGTTGATGAAAACGGGTTTTCCTATCTAAAAAGTTGAGGAAGTTTTCAACGCACTCCTCGCCTTGCCACACATGTATCTTATTTTGATTCCTATAATATGGATGCCGAAATTCATAACAGGCAATGGCTGCTGGCTCATGACTTAGGTCTTCTTGTTCAATGTAACATTCAATGTCCGCATAGATGGTACATATGGGACTGAGCTCATTGCCGTTGTCCTCATACCTATAAAATTTATCTTTGGGCATGACTTCCATTTGAAGTTTACCCCGAGAGCACCACTCGTAATGCTGTTCAAAATATGGTTTAGATGTGACACGTCGTGTGCAGCGATCACAGTAATAATGTTTGTCATCATAAGTTTGCTGGTGGCGATAAAACTTTGAAATTTTAGGGATGCCACAATAATGCCATTCTGGGTGGTTGTCGCTATAGACTAGGAGAAGATTGACAACCCGGTCGAAGTTACTTTGGCGATTATTATACCTAACGCCCTTCAGACCTTTTTCCCAGAGATGGACGACGATCTTAATGTTGTTGAGTTTTTCAAATTGGGCGATGCCTTTAAAATCTAATGTGTTGACATCTGACCAGTCAAACTTAAGCTCATCCTCCCATTCACAATACTTGGTGACTCTTTGACGATGTATACCTATGTCATTATAGTTATATTGTTGACGAGATAGGTCACATGTCTCTCTATCCACTCGTTTACATCACCTATGAGATCAGCAGCACAGGAGGCTATCCTAATGGTCACAGTGGACTCTACTTCTCCCGTGCTACTGTCTACCTTATTGAAACGAGCAGTGAGATAGAACATGCTTTTGAGTAAAAATCTATCTAAGCTCGCCGACATTTGATGAATCAAACCTATGTTATTTGACAGGAATGGATGAATATCCTGTACAGGTTCTGAGCTTTCCATCTCATAGTCACGAGCGAGCCTCTCAAGGGAAAACTTGCTCAGCCTTAGAGTGACGTTGTTGTCAGTGTAAAGCTCAGTGGAATGTGTGTGACAGAGTGTGTGTGAAGAGAGAACAAACTTTGTGGGAAAGGTCTTCTGACACGAAGAACAGGAAAAGCCGACGTGCGATGAAGGATGCTTCCTACCTGATGACGTTGGTGGTTGCCTCACACTGCCACAGGAACCGCCTTCGATGTGGACTCGCAAGTTGGTGCTGTTGTAGAATGTGCGTCCACAACCTTCACACTTGGGCCGTTGAGGGATCGGTCGGTGCTTTCCTCCCCTGCAGGCATGGCCAGCGGTGTGACGTCTCACATTGTAGGCTGAGGCGAAGACCCTGTCTTACCGCTGGCATCGAAAGTCCTTCTCCTCTTCGACTTCAATCTCCCTCGCCTCTCCAACTATCTCTAACTCCTGTTCCTCCGACAGTCTCTCCACCGACTTGACGGAGAGGAGAGGGAGTTCGGCCGCTGCAGGTGGTGGTGGCGATGCAGGGATGGCGATGGGACGGGAGGGAACGTCGCCGTCCAGGAGGTAGGCCGCCAGATCTGTTGAGAAAAGCAGAAAATAGATTAGTAACATGATCATAATTTCAAGTTTGAAGTCTTATCCCCCTATTTCCTAATCACGACTACTTACCATCTAAGGACTGCAACTCCGGCAGTAAGGATGGACGCGGAGGAGGCAGGAGAGGGACGCGAGCCGAGGGTGGAAGAGTCCTGGGCTTCGGTGTCGGCGGGATGTGGTGACGAGGAGCAGAGACGGGCGCAGGGAGCGGAGCAGCCGATGGAGGTGGGGCGATGACGATGCTTGAGAGAGGGGTCGCACCTTGGGCGGAGGTAGATGGGTGGGAAGGTAGGGCCGGAAATTCCTCGCGGTATTTCCGCCTCGCGGCTTCTTCCCACTTCTTCATCTTGGCCATATCTGTAGAGAGGAAAGAGAGATTAGATAATGAGACAAGGATGATGCAGAGGATCTGAAACAGTCTAAACATGAAATGTTAAAGATACTTACACTTTCCAAGCCGCTCATAGGCTTCCCCGATTGTTCCTTGGGGGACGGGTTCCCCATTACGAATACATTCATTTACTGAAAAAGAATGGCAGCAAAGATACGCAGAGGTAAAATTTGGATTCGGTTTAAACATGAACAAAATAAGGGAAGGGCTCTTGATTTTAATGAGGATGTCTGTCCTAATGATGTAATTAATAGAATGAACCTTGATACAAATACTTACATTGTTCGATGGTAGCCTTTTCCATCTCAGCAGCAATGCGATAGTTCTCAATTTTCGTAAACTCCATGTCGGATAGTTGATAATAGATACTGAATAGTAAGACTTCAATCACTGAAAAGGAAAGATGAGAATCGTTTCATTTGCCTAGTCAACGTTTGGGAACAATCATTGAAGTGACATCTAATGAATTACATTTCAATCTACTCCATATCATAAAGACTAACCTTTGTCGAATGGCTGAAGTAGTCTGACCTGGTGAGAGAAAGCGTCACATTGAGTATGAAGTCGAACGCCCAACATGAGCAACGGCTCAGAGGTTTCGGTCTAACAAACGACGAACAACCCGTGCAACGCAATCCCTCTACGGCAGTACCCGCCGTCCCGAAGGAACGCTCGAGCAAAGGAGGTATTGATAGCAAGAGACTATTCAACTTGATAGCAAGTCAAAACAACCTGATAGCAGGAGCTCACCGACACTCACCTTGTGAAAGATAAATGTGAAGAACAGAGCTGGTGTACTGCCTTTTATAAGATTTTCCTAAGCGGTGAATGGATGAGACCTCTCGTCCAATCATAGACGAGCTAGAGTTCCCGATGTGCGCACACACATTTGTAACGCGTTATTGAAATCGTCCTATGCAAACATGATGTTTAACAATAGACTCAACCATGGCGCCCGAAGTCAATACATTGAAACGTGATGATTGCACGATTCGTTTTCATCAAGAGTGCTTCGGAGGCTGAATACAAGATTACATCCTTGAGTTTCAAAGAGAGGAGACAGATTGGAAGCATGTTTAGACTATACACGAGAAATATTTACGGAGTTGATATCTTATTTCAAAGACAGTCTCATCAAGGCTCGCTTAATTGCACATGTCAATTACACTCATTTTCCACAAGGTGAAGTAGCGGAAAAAATGTTGACTTTCAATTTCGTTCCTATGGACAAGAATATGTTTCTAATGCTTCTGAGTTTTATACACGACATCTGCGGAAGATTATTTCTCGGATGGACAACTTTCATGGTCACGGCAATCATTTGCTTCTGAATAAAATAAACCATATTGTCATTGCTATTAGTAAAGTGGGTTTCAATGATGTTAAATCAAAGACCAAATAAAGTATTTTTCATGACGACTTTTTGCTAACTATACTTTAGAGGTAACGAGTCTCTACTGATACCATGTAGTTGATTTCTATAAACGGCAGACTTGTTACCCTTCATGGTAGTATTATTCATCAATGGTTTATCATGTTGAGATCAATCTTCGAAATAAGTATATTTGGAACATCACATGTCTCCCTATGTTTTTTCTGCTTATTTTAGTAACTTACGTTTTCTTCAATACTTGTATAGCAATCGACTGCGATACAGTAAAGTAACGTTCAGAGCTTGTTCACTACTGAAGAGAGAAGTCTGATGTGTTGCATGTGGTGCAAGGGTGGCCTCCCATTTCATTCCATTTCATCATTTATTCTTCCCCTCTGCATTCCATATCCGAAGATATGTGGCGGGCTTGGGACCGCTTTAGCTGCATTAGAAGGTTGGCCCTTAAAAGAGCCCATTGGTCGTTTTCCGTCCACCGACACTACTCTCTTCATCAACTATTGCAAAAACTCTGAAAGAAAAAGAATAGGAGATTAGAGGCGGTAAGGAAATGATCATGTTGAAGTAACTTACTGGGAACTTTCTTCCGAATTTTTCGGACGACGAAGTCTTCAAGCTAACCGGTAATGTCCATACTCATGTGGAGACATCGGACTCCGTCGCCCTCGTAGCACTCCTGAGTCTGATTTGGGTCACTTGTGATGGAAGGGGCATCGCACACATTATTTTCAAAGAGGGGAAGGTGGACCTCATACACTCTCTTCTTCTTCACTCTTCTCTCAACCTCTCGCAACTTTTCCACTTCACTCCCCAACGGTCTGTTGACCACCTTCGTCTCTTCCACTTCCTTCACCACACCTCGCATCCGCTCTACCTCATTCTTCTCACGCATCAACTCCGACTCTAAGCCCTCAACCGCCTTCACTCGCTTCATCATTCCACTCCTTTCCTTCAACCACTCCTGCTCCGTCACTCGTATCTCCTCCAACTCTTCTCTCATCACCTTTATGCCCTCAACCTTAGCCTTCAGCTCTTCATTCTCCTTCAAAAGTTTTCTATTCACACTCTCCATAGCCATCATACGATCCTTCAACCTCACAAACGCCTCCATATCATGCACCTCTTTCCTAGACGATGATGTCGCTACAGGCTCAGCCACCTCACCATCCAACTCGTCAGACAACTCACTCCCAAACAATGAGAGCATCATCTTCCTAGTCTCATCACTCACCCGCTCAATCACTCCTTCTACCTCTACTTTCTCTTCACTCACCACTACCTCCCGATCCTTCGCTACAGCACCCTCAATATTTCTAACTGCTGCATTCAATTCCTCCTTCGCCTTAATTAGTTCACTCATCCACACACGAAACGACTGCGCTCCAATGTTTCATGGATGGGCAAGATTCGTGCGCCTTCCGGAAACCCTCAACATCATCCTCATCACACACTACCCTATGATGAACATTGACCTTAAAAACATTCATTCTCTCATGTTGGTCCAGCGTCCCCTTATGCTTACAGTATTCGCTGCCCCTTGTCAATCTACCGCAGGAGCATTGAGTAATGATAAAACGCGGAGTTTTAGTCATGATAATTCCGTAAAGATAGAGTAAAATTTGATAGCAAGTGTTTACAGAATACTACTTGCTGATATGTATTGAAAGACCAAGTCATCAAACATTTGATAGCAAACGTTGGAATAAAATCGTCAACCAAATTCAAAGAGTATGATTCCTAGCTTTATCCTAAAACCTAAAGTTTGATAGCAAACCTTGTCAGAGCACTCACCGTTCGTCTTGCAACTTGAAACAGGAGTGAAGAATAGAGAAAAGTCGCGGTTTATATACCCCTCGGACACAAAGCCATGATTCAGATCTACCTTATTTGGACATGCTTTTGACTTGACAACGATGCTTTTACCATGTATGGGCATCGGAAGTCACCGCGCTTTCAGTTACCAACTCCCAACACAAAGATGGGTTCCCCTATGACGCGAAAAGGTTTGACGTCAATGCCTGCAGTAACCATCTCATTTTTACCAAGTTACAATGACAAACGATAGACGTTGCCAACCCTGAGTTACTGAGGCTAGACGAGATTTCACAAAGGCCTGATAGCAAGCCAGCAACCGTTTGGGTGTTAAGCTCTTGAATCCGTTACAGGCATTACTCAGAGGGGATCTAATCCCAGGTCCAAGGCCTCGACCCACAAATCCAACCTCGGGCGGACAGAGCGTGCGTCATGTCACTGTGTTGGTATCCGGGCCCCGATTTTGACATAAAAATCGGTGGAGTTATTTACAAGAGGAAACATCCCAAGTCGTTGCTTTGATCAGCTTGATAGCAAGCCGTAGAGAGGGATAGCAAGCCGTGATTCACAAGCGTTTTGCAATGGAGATGTTTAGATGCCACCCATGACAAGATAGCTAAGACTTAACCGATTGGCGTTCAAAGTGCTACGTTGAGAACTGTGTCAAATGCCCAACATGAGAGGAGTTGCCCCAGCGGTTTCGGTCTAAACTATGACACACTCCCTTGCCACACTTATCACTACGGCATCGTCCGCCGTCCCGAAGGAACACCCTGTCAGTGGAATATTACAGCAAAACTCTCCGTGTCTTGCTCGCTTGTATCATGGTAAGACATGAGAAGTCTGGCTCAGACATCATGAAAACTCCTTTAGTTGACTTCAGCAGGGTCGAAAACCCCAGAAAACCTCCAAAAATAAGTAGTCTGTCACCATAGGTCTGATCAATAGCGACCGAACCTTTTTTGAATCAAGTCAAACGGACTTGTAGAAGCAAGTTTACAAGCCTTTAAAGTTTTGGAGTCTTTTATGGCCTGGAGACGAAGGCCATCTCCTGGCGAACCTCTAAGTGTGACGCCTTAGCTGATATCAGCAATGAAATTTTCTAAGTCGATTTCTTTCAGAAACCTGGAATTTGGAATGTCCGAAGCTATCATCGGAGCTCAGAGAGACGACCTACCTTTGACAATCGCTCTCCTCTAAATGAAAAGTCTCTGTCGGTTCCCCGCTTATATAGTTTGTAGCGATCAGCTGATGACGTAATATCCGTCATCCAAAAACTTTAAACCCGTCTATCTCCGGTTCTAGTGCTCCGATTGACTTCAAATTTTGAGTGTCATGTTTTCTCGCTCTCTCCTTTCATTTAAGACATCCCTCGACCCTCTACGATGACCAGGAGCCGAGCTGAAAAAACTCGGTCGTTTTTTCAAAAAATTCCAAAATTTTGGAAAATGCGCGAAAACTCGATTTTCAACAGGCTTTCATTTTGAAACGAAACCTTCCACGCATCTGAAAAGAGTGGATCCTAGAGAACAAAGTGCCGTCTTGCCCGTAAAAGAAACCTGAGCTCTTCATTCACTTCCAATCCTCCGCTATTGACAGCCAAAGGTGGCCACAATTTAACATTTTCAGGAAAAAATCTCATGTGGAGATCCAACTTTTCAACTTTTTCTCTCCGATTGACCTGAAACTCACCCTCTAGATGCAGAATGGCACGCTGATTCCCGTCCGAGGCTTGGTTCGACCCCTAGAGCCGTTTTCATAAAAATTCTAACTCTGTCGCTTTTTCGCTAATGTCCCAAATTTTCAATGACGTCTCACCGCTACACGAAGGCAGATAGGAACAAGCCGTGTCTTCCAGTGAATTTGTCTCATTCTTAGCTTTCAAATAAGCTATTGCACGACTTCCTACGATCTCTACCACCAAAGTTGGAAGATCGCTGCCGAGGGGGGGTCAAAACTTTTTCTCTCCGATTGAACTGGGAAGAAGTTACTAGACCCAACATTGACCAAAACTTCCCAATTTGCACTCTGTTTTCCCATCCGAGCACTCTTTCATGTCGAAAAACGACTTTTCTCATCCTAAAACATCCAACACCTGACTGTTCCAACTCTGACGTTCTCCTGCCATTTTCCTCCCTAAACCCAGGAAAATAGAACCAAACTGAGCTTTCCACAGCATTTTTCTCATTCTTAGCTTTCAAATGAGCTATTGCACGACTTTCTACGATCTCTAACACCAAAGTTGGAAGTTTGACAGGAGGGGGGACGTCCTCAAAACTTTTTCTCTCCGATGTCGCTGGAAACATCCTTCCTAACCCAACATTTCACGTAGATTCCGAATCTGGCCTCTGTTTTGCCATCCGAACCCTCCTTCTGCCGGAAAAACGACTTTTCTCATCCCAAAACCACCAACACCTACCCTTTCTTCACTCTATCCTTCAGAGATTCCATCCCTTCCCTCACTGGAAAACTCTTCCTTCCTTCCTTCCTTCCTTTCAGAGGGAGGGGGTAGGGACCCGTTTCCTCCTCTCGGACCCATCCTTCCATCACATGCTTGGCAAACTCTCTCTCTTCCTTCCAGAGGGGGGGGGGCTGAGTCAGCATGATGACTCATCCCTGCGCATTTTGTCCTTGATTTTGGGATGGGATTACTACTAATGCACAATTGATGATGAGTATTGATTTGCGTATGGAAAGCAACTGAAGCATGCGCATTCAAAAGTATGCTAACCATTCTAATGCATTGTGTGCATTATAATCTTGCTTTTCGTGTGGATTACGGACATGTGAAAACCATTGTACATACGAATTCTACTGCATCTCAGAAGTGATATTCTACCAGTTTTATTGCTTGCAAATAAGAGTATAAAGAAAACATGTGACCGGGAGATGTTTTACGAAACAATGACGAAAGTTTTTCCCTCGCCTCCTATTTTGATCCAGAAAAAATATAAAAAGCCACTACCACAACAACTTCGATTCCACGGAATTCGACGGTGATGTAGCAAGACTTGTAGACGCATGTGATAAAATGGTTAAGATGAATGTACTTGATTAAATGTGCCATAATTGAATTCTTTAGTGTAAGCAGTATTCTCAATATTTTTAGATTTAGAGGACCTTTCCGATGTCTATGGTATGAATGATGATCATGAAAGGATTTAGAGACACATGTTTAAAAAGATATTGAAGGGACTTTGAAGCGTAATGTGCTTTATTCAATAAGCTTATCTGTTTTTATCAACATACAGTATTCATTCATCATACAAAATATTTGCTAAATGTGGCGGCAGATCTTCAACTCAAGGAAGTGAATTATATATAAAATTGACCTTCCAGAGAGCCAACTACATTTCGGAGAAAGTTTGAACATATGCATGCTACAGCCAAAACTGACGAAAACGTACGTCGTTATCTACAAATTGATCCTTTATTAAATGTCAGTATAATTTGGTCTTGCGATGTTTAAATAACTTGAGCATTTCTCACGAAGGAACGGTGCACTCCATGAACTCAAGGTGACCCATAGATTAATGTCTTTGAGATTGATTGACATGTTGCTTGTACAATCAGTAATTACAGTGATATTTCTGATGCGTAAGTTAATAATAGACAATGATTGGACGCACCCACTAAATAATACATTCCTGATTTTTCATCAACATTCTTCATACACTTACCATGTCCGTTATCTATGAAATAATCCCTCACCCTATGTCTCTAAACTGCGGAAATCATATATGGAAAGTAATTAAACGACTTGATACTACCAGAAATTCTGCTTTTCATCTCGTTCTTGATGTCTATCATTTTTGTTTTTATCAAACATCCCGAGGATAGTCATAAACAAGTTCAATGAAGACGTAAATTTCACAAATTGTGACAGAGACTGATATCTGCGGTTAGTAGCCTTTCTGTCAGTCAATGATAATGAACACTTTGTGGCTTCCTGAACCAAGGACTTGTGTTTTAGATAAAACATCATCAAAAGACCTGCACAAACTGCAGAGAGTGGCAGTTAAATTTCAATAACGGGCGTCGTGTCTGATGAAGACCTTGTTGGAACAAAAAGGTAAAATCAGATAACATTGATAACTCAAGCTGGAGAAGCAATCAACAATGCCGTTAGCATGAGTTATTCTGGAGAACAAAATGACAGATGGAATTGAAGTATGCTCATGTCCATCACCGGCAGCAGGTGATAGAGATCGCAGAGTAAGAGAGTGCAAAACTGGGGGTATCTCTTCTCATTGTCAGAGGTCGTATTACGTCAGCCTTGTCTTTTGTCTTGTTTGAGTTGTCATTTTAAGAGGTGATGTCGTCAGTAAGTGGTTCAAATTTTATGCTTCTAAAATGTTAAACACTTCACTGAGACTTGAGGATATGAAAGTTGATCTCTGTTGAGATGATCGATTCCATATCAGGGAGCAATCTCTGTCGGTGTGAGATATATTTTTGGCTTGAGTTAGTCATTGCATGCATGAGCCACAAGCATGATCATTAGTTTCAATCGTGTTTTGAATGTGCTCTTCGTTACTTGCTATTCAGAGATTGGCGACTTGGCAACGAGAATTGGGAACGAATGATTATTGTAAGTGAAACATTGCTGAACTTTTGCTGATATTTAGCAGTATTTGTAATCTCACCTAGGACCAAAACGTTATTCACATTGTTCTCACATAATGCTTTATCTCGATTTTTGCCTGTAAAATTGAAATTAGAAGAAGTTTGATATTGCAGTAAACTTTAAATTTAAATTGGAACTTTTGGATATTCTTGCAACTGTGACATTCTGCACGTTTTAACCAGACAATGAGGCTGCGACTGCGTCGCGAAATGTCTGTCTCCTGTATATACTTTTAGCATTAAACTTTTACGGATAAATCACAGGGAGTGCACATTTTCTCATTTTCCTTTCAACCTATGATGAGCCACTTCCCGTCGAAAATCGTCAACAACATTTACACACAATTTTAGAGCGTGCCAGCTTGTGCCACCTCGTATTTTTCAAAATAATGCAGCAATTTATCAGGAAACGTCGATCAAAAGTTTGATGTGGTACGGATGTGAAGTGAACCGCACTAAATTACCAAAAAATCTTCCGTCGCATATTTATGAAATTTCAACCACACGGACATTTAAAATGACACGATAAAGCATGTGCTACTCATTATTTCACCGAAATCACAATATTAACTGAGAAAATCGATAAAATGATTTCAAAGTGGTACAGATATCAAATCAGCGGTACCACTTGTCGAAATCGCGTGTGCCCCTCACATCAACCGACCAAATACATTTATTGGGAGTGTGCCAGCTTGTGCCAATCTCAGATAACCCTAACTCTCCGCATCACCCGCAGAAATGCGGATTTCACTCCGAAGCCCACACATTCGGAGAGTTGGGGTTGTGTGAGAGGTGGCACAAGCTCCCATACTCCTATATTAAGTGCGTTTTGTCGGTTGATGTGAGAGCAGCACAATCGATTTTCACAAGTGGCGCGGATGGGTCGATGGGCGCGGCTGCGGAGGGTAAGAATAATAACTGTAAAACAACAAATTTTCGCGAATTTCGCGAGGCAAGTGTCTCGTGAAAATTTGTTGCACGCAAAAATTTCTTACCATGGATGGTGCACGACCATGAAATCGCGAAAATAAGTTGTCTCTAACTAGTCCACGAGTCGACAGTCGCGGAAATATGTTGCCGCGAAAATTTGCTGTTTTAGAATATCAAAGTGTCGGAGAAATCTTGAAAAATTCAAAGTCTGCTTTCATTGAAATATTGGGTTGCTAATATCGCGCAAGAAATTTCACATAAATTGTCAATCAAGTGACCTTAAGTTGATACATGTCTGAATGGCATTTTTGCGTCACTTTAGATTGATAATGGTGGATTTGAAAATGTTATAAAACTAGTCTATTGACATAGAAATTTGGAAAAATGTTTTATAAAGTTTATAATACGTTAAGTAACTTACCATGAAGTGAACAATGATAATAGATTGCAATGAATCATGCCGGCATGAAACAAAAAAATGGGATCATAAGAATTAATTATTGAAATATTGATACTGAAATGGAATGTAAATGTGACAAAGGATAAAATTGAAAGCAGCAATAAGATACAATGATGCAAGATCAAGTATAGCATAATTATTCCATAGAATTAGGATAACAATTTTTTACAGAATTGGGATAGAAGTGCATGACAAAGGAAATCTTGAAGCGAAATAAAAATGTTAATACGTAATAGTGTGTGCTTGAAATCCGGTGCAATAACATGTTCTGAAGTGTGTCGTGAAAAATATGCTTGTTGGTATTCGGACACAGTATGGTTTTCAAAAATATTTCCAGAAAGTTCAATTTGTATTTAGAAAAACTTCATTCTTTTTGAAGAAAATGATTCTTAATTTTCCCCACGATTGAGAGATTGTTTCAGGCAAATAATGAAAATAAATATATTTTTCTTAATTTATTATACATAATTCTATGCTTACACATAATTCTGAATAAATTCTCTACATTGTAGTATATATCGCGTTTATTGCTAAGCTAAATAGCTTTAATGGCATTATTTAATTTTCATTTAATAGATTTCAAAAAGTTCTTTGAAACGCTACTTCCTCAGGTCGGTGAGGCCTTTGCTGAATAAAATCATTCATTTCCGAACTGAAAGTGAAGAGAATGTTATAGCGGAAGAGAGTAGGATGTCCTGAGGTGCCGCTGTTTTGTAAACACTAACTTGCGAGGCCTAGAGCTGCGGAGCTCGCACCTCACCCCCTTAAGGCTCACACCTTCATGCTGAAGAATCACTCCAAGTGTAAATTGTGTGAGTTCTCAACAGAAGCTGAATAGACGTACTATGATTTGTTGTTCAATGACATTCTATCAACCAATCACAACCGTGAAAGAATGTCCAACGCTCAGCTGTAGGCGGACTGCTTATGGCGAGTCGGCTGGCTGGGTAATAGTTCCACACACGATGCGTGTGTGGTTGATTATAAACTCAATCCTCATCTGCTTTCTCTAACATCGAATTGACAGATCGTGTTATCTGGTCATCGAATGACGACGCCACGTGACTGACCGTTCAACAACCGGTCCCGAAACCTTTTATCTATAGGTTAATCTCCTTATCCGTCCTGCATTTCTCTAACACTGTCCAAGGACTCAACGTATCGAACAAACACCCGTCCGTGAATCCAACATCATCCACCTGTTTCTGTGGAATGTCTTCAGTGGCTGTTCAAACTGAAGATAGCCTCTTGGCCGGAGTTCTACCAATGCCGCCTACATCTCAGCAACAGAACGGGTAAGTTAAAGCAGGACTTCTGTCTGGGCTATAGCTTCCAAGTCAACTAGGTACTTTCTGACTTGGCCTACAACCTTTCAACTCTGAGCATTTGAGAAGAATTCCTAGAACATCGACCGAAGTGACAAGTTAGGAACAATTGTATGCCAAATATTGACTTCTCCTGTTAATTCAACAAAGATGTGCATGCAAGCTTCAAACTTTAAAAGATTGTATGCTTATATAGGCATAATGCATACAAAGCATATCGGCATGCTATGTAACGGTTTTCATATAGACCTACTAACTTGAGACTTGTGTTGCTCATGTAAATAGATAAACAATTAAACTTTCGTATCATAAATTTGCCTGTATAATTATGGTTGTTATATCAGGCCTATTTTATCATGCGCATCCATGAATGCAGAAATTAGCGACACAGTGTAAAGCCGGGTACGTGTGAGTTGCATCACAGAAGAATGATATCTAGTAAAGATTTAAAATCTCAACTTACGCTTTATCATGGCATTTTTGGGTTAAATGGTAATTTACTTAATCTGATACACGAGGTGTCCACCGTATGTGATGTCGATGAGAAACTGAAGTCGTTGATTGATAAGTCTTGACAAGCAAATAGCTGAATGATCACATGCACTAAAATCCACAATCGCGTGTGCATTTGTTGCTATCATCACGGTAATTTCATCACCAAATAATCATAATCACCTTGGTGGAATCAGTGGGAAGGGAAAATCATCATTAGGTTGATTGGTTGAATAGCATTTGTCATGCTGAACTAAGCTTTCTTAGTACTCAACCACACAAATTTAGTTTACAGAAACCATCTCTTATTTATTCAGAAATTGTGACTAAACATAGGTTGTAGTAAGTCATGATTAAATGGGAGGAGGCTTCTGCAAATTTAATAAACGGGTTACAATTTGTAAGCGTTGTAAGCAAGAGAGTGCAGATGTCTATGTCAATCACCAGCACACAAAGCCATGTATACAATTAAGCAAAATCACAAATTCTTGAATTCGGCATTTGCAAGGTGTAACGTGCTTAGCCACGATTTGTTTGTTATCGACGCTTGTCTATGAAGTACATCTTGTGGAACCAGTAAAGATCGCATCCAATATACTAGCTAAGTAAAATAGAATTGAAGCCATCAGCAGTAGAAGGCTACGGTGGGTTGACGCCATACTTACATAAACGATCCTTTTCCACACAGTTTTCCCCCGACAAAGCAGAGCCTGGTGGGGAGACGACCTTTAGTGCGAAGTAGGAATCGAACCCAAGCCGATTAATTAAGAGATCCAATACACCTACAGCTGATCTACCATGCATCTAATTTCATTGACCAGGATCGCGCTGTACATGTAGAATCTTAGCAAATTGAAGTAATATCACAGTCTCAGACACGAATTTCGACATAGAAAACAGTGACGAGAAGAGGGGCAAAGATGAAGCGGTCAACTACAAAAGAGCTTAACTACCCAGGATATCCCCTTGTTTGCGTATTTCCTTATCAGCACTTTTTAGTTGTAAGTTCCGACATTAGTTCATCCCAGTTTGACGGCAATGTAGGGCTTTGTCGGATCGAATTCCTGCTGTTCTCGGTAACAGTTTGTAGTTATCTTTCACATTTGACTTGTTGTTGGTCAGTTGTAGCTCTCGTGTTGACCGCCACCCTGTCGAAACAGGATGGGAAGTTAGGAATGCAATACAGTTTGAGAGGATGAAATGAGGAAGAACGCGAAGCGTCGACATCGTGTAGAATCAGTGTTACAGGCCACACCATCTGATAATTAACGTGTGCTGCGATTACAGATTGTAGCTGCGATGAAGAAGATATCATTACAGTTGCAATTGCGTAGGCCTATTATATCTCACACAATTAGATTTTCATATATACAATTAAGCGCGCATTTAAATAAGGTTCACTACCATGTTTTGACAAATTGTTCTGCAGTGTACATGCATTTCAAGACGGTATACAAATGCCTAATTTGAAAATGTTTAGCCTATTGTTCGGAATTTGGCCTGCTGAACTAAAGACGAAAGGTTGATGTATCCAATTTTCTTTACATCACTCGGTTTCTTCGACCACCTAGCAAAAGTTGAGAGACTTTCTTAAGCTGTGAGATATTTTCCTTTTTTCCCTTAAGGCAAGTGCATCTTTTATATTAGGCTACTTTTTCTGTGGTAATGTTGTTACTAATCGGTACAACTTCTGCGTTTGAGTGGCATGTATTATATAAGAATATATAGAACATGCGACATGAACTTCTTTACAACAGTTGTGAATACGAATTCGAATGTTGAAGTATTCTGCAAGACAAATTTAGAACAAGGTTCTAGATAGTGTACTGAAAAGCTAATAAACCCTCATTAATTGGCATTACCTTAAATCAAACCTTCAAATGACGGCATTTTTCAATTTGAAAGGCAGCAACTAAAAAATTCGTTTTTAAAAAATGATGTTCAAATGTGCTTTTTCACCAATTCAAATGTCGAATAGGTACCGTTTGAAGTGCGAAAGAGTGCTTAGGAGAAGCATGGTAAAAATAAAACAGCAATATTTTCTAGCCAATTAAGGAATTTTTCAAATATTTTGGGTCACCTTTTCCTCGCCACGGCTACGACACGCGGAAACCTGATTTCACGAATATTCCTGATGAAATAACTAAGTGCAGAAGATAAATAAGGACTATTTTATATGTTTAGAGTGCACACTCTGTATATAAACATCTAGGAATAGTTGCATGCAGTCTAACGGTTCCGCAAAAATACAGGTTGATTATGATGCCCCGAAGTCTAACAGTTATAAAGAATCTATAAAAAAATATCCCCAGCACTTTTCAAAGCCGTTGATCCTTTTGCCTCGCGTCTCCTAAGGGTTCTTAGAGTCAATTATCAAGAAAGGCAGACCTACGGAGGATGTAGCAAAGCCATACATTGATCTACGTTAAATAAAATAGACATTTTTTCATCTGGATATCCTTCTTTCCTTTTGTCCTAGTCTAAATAATTGGATATGGATTGTGCATAGCATTATTCTACAGTTTATCAGGATATTGATGGTTTCAGGAATCTTCCTTCTTCGACTTTGCAATTCACTTCGCTCATTCAAATAATGGGCATGAAATTCTATTCGCTTGAAAGCGGCACGAGAAACTTTCACATGGAAACTTTTTCATGTATCCATTCTGTAATGCCACGAATTGTTTCTCGATAACTTCTGATCGTCAGCTAGGATCTTGTTAATTGATATCATGTTTTATGGCTTACTTCTGATCATTTAATTGCCTCCCACCTCGAAGAAATTAAAATGTAAAATGACCCCTTGTTTCTCAAATTACATAAAATGAAGAACATCAAAGAACAACGCCGCGTTTGACCTTTCCGTCGACAATTTATCGAGTAACACTTAAATTTAATGATGATAGCGCTTGGCAATCATAGACCGAAGTAAC
The DNA here is from genome assembly GCA_907163375.1 of Prostheceraeus crozeri. Taxonomy (NCBI): domain Eukaryota; kingdom Metazoa; phylum Platyhelminthes; order Polycladida; family Euryleptidae; genus Prostheceraeus; species Prostheceraeus crozeri. The sequence continues at coordinate 792,797 of CAJQUW010012385.1, forward strand.
AGATCCGGTTTTTAGAGGGAAAACTGAATTCATTACGATCCAATCGCTAATTAAACAATTGTATTGTCATCTATTGCCACTATCTTCACGCAATTTATCATACGGCTATACGTGTTTACTATAGATTTCAATAAAAATACATCAAATGTTCTACTGTAGGAGAATTCTGCAGTTATGAGATATGTATAGACGTTGTAATGTTATAGACAAATTCTTATTTTTATGGCAAATTTTTTTAAACGATGAAAATCGGACGATATTGAGTGTCCGATAAAAGTGGGCCAATATTCAGTGTTTTTTGATTTTTAGAGCAGAAGCCTACTGATGCTTCGAAATTACATAAATGGAGGCAGATTCATATAGGCTGTCATATTATTATATATAGTGACAGGGTTTTTAGTGGTCCGAATATATCTAAACGATTTTGAGTGAAATAGTATACTATTCAAAACATGACATTTTCAAAAATTGATTTGTTGGAGGTCCGCTTTCTTATTCCACATCAAAAGGAGTTTCATTGATACACAAAAACGTGTTGGTGCTTAATTATGAAGTAGGCATACACATCCATTTTTGTTGACAGGACTCATAAAATTTACAATAAATTCATTATCTTCATTTAGCAGGAAACATCACAGTTATTTAGTGTTTTTCTCAAAGCTAGGAGTATGGAAATGTTAGTATATAGTGCAAAGATAAAATTATTATGAAATGCTTCAGAAGTGAGACGTAGCCTATAGACTGTAGCCAAGTAGTTGTCTGTGATTACAGCCCTCACTTAAGCGTAAGAATGTGGTTATAGACTATCTGTTTTAGTAAGCAGAATTGAAAAATCACTAACACAAATCAAAATTTGAAATTTAAGTGATAAAATTTAAAGACAATACCTCGAATTGCTTTGGTCTATTCAGCTTCAAAAGTGAGATTATAGTGATTCCGAACATGGCATGGATTTTCAGCTGGGTGCATTTTTTATGCAGTGTATACGCAGAGGAATTAACATAAATTTGATATCAAGTGAAGTGAGTGGAAGCGCTGATGTTGATTACCGCTCAAAATGTCGTACCTGCTATCAACAGACATCGAATTGTTCCCTGATGTCGAAATGCCTGGAAATCATGCCCATATGCAATTAACAGTTCACAGCGTGTCGAATGCGCGAAAAAGAAGTGTATCAATTAAAAGATAAGAGGAGAATTTTCACACTATTTTTAGACTAGAATCAGTTGTCGAAAAAGCGGCATCTCAGGTCGAGTTTCCAATTTTCCCATAGGAATTCGGTGTAACATTTTATCAAGTGCAGCGCTATTGCACTCTTAACATATTATTCAGTTCGAATACGGTAAACTGATCCAACTTTCAACAATAATTGAATCGGAGATCAGCGTCCTTGGCGAGACAAACGCTTGATGACAAGAGGCGTTGTTCGCTTTTTCATCTTCCCGACAAGAAATTCATGAGGAAATAGGTTGATAAGCAATTAATCTCTCGCTTAGTCTACGTTAACGCTTTCGAAGACGTATCTATCCTCAAATCAGACTCAACTCATTCGAAACAGTGGGAACCTCTTGTGTTGATGCAGTTGCCGTGTCCATTTGCTAATTATGAGGGGCGCACTTTGTGTGACTGATATTTGTGCTCGGTAGAGGGAGTTGCCTGCTGGTGAAATAGGCCGAATTTGGTCCTCGTGATTTTTGACCTATGAGCCTCACAATAATGAATTAACAAGAGGTGGCAATAGAAAAAAAGCGAATAGGACATGGCTACAGAAGGATGTGGTCGGCGAGTTAAAAGAAAAGATTCATCTCCCCTGGTGATGCGGCATGCTTTGAAGAAGATGTGAATTCGCTTTGTCGTGATGGAGCATTGAAGGATGTTCAGAAATATGATGGACTCAACATACAGACACGAGAGAATGAAGATGACGTGCGTTAACGCATGCATGCATTGTTCTTTGAAACCCGTGCATTTCTGCATTTTCTCGAACTGATACATAAAACGATGTGACGTCAACTTTTCTTCAGTCGCATCAACTTTTTAGCACTGCTTTTTTGTATTGTTTTTTTTGTCTATTGTGTCGGCGAATACTTGAGGTGATATGTCAGAAGTCTGCAAAAACAGGAGCGAGGATGTCATTTTTTGAATTTTAAAATCCAATACTTGTTGAATTGTAAAGACGCTGAAAAATGTATCGTTTAAGAAATCATGATGAATGCAATTACAGGATTGTCCGAAATTCAACTTGTCAAATTTTCTCAGTGATTCAAAGCTACCGTTTTTCTCAAATTGAATGATTTCTCGTCCCTCCAATAGAATCATCAGCTAGGCTTGTCACAGACTTCACACACTTAAGTCAAATTTGATTATATTCAACTTCATATTGGTATGTTAATATCTACACAATGCGAGATACAGTATTACAGTAAAAAATTTCTGCTGCATTCGAAAGAGCATACAATTATATATCATAAAATATTTTCCAGATATTTTCCACCAAATCTGACGACTGACTGGAGCTGCAAATTTATTTATGAAAGATATTTGGGAAATTATTATTATAATTCAATTTTTGTCACAACTTCTGCCTAGTGATCATTTTAGATGTGTGCCACCATGATAACTTTAAGTTTGTATTATCCACATCTACTTGAAATGCCACGAAGTTAACGATCTTCGTACCTGGTATGATTGGCTCTTTCCCGGCAAAAAATCGAAAGCTCGGTTTGGTAAATTTTCTACAATTATTAGTGGTTTGAATCGTTTCGTCAAATATTTAGCAATGAAAACCAATGACTTGAGTTGCGGAATTACTACAAAAGCTTCTTGATATTGATAATTAGTCAATATTAAATCTAAATCTAAAGTTTAACTTGTGAGAACTAAGAAAATATAAAAAATCGGAAATGTGGAGTATCAGTCTTAGGCAAGTGTCGCTGAAATACAGAAGTCAATGCTCACTATATTTACGTAGTTTTTCCTCTTCTGTTACTATAAACAATATGCCGTAACGGAAATCTAGCGTCGACTTATCGAGAATAAAAGTCAAAATGAAATTGCTTCGAATATAATTTCCGAGTCAAACTGCATAGAAACTAAACAGGTATCTAAAACAAAGTTGGCACTCCCCTGCAGTTAGAACACAGAATGTTGTGCAGAATGTGTTCATATCCTGAAATTCCTTCTCCAAATTATTTCTAGCCAACCACTGTCTTCATTAATGCATTAGCAGTGATGTAGACGTATGAAAACAAACTGATAAATGAGATAGAAAGAATGGGAACTGTTAACTATACATGAAGGTGTGAGGATTAATATCGCCCACTGGAAGACAATCATTAAATGACACAAGAATTTGAGACGCTTAAGCCAAGGATTTGCATAAGCTATTGCCTAGGACCAAGAACGAAGTTTTGTGGAATACTTGTTTTAGACAATGAACAGAAGCATAACAACTAAGTGCACAGTTTGCGAGTACCTCTGTCCACAATAGATTTTAATCCTTTGCTTTCTTTTCGCCTTTACATTCGATGTGGTTCTCATAAACTTTAGAATAATAATATTCCCGTGCGCTGCTGTGTTCAGCTGTGTTAGTGAATTGTGACATTAACGATGGCGTTACCAAAGTGTGAATACAGTCATTTTACGTTTAATGACTTTTAAGACGCCCAAATCTTTCAAGATAAATGATCCTCACAAACAGTTGCACCCGTCTTGCTTGGTTCGGTGGAGCAAAAATAAATTATTCAGACGCGATGTGTTTTGGGTAGCTACGAGATTATTGTCAGTAATGTACCGCATTATTCAGACCTAGATCATTGTCCAAATAGAGGCACGGTGTTGTATTGTTTTCTTACCCAGTCACTACTCAGGAAATGTCCTAATTCAGTCAGAGTATATTTTGATAGAGGATTCATTATGTTGTCCGAAATTGGACCGTTAAAAGATTTGTTTCAATCAAAATAATCTCCAGTTTATTTATCCATGAATGGGTTAAGCGTCTCATAAGTCAATGTGAAGATTTGCATTGTCGTGAAGCTCATGATTGTTAACTCAAGCTTTACTCAATCGTTTAGGAATTCCATTTGCGGATGTACACATCTCTTTTTTAAGGATTTGGTATAATAGAGAAAGGATCCTAACTCTGATGAGCACATTGTAACCTCAGCTGTAATTAAAAGTCTTTTTGGTGCACAGATTTTTAGTCGGTGATATCCACTTGGTAAGACGGATAACCATTCATAAAATCAGATAATATAATAGTCGGATTGTATATATATTACATAATTGTGTGCGAGTTTATCTATAACAACATCTTTCAACATTTTTATATATTCCATGCAAAATGCTGGTATGCTACCCAACAGATGATTCGCTTCTGTTTGCATTAAACATGTACAGTATAGACAGAAACATTAATTTCGTCCAATCCTTTTGTCAAGTAGTAAGGCATCTTATTAAGAAACTTTCCAAGTACGTGTGCTATGCACAGTACACATTTTTGTCACGTAAACTAACGGCTCAAATGACGACTTCCGCTTACTGTCCAACAATGAATAAATTACTAGCGCTCTTCAAGAAAATATAAGAAATATCTCGTTGATGTAATATGAAACGCACGCCGATGAGCATGCCGCAAATCGCTTTTTATAACAAGTAACCAAGCGACTTACAGTGATGTCTGTAATTACAGAATCTCTTCTTGCTTCCTCTTCAAGTCATCTTATTATCATCAGAATTTCACGCATGAAGGAAAAGCCACATACTGTCCGATAAGGTGAAGCTACTTACACTCCAGGTGAATAATTAGATGTGCTCTGATAGAAAAAGGTGATCTAGGAAGATAAAAAACAACAACAACAGATTGCCCTGATTCGTACATTCACTTTTTTTGAGCAATCTCCAAAGATGCCGACAAGACTTTGCGTTTCCTTTGCGCTTTACAGGGTGTGTTTTTAGAACGCGGAATAACCCGAACATCAAAGAGATTTACTCGCTCAACTTACACAGTGAGCTTTGTCTTGTATAAGCAGAGATAGTTACTCGCTATTCTTAAAACAAACACACCGCTCAGCATTCTGCCGAATATTTGTGAGCACCTTCTCTGCTTGGTCATTACACGGTCTTCATGCGTTCTCAATTCATCGAGAATCTTAACCATCGCTTTGGATCTCCAGAATATTGAGCAAGAAAATTTGATGATGAGGATTGGATCGTCTTTACTACGTAGTCACAAACTCGTTGTTTGTTTTTCGTTTTCTAACGCAAATGGTGAAGTCCAGTCAATATTTAAATATTGAGAAAGGAAATATTTTCTCAACTGTCAGAAACCCTTACTTATAATTAGAATTTTGTTTAACCAATTAAGTGCTGTAATTTAATAATGCAGCCTGTTGTTTTTCGAAGTGGTCTATTTTTTGAGGACCGACCCATCCAGGCCCGTTCAGACCCCTGTCTTCTCATTTCGGGCAACTCTCATAGGGAGATATTCTGTGAATTCATTCCTTAGCAGTTGATCTTTTCAGAATAAGCGCATCAAATAATCAATAAAACGTTTGAATTTGATCTAACCTAAGAATTAACCCTAGAATCGGTTCGGTCAATATTAGATTGTAACTTGCAAACACTCTTGAAGTGACGCTTAAGACGCATCTGGTCTACTCTCTACTATCGATATACTCGCATCTCTATGAATTAGGATCTCTACTTTTATAATTTGAATTCTTGTTACGTGTCTTGTTATACTAAAAAATATCAAATTCTGTCGTTTGCGTTCTAAGGGTTGCAATATTTCATCTTGTTATTTTAGATGACGACAACGTCCGTTTTTCATTCACGTGATTCGTGTAGATGTCACACGAATGTAGCGGATGTCACATCATTCTCAGCTTCACGTGTTCTGCATCAAAATATTCCCTCGTATTCAAGCCACGATTTAAGGATTTTTAGGCCTAAGCTCGACCCGCTCCACTTGTAAGTCAGTTTAGGTGTTAGTAGATACCCATTTTGACACAGCTATGCCCGGGCCACATTTTTGGACCACTTGATGTTTAGGAAGGCTATCAATAATCCATCAATGTCTCTAGCACTTTTTCTGAATGCTCAGCGAGTACTTTGAATGATCCTCAGATGAAATTCTCAGATTTTTACACGATCAAATATTTGAATAAAACGAGCATTTGCAACCAGATCATAAGTATAGTATATTTATTCCTCGAAATGCGTCGACTCGTATCAGATTCTGAGCGTTTTTATCCCCAAACTAGAAAAACATGCACATACATACAAAACCCGACTGTTCACAGCTATGGATTGAATCCACTCATGAGTATCAAAAGCTAAGTAATAATTGCCTTGCCTTCGGCTCGGAGAATTCACTTTCGATACTCGTAGATTCTGAACATGATATTTGCCAATTCATTGTCTTCGCTTATTGAAAAGCCCCTTCATCATGTGATATTTCACAGGCACTTTAATTTCTATTCCTAGATTCGTGAACGGTACAGTTGTCTTTCTCATTATGTCGTTAGTTGAGAACTGAGATACAGACGGAAGGTGGTGGTCATAGCAGGAGAAGATTTATTTCGTACATGATTGTCACAGAGCAAGACAAGTCAGGGCTAGGGGAAATGTGCTAAACATGCATGCAGTGTCAGTGAACTGTGTCAAAACTCCCCAACTACTTTTTGTAAGGCTCTGCTTTCTTCGATTTCATGTAAAAATGATGAATAAATAGCTATACTCCTTCAATTTCCACAGCAGTCTTCCCTTGTCTCTTTCCAGCAACCACATAGAGGCATAACGATTCTCAATTCTGCCAGCCTCCATCTCTTTCTCCACTTTCTGTTATACACGTCAATACTGCTTTCTGTTTAGAGATTTGCCGCGTCAAATGTGACTGCTGTCGGTACTTTGGTATTGTTCATGATGCTGCTTTGATCTCCCTCCGTCTCATCCTTCCATTCCTTCTCCAACCCTACTTTTTTGCGCGGTACTCTGATTTTGCTTTATCCTTTCAGTCTTAAAACACCGATTTCCATGCCTACCGCTGCTGAGGTAAAATTTTCAAATTGACGGGTGTCCGTGATTCTAAGGCGTTCAATCAGGCAGTGTTTGAATGTACCCAGGCTTAAGTGCATGTGGTATTGTTCCAGATACTCTTCTATACCGCTGCAACCGTGTCACATGTTTACTTTCGTCTTCCTCCCATCAATCGCAGGCTGCGTGGAGGCAGTTATCAGTCGGTCTCAGTGAAACCTGTATGACTAGGGCCGCACGTTTACTCAGGCGCTAGGATCAAGGAGGAGCGAGGGGTGGTTAAAAAGCTTAATTTATATCAAAGCTCATGCTAAGGAGATTTTCTCTTTTTAACTGTTTAGAGAAATAATTTCGGTACTTTTGAAATCCTACAGTTTGGGCCGGATGCGGTGTCTATGTCGAAAGTGTTTGCTCATCGGGAGGGTGATATTTGAGGAAGCCGAATCTCACTTAAACTTCGTCCTCCTCGCTATCTTCTTTTCTTTTGCCCCGGTCGGGTCCTGACACAACTAAACAACCAATCTATCGCCCTTTAGAAATTTGGAAAAGGAAATAGGCACGGATGTCGACATCGGAACACTTGTGTAGTCTAATTTCCCGCGTCTTACTCTTTATTCGGCCTTCCAACAAGTTTTCGAGCTCACTGTCGCTCTCTTTCATGATGTGCGGGGCAGAGATCTTTCAAGACAGTATTGAGCATCGGAAGGAATCACAGACGGTACATCAAGAAGGTGTGAAATTGTCAAAATGTCGACATCCTTAGCCTTCCGATTTGAGTTGGAAAGAAGCGGTGAAGTTGAAACATTATAAGATCGTTGTTGATGATATTTTGCCATCAAGTGAGCAGTCTACAGTCAAGGGAGTTAATTTTAGAAATCAAATTCAAGCGAGAATTATCGATATTGATTGCAACATTATGTTGTTTTCAAACTTATCAATAATGGAATTATGTGCAATTGCTTCAGTTGGCAGCAAATACTTGTCAATTGAAATTTGATTAAACTTGTATGTACCAAGCAGGTCTACAGAGCATTCACCAAAATTGAGCAAACTATGTTGTTTGAAGCATGAGTCGAAGGCTTTTGGTAACATAGGCGCTGAGCAAGACGTAATTAATTTATTTCATCTATTTAAGATTGAATCATAAGATCAACAATAGGATAACTCCAAATGCAGAAAAAATTCCCAATTGAAAAAAGAATTGAATAGAATTGACTTTCTTTTCAACTTAGCATGTTTCTACTGTCCAACCAAGGTCCCTGCCCATGCGAACGTGATGATTAGAATCGATCTATAGGCGTCATATCAACCAAGATGAAATTCATCATCATAGTTCTGAAATAGAAAAATTCAGCATTATTTATTATGATAGTCATATTAGCAAGGGCTAACCTTAGGCGAAGCACAATTAATAATGAATTAAATCACAAATCGAACTATTCAGTAAGTAAAACCAATGTGAAAAATAAGAATAAAACACAAAATGTAAATGTTGATGATATTCAAATGGTAGGTAATGAAAAAAAGGACTGTGTAAATATAAGTAGAGTGGGAAAAAAAGGACATGTCGACCAAGTAAAGAACATAAAAAATTGCGTCTTGCACCAGCGACTTGAGTGGCAGTGCTCAAGACGGCAAAAACTAATACTTGGAAGCAATACTTCACCATGTTTTTAGTACTTCTATTCCCCAATAATTATAACAAGCCCACGAGTCGTGAGTTAAGCTATTTTGTAAATATTCCCAGAATTCAAATGCAAGGTTGTTCAATTCTTGCTATGAGAAATAAAGTGTGAAACGTGGGATGGATATAGACCGTCAGCTACTTTGTTAAGTCACAGAAAACAGACAGAAGTAGGGACTAAGAGATAAATAAAAGTTCAAAAACAGCTACTAGCACATGGATTCTCTGATCCGAAGTATTACTCAAGATAGATTAATATGTGTCGGCACACTTCAAACAAATTTTGTTTGAGATTGCACTTTGTGAAAGGCGGCGCTTCTTTATTTTATTGCTTGAGGTCACGCACTGTGACTGATATATTCTGTTAGTGTATATTTATGTTAGTTTTAGCTCGTGAGTCAAAGCTCATCTTCATTTGAGTTAGCGGAAATATGTGATCGGTTGAAAAATGTGGTAAGGAATATAAACCTGTATTTCACTGAGTTTTTATGACGACACGACAGAGTCATCGATGTAGTCAGGAACTAGGTGGTAGGTAATGCTAATGTGGTATTGTCACCTAGCACATCGTCTCAGCTCGAATATCGAATCAGTGAAACTATTATTGTTTTACGCCGCATCATTTCCAAACCTTCAGTAGCACTTCCGTTGCCGAAAGGTTTTTACCATTAACAGCTGAGAATAAGGTTGCATTCTGAGAAACATTCTGCAATTGTGCATGTTTGTCCTATCCCACTTAGGTCACTGATAAGTCGCCTTGAGTGCTCTTTTTTCTGAAACAAAAGACGAGGTCGCTAAGTGTGATGCTTCATGCATACTGTGAAAGAACGAATAAAGGAACTTGTCTTTGTTCATTGAAGTGGTTATAAACCACTTGAAAATCTTTGGAGTACCTGAGTTTGAAGTGTCTTGAATCCCTTTAAGTTCGTTTTTATTGGAGAGTTAAATCTTCATTCAAGGTAGTTATTTGCTGAAGAAGTACATTCAGAAATAATGGCAGAAGATGGTGACATGTTGCAGTTACGCACCTTTTGAATTTACGTTCCAGTGCAAGGGCTCTCAACTCACTGTTACAATGTGCCAAGAATATTGAATAATCTAAGTGTGTTTCAATTGTGTACAATGAAAAGTTTGCTCTCCAAGTTATCACTTTAAATCTTTCCGATTCTTTATGTAGAAATTAGCAATAATTCAATGACATTCACCAATTGTTGTGATGTGCTTCATGGACTTTATTTTCCGAGAGCTTCATTTTCCATATAGTTGTCTTAAAAATTCCCTCGAGTTAAAGCATAAATACAGAAATCTTAAAATACAGGCATCTTGCAAATAGGAGAGTAGGTAGACAAAATAACAAGATAAAGAAATAAATATTGAATTGTTCTAGAAATTGTAATTTTGCCGCATCTTTCACGTAGTCGTAGTTATCATATGAATGCTTTTACCCTCACTAATTTTGAACTTCATGTGAAGCATATATGTTACTGAGTAGGATGCCAAGATCAATTTTTCCATTTTTTTAAGTAGAGGGAGAAGTTTCCCGAGGAGCGTCAGTGCTGCATGAGTTTTCTAAAATTAATACCCAAGTATGGCATAAATCTTGCAACTTCTAAAGTTTTGTTGAATACTTTCTTATAAATTTGGAACGTGCATCTTTTTGAATATTTATCCAACTTAATAAACATCATTTAAAGGACGACTCACGATTCAATATTCTATCTCCTGAAGTGTTTGCTCTAATTAGTAACATGCAAGAAGTAGTTTTGAGAATATTACCTGCTTCTTTATGATTATTTTTATATTGGGTGTGTCAATAGCGCTTCAATGTATCATGAAATTTTGAACTTATTTCTCTACTCTACTGACTCATCATAAGAAATCAGAGTAATTCCATCACTAGATTAGAAAAAATCTTCATGTCAGTAATTACATGCTCAGGAACCCAATATCCATCTGTGCAAGTGCTCCGCCTATCTCTCAGTGCCAATTCAGGTCTATGACATTTAATCTGGGGATGAACACAACACACACCACATGAGAGAGAGATAATGCTTCTTTACATACACCAGTGAATGAATTGGAGGTTTTCATCATGGATTCCTCACTTGGCTTCCTGTCTTCCTATATCTCCGGGAGAAGGAGGCATTAACCAGCACGAATTGTGAAGAGATCATGCAGACTGACAAGAAACTTTCCCTCCTAGTTATATTCTTGGCGTCTCTAGGTTCACGCCCCTCTTATTTGGCTCAGTTTTTTTGTTCGTCATCTGGCGCATCGTATTGTCCCCCTTGGCGCGTGTACTCAGTTTTCATATTTATGGTTCTCCCTGAGATAGAAGGACTCTGTGTTCATAACACTTGCTCTGACAGTCTGTCGTTGATGATTGACGGATAGGTAGCCCCAAGTAATGGCCAGTGTAGAGGGAGAGGGTGTCTCGTAATAATGGAGGCCCTTATATTAGGAATTTCGATCTATCATTTTCGCTATGGCGCCTGCTGGAAAGAATGACTTAATAGATATTGAAGGTGTCCAAGTATTAATTTGTCCAACAAAATGATAGACATTTCACGTGAAGATAGTTCGTTTGAGTTCGAGAATTATGAAACAAAGTTCTCAAGGTGTATTTCGTCTCTCATGTCCTGTAATTTAGTTGTTCTATACAGAGAGTTAGGAGAGTAGTTGTGTGGAAATGCTAAAACGTCCATCACAACTATTTGCTTGTTTGTCATTATTGGCTTCGAAAATTATTTAATGAATGCTTCCTCTGAACAACCAGGAATGATAGTGCAAAATACTTTGGTGCAAATATATGAAGATATTTACGGCGTAAATGCTGATTAAACAAAATAAATGAAATCATTGAGTTGAAATGCACAGAACACGAGTACAGTGATGCCTCATATGCTAGTCTACGTTTCATGGACATTAGATACCATTGTATTAAAGAGAAACTGAAGAATGTAAACCTCACCACTTCTTTGTGATGAATGTTACAAACTGACGATAGTTTTCTTAAAAACGCTTGTTTGTAAGTGCCTTTACGGCCAATCAACCGGTCATGACTTACGCTATTTTTTCACATTGTATTTTCTTGATTTTTCATGAATAAAGAAATCTAATTTCATATTGCAATGTAGTAGATTTGCAAGACGAGCTCAGCTCTGCTTCCTGTTTCGGACGCAGTTTCTAAACTGACAATTAGGTGGAACGAAACCCCATCTTTCTATGATTTACTGCTCTTAGTAGTCATACTATTCACTAAATAATGAACTATAAATATCAGATGAAATGAGGAAAGTCCAGGATTTCTGAATGGGGGAGGGGTAGGGCTATGAACAAGATTGACACCGAAATTCACTTCAAAATTAATGTGTGATGAATGTTTCCCTTGAATCCTAGTTCTTTCCAAATTTCCATGCTCAAATGTAGGAGGGCACAGCCCCTCCGCCACCCTGACTACGCCCTTCCTTTATGTAATCTATGATGACCTCATTGTATTAGAAAGGATCATGTCTTGCATTCTTCATCGTATGCACCATTATCATGCACTCTAATAATTACTTTTAAAATACAATCAGCAGATCGCTGACAGCATCAATCTCGCCTGGCCAATAGCTGAAAACTTCATTGGGATCAGACTGCGTACGATCGCGTTCTCAAAATATGACTGCACCGATCTCTGAGGTCACTCATGATTCCATTTCTTTGAACGCATAATTTCTCAAATTCCTAACAGTTTTTGAGGTCAAGTTGATAATTAAAACGTGTAAATGACCAAATCTCCACTGTCATCGCTTCTTCAACCGCTCTCATAATTCCGTCACTCTTGTATTGTAATTCGTCTTGTGACGGTTCCGACGCCTGACACGTCTGAGCAGGAGATAGTGCATTGCAAGTGTCAGATAAAACGCTTGTCGGTACAATCGCCGACCAAAGTGATGTGCCAAGTTTTTGACACTCATTCTTGTGATCGGCAATGTCTCGCACTTGATTGCTCACTTGCTACTCTCCGACACTTTTTCTCCCTTTGTTACCCCCGACACGTATCCAGTAGTTTCTCCTCAACCTCATTTCGTCTTATTCTTTTAACTTGAATGACTGCCTCTCCATATTTTTTACTTCAAGGAGCGGTGTGGGCTATAGACGGCGTCGATAATTCACTTGTCACATCCTTCATCATGTCAAAAGCTTCAGAGGAAGCTTGCCCGCCTCCAATCTTCACATCTCAGCATGTGGCATGCAAGACTCGTTAAACTTGGCCGTAACGATTGACAATAAAAGTTGTTACTTTTGCACTTGGGGTGACTAGAAAAGGAAGGTAGCGGCTTCCTAGTTACTTCTTATGATACCGCTTCAGTGACTTTGAAAAGGTGGGGTTGAGGTTCAGGTAAGCTAGAGTGGCTAAGTTACTTTTCCTTCTTCAGAGGATGCCTGGTTTTGAGAATTTTACTCTTTCTTTTGTTGACGCCATTGAGACTTATCGAAAATTATCCTCTTCGAGTTTTAGTCGAATGCGCCGACAAGATCTGTGGGGTGTTAATGGGAAAAAATCGCTGGAGGGGCGGAGAAGGTGCCAATTTTTTATCCTCTCATGACTAGACATCGCAATGATGAAAAAGTCCGGGAGATCATTTTTTAGATTACTCGACAATAAGTCCTGAAATTAGTCGATGAAATGCTAGATAAGAGGTCGTCTTGGTGGAAAATTTGAGACAAATTTCAAACAAAGTTTTTGACATGCTTGCCAAATTTCCTCACGATATCAAAACTTATTTTTTATCGAATGGAGTCATGTATTCACCACGTCAATGTGTATCATATATTCTTAACCACCGTCTTTTCGACGCTGAAATGCTTTTTATCCATGCTCAAATTTGAGTGCCGGGGCGCAACATAATCCTTGGCTGTCTACTTTCTTATAGTGCACCCACCTTAAAGACCATCATTATGTCTCTAGTTACACTGTACATTTGAACCTTTGAAGGAATAGTATACTATACTATACTTACTTGAATTACTTTCACTTAAAATCGATCACATTTGCATCGCAACTTCGTTTGCTTGGATAGCCGTTTTTGAAAGTTTTGGAAAAATCCCAAAACTTCTGTACAGGGATAACTACTGTCACCATGTTGGTGAAGCCTCTCGCGATGTGTGTATAAATGATTATTGAATATAGCATGATAATGGGTATTGAAATAAAGAACACAAAACACTCATTATCAGTTGCATCACAGTTTCTTGCGACACACCTTCGAAGTTACTTCGCAATTCTGTCAAAGTACACAGCACCTACGATGCGATACCGGTAAATATTCTCTATTTAACCACCGAATCGCTGGTTCAGTCGTTAACCAAGCACGAAACCACAATCTGACATTACTTGACTTGAGTTCATAATTCAGTAAGATAACTATTGTTCTCTCTTTGCAGAATCGCCAACGTCTGCTTATTTGACAACAGCAGTAGTTGGCTATATGAAAACTGCCCGTGCGATGATTACGAAGAAGATGATCGTGATGAAATGGATATCGAGGTAAGTTATCATCGTCAAGAGTTCAGACTAACTTTTAACGCAAAGCTGAATGCAAAGTCGCTGCAAATTCTACTGAATCTTATTCACACGGTTTTTAAAAGATGAAAAGGATCAGGGATTATCAAAAATAGATCAAAGCTTCAGCAATCAATTAATTGACATCAATAGATTCACTTTAATAAACTTAATAAACTGATGGTCTATTGAATCAAGAAAATTACGGATTTTAGAAAAAAACTTCACGGAAGATTATGCTGACAGCACGGAATTCCATGCTGCCTGAAATGGTTGAAGTCATTATAACGCAACTGTTCATTACAAAAGACTCGCAACCATACACCGCGCACCATACATAAGCGCGTACACCCCAAACATAAGAGGAGAAAACCGTTTACTGATGCCACGTGAAGTTGGAATTATCTTCCTTTTGACATTTTACTTGGATTGTCATCTTTTGATCCCCAAATTGCCATCTCTTGAAACCATCTACAATCATAAATACTCAAAATCATTTCGTCGAAAACCTTTCCTTCAGGAAAACTTTGATATGTTTTCACGTTGTTGTATTAAATCAGAAATCATGAAGTGTTTTTCCGTTGACAATTTAACTAATTTTTCTGCATATTGAAAACAGAATTCATATCGCAATTTGCAATCTAATTTAGTCTTTCAACAAAAGCTAGGTCAAGTTTAAAGCTGACTTAAATAATTCTTTTTGAATGAAATCACGTAAATAAATGAAATTTTCAGAGGCTGTTGCGTACCCTATATGTTTGAATAGATCCCCATTCGTCTATTGAAACTGAATAGTATTATTTGAATCAAATTTTCATTACAAGACCCTACAAATTTAAGCAAGCATGTCACTCATATAGAATCTAAAATGGCTCTCCGAATTCAGCCGAAATGGCACGCTAAAACCCTCGGACTGAATCAAAACGATCAAGCAAAACTTGATTATGCATCATTGATTGATGTCATATTATATGTTAACATGTTGTCTTCCCTTAATACAAGAATGATTAATCATTCTGACACTGCATTGTTTGTCTGTCGACACGATAATACCCTCATAGGAAACATGATGATAAATGGCAGTGATCATTTCGCACAATTTGACTAATGAGGAAACGATTAAGGGAGACCTTTTAGATAACCAGTCTGATTAGAAAATGACATTTTTGAGATGATTCCTGTTTGTTTTAAATGATTGACAGCTCTGTCTCCAAGCTGCTGCAATTTCAGAAGTGAAAGAACTATTTCTATAACGATCAACAGTAACACCTTTTAACACAAGTCCGACCAATGCAGAGAGAATATGTTTCTTGCATCAGGTGAATAAGAATTGCATTTTCTTTGAGACAGTAAGGAACATAATTGACTGAAAATGATGATTCACTTATTGGACCAACTTCATATAGGATTTCCAGTTTATCTCACAAATATTTTTGTTAGAAAAGTATAAAACCAAAGATGTAAATATATTTGCTTCGTACATTACATATTCGATAGTATACCGGGTATAAGTAGATTTTCAGAAACTATGTAAATGACTTCAGCCGAATCTAAATCGATGGATTTTATTTGCGCCTGCGTAATAAACATATGACATGTATCGATGGCTTTGCGTTTGAAGAATGTGCTTACTGTATATGTCAGCTTCTACGTCAGATGCTTAAACGTGCATGCAACCGATGAAACCTTTGTCATGGCACTTATGTTAAGATACAATTAAGCATAGTCAATTAGTAGTTAAAATTGAAAGCATTCAGATAATTACTCCAAACTGATGACTGACAATCGAAAATTTAGTTTTCGTGACTGTTAGAAGCACTGATTAAGACGGATCATAGATGAATGTTCACATCGAATCCTTCTCAATTTCCTTTTGACTATTAATGAGTGGTATTATTTATTGAAGGCAAATTTTGTTAAAGTAAATGGTCAAAACGGTCATTTTCTAATTTAATTATTCAGAGGTGAACGAATTCTGCTGATTTCATAGATTAGATAGCTTCACATCAGCGGTTTTTGGTCACATGTGCGAATATGGAAATACTAGATGAATAGATCATAGATGAATCATCACATATAATCCTTCTTAAATTCTTTTTGAATATTAATGAATGATATTTATTTTAGAGATTAGAAAAATTTTGTTCCACGCAGGAAGTTAAACCTGTTAATATCCCAGTTCATTCGGAGGTGAACAAATATCAGTGATGACTGATGAGCGAGTGAGCTTCACATCAGCGGATTTTGGTCACTTCTGTGAGATAAATGGAAATACTAGTAATGACGTTTGTTTGGCTTTGGTGATAGTGTTTTCAAGTCTTCATCTGAATATCTGGTCTCTAAATATTTTCGGGAGCGGTGATCATTTTTCCAATCATGATACTAACAATTCTAGGCGTTCAAGCTTCTTTTTTGGAATGAAGTGATATGACAGTATTCAATAAATACATTAGAAATATGAAGTGAGTTATCACAAATATTCATGATACACTTGCATGTAATTGTCTTCTTCAGATCTTCTGGTTTGATTGATGTCACCAAGAGTTTCGTCACATTACGAAAGCCGAAACAAAACGGCTGAAAAACGTGCGTGTGATGTGCTCATCATGTTCAACGCTTCAACGAGTGCTAAGTGAAATTAGGCTTTTGTTCTGCATCTATACTCACTCAAGTCCTTCTGAGTTTTCATATTTCCCGATTGCAAAACACTGGACCTTTCAATTCAAAGCGGTCGGCAACGATGAAATGGTTTTCAGTGACCAATTCGGCCGATGCATGTCCATCAAGAGTTCTCGCTCTATTATTTCCTCTTTGTCAACCGGCCTTGATGAAGCCCTGAGCTATATCCGGTCCAGCCCTCACACAAGTGAACTCAAGAGGCGCCCCGTCGATTTCCAAGTCCTCATCTTCGCCTGCAATCTTTTGTCGGATGGGCGGAGGAAGAGGGTTGAAGAGGATGTCTCACTGCTATCGGTGTGTGTGGATGAAGAGACGAAAGGTCAAGCAGCGATGCTTGCGTGTGTGTTTGAATGACCATTGAAGTTGTGTGTGTGTGGTTTTACTGTGTGAATAGGAGATAGTGGGAGTTCATATCAGACTGAGTTGATTAGATTTTGTTGATCGAAGTTCTCAAGATGATGGAAAGTGACTTTTTTTAGAAAGATGACTAATAATAATCAATGTCCAACCGATGACCCGCGCATTGATCGCATGTTCAGGGTACATTGTATATCCACGTCATGTGGATACATGATGTTAACCAATCAATTAATATCTTTGAGTGAACATTTTCTGCAACGAATGATTTTCATTCAATTCAGTAGAGCGCTGCTACCACTACTACCACATGTGAATTTTGCCGCACAAAGCCCTATAAATACGAACTCGTGAAAGCGGAAAATTATATCAGCTATCTCAGTGGGTAACAAATCGATTCAAAGATATCTCTGCGCCGGAAATACCGCACGAAAGCATGAAATCTCAGTACGCAGCTGTACAATTTGAATAGTAAAAAGATAACACACTAACTTGATCCCAAGACATTGGATAATATAAAAAATTTATCTTCATAATTTCAAATAACAGTAAAAATGATTTTCGCTCTAGCGTTGCTGTCTATTTAATTCTGAATAATGTTGATGAATACAGATTGATTTTTGACATTATTTTTCTCATGTCAGAATGATTTCTTTCTACCCAGACACTAACTAGATAACACTAAATAACACAAGTAGGCTCAATTCATATATGTCCTCCGTTACCCATAATTTCTCTCTCTATCTCACACACGCATACACACACGCATACAACTCCATCTCACTGTCTCCTCTCACTCCAAACAAAATAATGTTCAGATTCCGCATTCGAGCAAATGATAAGATCAGACTTTCAAAGAAGAAACGCTGATAGATGATCATGCTGATAAGCAATTGATTGATTATTATTTAGACACATACAATTGCGTGTTTAATTCTCATGAAATCTTCATGATTCGATCAAGTGCCAAAAGCACTTTTATTTTCCCGTCATTCCTATTCCACATTAAAGAAAATGAATAACTCTCAGACATTATGAAGAAGGGAGATACCTGTCGCGTAACTTGATGTAAAATATGAAGACATCATCCATTCATCTTCGCCGCTTATCGTTTGGCGTCATTGCAAAAAGCCATCATGAGAGGTCACTGGCAATAATTTGTTTGGCAGTGAATGCCGTCCCTACTCACTCCCGTATTTCTACTCTTTTTTTCGAGAATTACCGAGTTTCAGATCTTATGATGTTACCGCCAGCCGGCAAGCCAACAGAAAACGAAAAACGATGGATAGAGAAAAGAACTCCACAACACATGGTCGGCAATGTCTATGGAAAGCATCGCATTCTTGGAAAACCGGTAACAAGCGGCCCGCTTCACTGTTGGAGACTCATAGAAAACTGCTAGCGGAAAGAAGAAAGCGAGGAGGCGGAAGAGATGGAGGAGTGCATCAAGAGAAAGGCTTGTGGTTCTTAGATCACCTGAAAACCAGTAGCAGATCCAACCGACCTGTTCTGAAAAAAAGAGAGTCGGCGCCGAGGCTACTAGGAAATATTTACAGAGCGCTAACGAAAGTTAACGCTCAAAATTATGTTTACGAGACAAGACATTGATTTGAAAATGAAGATATCCGCTGTTGCCAGAGCTGGAAATGGGTTGAGCCCGCCTTTGCAATTCTGACGCATCAACAGGCTGACCGAACACAATGTTAAGGCCGTAATGCGCACATCGTTCCTAGGTATTTGATGTTTGTAGACCACCTTTAATCATTCATCGTACCCAAAATTGCTACATTTTACAAGTTAACGGTTATGCTGCAAGCAAACCAACGACAGGTGATGTCGCGACTTCGAGGTTTGTGACATTGACTATCGATAAGAAAGAATGAGGTTCAAATCTGATCACCAACGAAGTGTTCAAAGGAGGAAGTTCTTGCAGCCTGAACTCGTAAACACCACAGCTATAAAATATTGGATATCCTCTTCGTCATTCTAGTTTCCTCGTGATGAGTACTTGAATGGTTATTAATCAGTCTATGTGATCAACATAAAGGATGCAATGTAACTAAATGAACATTTTTTGTTGCCTCTCATAAACATACAATCAATGGTTGAATCTTGACACTGGTAGTTTATACATGCATTATCTATCATAGTTGTCTGTGTACCTAATTATGCCCATTATTTGTATAAATTAGCAATGAATCCGACCGTATTTGAAAGATTGTATATATAATCGGATATATCCCTGGCAAAAGTGGCGTACAACCTCGAAGTCGAAGGTAGAACACCAAAAGACCACCCGAAACAACGCTGGCTCGACACCCTGCACAGCGACATGAAAACCACCGGTGCCATCCCGACCAAGCTCATGACCGAGTGAAGTGGAGACGACGAACCAAAGTAGGAAACCCCACCATCCATTGGGACAAATGCTGAGGAAGAAGATAGGAGCATGAACCTAGAATGGATTGGACCGCAACTACATTGGATTAAGGCCTCAATGGCTGGTACCGGGCTTGGCCCGGGGCTGAAATTTACAGCTCTGATCACATGAAAACCAGTAGCGACTCCAATCGACCTGTTGTTGGAAAAGTAGCATCGTCGCAGAGGGTTGCACAGTATTGAAGATATTTACGGAACGTGTGAAATCATCGGGAGAAGTGAAACACATTGATTAGGCGGTAAGGCGACAAAGACACCCGGTATGGCCTTCGAATTGCGGCTGTCTTTGACTGAAATTTAAGAAGAGCAAGAATACACTTGGACTGTACGGAGTGAGCAACTGATAGACATAATAATCTATTGTGGTTTTTGGAACAATTGCACTCTCAACGCAACATCAGCCAATACGTGACATAAATAGCGAGTTTTCACCTTCAATTTAGAAGCAGGTACAAGGCTGGGTACACGGGTAGCGGAAATTTTTAGCCGGTGTCAGTATGTAGGGCGGGGTTTTGATGAATTCGATTATTCGTGCTTCGAAGTGGTGTGAAGAGGCTTAGGAGGGGCAATTTTAGCGTTTGTTCGTATAGATGTGTAGAGTCCTTTTCGAAGGAGCGAGTCGGCTCAATTGAAGATCAAAGAGAGCGTGGATTTTATTGTAACTAATGATATTTACGGGAGGTAACTATTAAGACTGATAATGTTACAATTTCTATGATAATGCTCTGACTATCCGGGTTTTAGGAGAGAATTAATCTCCTAGGTGCTGGTTCTCTGTTACAACGGTTCTATTGGCACCCATTCATTGTTGAAATAATAGTTATCTTAACACTGACTCAAGTTAGAAGTTGCAGATGCCAACACCTTGGTCAGAGATAAAATACTCGCAATGTTTGTCAGAAATATCCTCCGCCTCCATCCATAAATCATTCAGCCATGGCGCCTACCTCGACTGCAATCATCTATCACAGCAACTCATGCGATCTTTGACTTGAACTTAGAATCTTTTTCTCGGCTTTAAAACAAAAGTAGCGCTCCGCCTAAAGGGGAAAGAGCAGGTAGTAGTTATCTAAAGGATGCGGCCTTTTATTATTTCTTTAGACATTAAAGGTATTGCGCTAAATAGATCATCACCAAGGCAGTGAACAAACATTTTGCAAGAGACAGAATATTGTGGAAAACCAAGCGACAAACAACAAACAGGCGGCATTCGGTGGGAACTAAAGCTGGTGTTGAGTGGCACAGATTCTCTTTCTCTACATCAGCGAAAGAAAGATCAGTGAAGTCGGCGAGGAAATGCCCTTAACTAAGAGTATAATAAATATTCGCTACTGCTTTCATGTATAATTGAGATAATGTAGTAATATCGTGGAGCCTGGCTGATTGCCGTGATTGCTGTATTTTTTTCCAGATGAAGCGATGCCGATAGAATTTGAGAAGAGGCAAATTTGATCATGCAACAAGGTCGCTTAAGTCTTGTGCTGTCGATTTGAAAGAGAAGCGGCTAATAGTCTTTAATTTTCGAGGAATTATCCTATTTAAACTCAACCGAGCGTGTGGCCTTCAATCATGTTTTTGAAATGTCAATGAGTTCGCTATCTGTCAATATTTTCTAACACGAACAACAGCTGTCTCATGTCAAAGTCATGTGTGAAGATGGCAGGATAAACTCCGATGAACTCAATCATTCATTAATATTCTTCTCTTGGGACACTGCTCTCATGTCTCATATAATCGACCAGGTAGGCCAATTGCATGCGCGTGTACGGGGACTTGTAAGCGGCCGGATGTGGGTCTGAAAAACTTGTTGATATGTGACCGTCACAATAATTCTTTTTATTGGGAGTAAGAAATGTCTTGATGAAAATCACATGATGTCATTCCCTGACATAGTGGTCAAGCGTTTGGCCTAGCAATCTTTCTGTCTAGAGATCTTGCTCCGAAAGTGTCTTCGGAAGTCGGCAGGAAGGGCATCCGGATTAAAAGTGTCACAACGCTCCATACAAAGTCTTCTACATATATCAGCACCGACCAAGTCCTCATCTCGAGAATAAACAAATCAGTCGTCGTGGTGATCATAATACAACAAAGCATGGACTGAATAAAATAGCAAAAATAGTCGCCGATGTACAGTGCCCGACATAATTATGAAACATTCTGCCTTTTTAACTTTAACTTTCTGCTTCAAGATCTGCACTTGACGTATCTATCTTGAATGGACTCTCAATACTATTTTAATCGCCACTGAATGCTTAAATACATATATTTGGGTATAATTAGCATTTTTCATATTTCTATATTTGTTTTTAATATCATGTGGTAACCCAAAAGTTTCTTTCCGTTCTCTCAAATCAACTGATGCATGCAGACTATGACGCTCTTATTCGATATCGATGAATATTGCTGCAGTCATACTGTAGTCTTGATCATCAGAAAATTTTGAAAACTGATGCTATTGTTCGCTATCTATGCCACTTAGTTACTCGATTCCTTTCCATTTAAAGTTGATAGCGTGTCAGAAAACTTCATTTGCATTGAAATCTATCAAAGTTAAGACTAGTATTTTCGTGATGCCTAAGAAAGATGAAATTCCAGAGTCCAAGATGGCACAAATCGTGGCTTTAATGCTGCATACAAACCAAACGCATGCGTTAATAGCAAAGAACCTTGGAATATCCCGCCCAACGGTAACAAAGGTGATAAATCGGTTCAAGAAGACTGGATCTTATTCTGTCGGAAGGCACACCGGGCGAAGGAGAAAGACTACTAAGAGAGACGACTCTGTTATTTGTCACCAAGCAGCGATCGATCCATTTGTGACTGCTTCTCAAATAAAAAGAAACCTTGATTTTGCTTTACTTGATGTCTCAACAAAAACCATTCAACGTCGACTGCGTGAGAAGTATGGACCAGTAAGAAAGCCATCCAAGAAACCTCTGTTGACTGCCGTTATGAGACAGAAACGTCTGCAATTCTGCTACAAATATCGTCATTGGTCTGCGATGGATTGGCGTCGTGTAATGTTTAGTGATGAATCGACTTTTCAAATGTTGAATTCAACTAATACTGTTGTTCGACGATTGCCTGGTGCTTCACCTTCAAATCCCAGATACACAGTGAAAACCATGAAACATTGTCTTTCTATAATGGTATGGGGCTGTTTCTCATACAAACAACGCGGAGCTCTTACATTTCTACCTGTTGGTCATCGCTTGAACGCGGCTGGATATGTGGAGATCTTACAGGAGAAGTTGCCACAATTTATGAATATCTGTGAGACCCAGATTTTCCAACATGACAAAGCCCCTTGTCATATGGCTCGGAAGGTGACAGACTGGATGACGCTCAATGGGATTCAAGTCTTGGAGTGGCCCGGGAATTCTCCAGACTTGAATCCCATTGAGAACCTATGGCAATTTGTGAAACGTCGTCTTCGTGAGGTTTCTTACACGAACACGTCGGATTTCAAAGAGGCGATCAAAAAAGCTTGGTGTTTGGAGATCCCAAGTGATTATTGCCACAAACTGATTGACAGTATGCCCCGAAGGATCGCAAGTGTTCTTCAAAAAAATGGATATCCTACAAAATATTGATAGTACAGTAACAGAATTTTGATATGTAAGCTTTGTTGATCTTTATAACTAGAGGTAGTCAGATATTTTACAAATTGTTATTCTTTGATAGAACGAATTGAAAACACAGCTTTCAAAAATACACAACTTTCATGAAAGAAAGCTCCTTTTTACATCAAAGCTTAACGGAACCACTATGGTCCTATATCTATGTAAATTTTGTATCAGGGTAATATAACAGAAGTAAAATAATCCCAAGACATTTTTTGTCGATCAAAAATAACCCCGATCAACTTCTGAGAACAAAAATCACGATAGTTGGACTTGCAGTCATGTACATAAAAAATGACTTGATATAAGAAAATGTTCTATAATTATGTCGGGCACTGTATATTTTAAGAAACATAAGCCGCCACAGGTGTCGCAATTTTCCGTATTTTCGGTTATTTTGCGAAACTAGTCTTATGTAAATGTTTCAAATTTATGCATTCAAAATCCGGTTTTCACCGATTTTCCGTTTTTTTTGTGGGTGCATTGCGATCCCTGAGCCGGCAAAACACATGCATGATTCGTTCTAGTAAACCAAAGCGTCCATCATACGGGAGGTGCATTTCAGCGTTTAAATAAGAGTCACTCCCTTTGTTAAGACAAATTTACTTTATTGTTTTAAAAACATATAAACAGACCCAAAATATGCTTTGTTCCATTTAGACGGCTTTTCTTGAAGAGACATTGCTCATATACCTCAACACAGGAAAGGAGATTTCGGCGGACACATGTATTCAGTACACGCCAACTAGTTCTTTATTTATAGCAAACCTACAAAGTCTGCAATATTATTCATACGTTCATCATGCTCAGTAAAATACGAAAAGTCAAGTCAAAAATCAAAATGTTTTATCGTTGACTTATGGCTACAACATACATGTACATCTTAGGTTTCTGGATGCTAAGCAGAATTTCGAAATTTTGACAATTTTGCAATGTTTATCGATAATACCAGGTGCTTCAAATGAAATTGATTTTATTGTCATAACTTGCTATTGCATGTGTGTATAATCGTAGCTACTCGCATCTTATGCTTTAATTCGAAGCATTTTAAGGAATTGCATTATCATTCTACAAAGAACACAAAGTGATTCAGTAGCATAAAAGAGACGTCATTATTATACTCCTGAAAGTCGTTCATTAATAAGAGTTATCAACTGTCATTCAGGATTGATGTTCGCACCAGCTTAAGTTAATCTTCTGAAGACAATATCGAAACTTTTGGCAAGCACTACTTCCTTTAGGATCCCACATTTTCTTGAAAAGTGCTCAAGTAGATCTCCTTAAATAAACATATGCTGTAGTTAACAACATGAATCTTATTGATGAATGTAATTATGAAGGATTATAAAGGTTTTAAAGCCAACCATTGGTCAAACATGGAAGCTAATGGTCACACATAAGTACGATTGAATTCTTAATGATGGTGTTGTAATTTATCCTCTCTGGTTATCTGGACAGTCCACTCCAAGTAATTAGACAATCTCCGAAAATTCAACAGATGTATCTTTCACAGGGTATACAATCGTTTTTTTTAACTCGCAACAAAGGAGTTAGAGGAAATAGCTGCAAGCATATTCTTGTCTTGTCACACTAGCAGCGGTTGAGACAGGAGATAAGCCAACATTACTCAAGCACGTGGTTGACGGACTGCATTCAGCAACCATCATAGAGAGGTCGGATCATAGAGATCTGATACTCCATGATAACGAATGAACTAGAACGGACATAGACATTGATTACAATATTACGTCGTGTACATGCTTGTTATCAGAGGTTTGTCAAAAAGTAATTGCATTGCAATTAATTGATTGCTGTTATCAAAAAATTACAATTAACTGATTGGTGCCATCGTATAATTGCAATTAATTGATTAATCTGTGCTATAATGGGAAAAGTAATCAACTGATTGATTACGTACAATGCCTTCATCGCTCACCATCGGAGGAAAACATTCCACACTTGAATACATCTTATTCACAAACTGATTGGTTTCAGGATTCTAATCAGGAACTATTTGGTGCATTGCGCATTTAGCATATCTATATTATAATACTTTTATGCTACATTTTGAAACTTTGTTTTATGTTCTGTTGCAGGCACGTGCAATTATCCACTCACTTATTAAATAGCTGATTAGTACTATGATTGTGATGAACTTACGTCTGCAATAAAATTTATCAATAATCACACCCAATTAAGAATATATTTGCATGTACTTCATGAAATAGGACTACTCAAGTCACAATCCAAATTCATAACAAGCTATTACGCGACTATGTTAGCCTATGTAGGTGAATCCGTTAAAGTGAAACCAAGAATTAGTCTGTTTAAGTGGTGATGGGCACCAATAGCAATTAATTGATTGATGACGCCAATTAACTACAACTAATTGATTGCCTTCACTAAATAATTGTAATTAATTGATTGCTTCATAAAAATGCAATTAAAATTGGTTGCCCAAAATATATTATGTAATTGATATATATAACTTATTAATAATAATTATTATATATTATTAATAATATGTATAATAACAATAGTTATTAATATTTAATTATTAAAATATATGCCGTATAATTTTTGACAACAACATTGATTTCAATTCTTGGTTATCATGACAGCGGCACTTAAACGATGACGGCTTCCAATAGTTAACAATGGGAAGGTGATGGCAGCCTATCAGTGTACTTTGAAAATATTCACGGTTATTTTTTTTTACTTTCTCTTTGTATATAAAAGCATTTTGATAAAATTTCTTGCAATAGATCGCCTTACGGCAAGAATCTGCGTGCAACTGTTGCATGTCTCAGTAATTTGATTCTTCTGACGATCTGGCGACATTGATCTACTCGTAGATCGGTGCCCAAATTATCGCAAATTACCATCAACAAATCACTGTGTCCATTCTTGTCTCACAAACTTAAAGAAAAAGAACAGTCGGATTGCTATGGCATGAGGTTATTACATTAGATTATGCATGGCCGTCGAAATTCACAGCTCTGGACGAGAGACTCAATACCAAGGAGTAGGTATATTAGGTAGAGTGGTAACTCCGCATTTATTAAATCCCCAATGTGCATGCACTTTCGATTTTATTAAATGAACTCGAGGGGTATATAGTTGGTAATTATTAACAAATGTGAGATATGCAAACTTTTGCAGTTTTGAAGAAATTGCCACAGAATTGAGTGATCATCATGATTGTAATGCAGAAGGAATGATGGTGTTTTACAGATTCTCATTGTCATGACAGCCTTGGAGATTTAATGTTTGTTAAATTAGCAATTCGATGGGTTCCTATTATACTTTCATGCTCAACCGCAAGAGTATTTACTTAAGGGTGATCACATCACAGACAACCTGCCACTGACAGAGCAAAATCACATAATCAAAGACATTGATTTCAATTAACTTTGAACGATGTAAATGGGTCCACATCACTATTCAGATTCAAGAAATGAAGCATGAATTTAGTGAATCATAAAGTCATGCCGGTGAAAATTGAATTAAAAACTTGAAGTTTCAGCCAAGAAAGCACGAATAATATCGCGGTTTTTCATGAAGACTTCCTTTATAATACGGATCATGAAATTCCCTTGATAATAAGCTTGATTTCCGATTAGTTAGGATGCTTATTAGCAAATATTCATTGCTTTTGATATCCAACTTGATTCATACTACTTATATAAGGGGGTCATCTCGGTAGTATACAAAATTGCAAAATTTTGACTTTTTAAAACTTTTAAAATCATTTTTTGGACCACGGGAACGTTGTCTTCGCAAAAAACTGAATCTTTTCATACAAAAAT
The DNA here is from genome assembly GCA_907163375.1 of Prostheceraeus crozeri. Classification (NCBI taxonomy): domain Eukaryota; kingdom Metazoa; phylum Platyhelminthes; order Polycladida; family Euryleptidae; genus Prostheceraeus; species Prostheceraeus crozeri. The sequence continues at coordinate 819,974 of CAJQUW010012385.1, forward strand.
TTTCATTGTATAAAGATGCTTTTTTGAGTCGACAATCTACCTGCATATCCCTATTCAATGCTCAATACATCCTGGAGGTCGCATAGATACTAACATTCACGAAATGGGAACATCCACCTCAACGGAACAAGCCACAGAAATGTAATGATCATTAAAGGATTGATCGTGATTTTTTGTAGATATGTTTGAAAGGCATTGATATGCGATCTCCATGGCAACCAGTTACACTATTCAGTTATACTGTACAATTAAAGTCCACATCTGCTAAAGATTTATTGCTGTTAGAACTTCAAAGGTGACAATATGAATGTGTCAATGTTTTCTTCAATTAGCAAACTTCGGATTGCATTATGTTTTTCTGAGAGATACAGCAACAATCGCTGCCGACAATTAGCCTCGTCATACAAGAAAAAAGTGGGGATTTTAAACATGCGCAATTTCCTCGTTTTCTTCAAAGAAGTGTCGGATGATAAGTAAAGAAATTCTCCTGTCCTGATTTCCTTGTTTGCATTGCATTACAATATTTATGTTCTGCATTATATCTTGTCATCTTTAGCGACAAAGCCAAGGAGTGCGAAATAGCAATATTGAAGTGCATCGCGCCAGTCACTAATTCTTGTAAACCTATCTTTCATAAAGCGACCAATTCCGTTATAATACCCATGTCGCTTGATCTTCTTAAAGACATGAAAGAAGGTGACAGCGGTTAAAATAAAGGGGCTAAATTTCTCTTTGTCAAGATAGCGCGAATTTTCCGACAAGTGTATATCAGCAAGACACTACAATATTGGATAATAAAGCTTAGCTCTGCAAGTGAAATGTTATGAACATATGTGCTGAAGACGACATGACATGCATCTGTTTTTACAAAGACGATCCAAAAAAGCCGCTATTCTAAGTCTTTTGTGAATGTGAAAAGGGAGATGAAAGCAATTGAACGCGGTAGCTCAGAAGAAGGATTATTGATGTTGGAATATTACTCAAATGGCTGATAATTGATCTTCTAAGGTTAATAGGTCGACAATTAGATTGAAAGCAGTCAATTTTTGCGAAATATATCCAAAACAATGTTGATTCTAAAATACTCATCAGCGGGAGTGCAAGGCAAAGCGAACTAGGCCGCTTTCTTGTTATATAACGTCAGTGTGATATTCGATCTTACTGTGTTCGAAATTTGACCAGACTAATGGAAAGCTACATACAACACTGAAGTTCATTAGCCGGGGTCTTCGCAGAGCCCCATTCAGGTCAAACAGCCGTTTCGGTGATTGAATCCGAATAACAAGCATTTCTTAAGTATTCATCGATTATCTCATAAAATCTCAGCACTTGTAGCCAATCCGCATCCATTTTGGTCCATTAGGATTTGTCAGTTCGACAAAGGTTGGTTCGGGTAGACTATGCCAGGCACATGCATACATGCCTTCTCTAATAAAGCTATGAGTTTTGATGAGGTGATTCGAAACACCTCCATCGCACTGTATTCAATTCTGGTATATCAATCTCTTGCCAGTTAATCAGGAGCTGGTCTACGCTTTAGCCAGCGTTCTGTGTTATAGTCAATATCAAGTCAAGTCAAGAAATCAATTCAAATTTCATTATTCCTAGAGAAATCCAAATCTTCTGTGTGGGAAAATGCTGTCGATAAATTCGGAAGTTATTTTGCAAGTCAAGAGCTAGTCACATGCTCATGAACAAGTTTCAGAAGAATGCCACTATCTTAGTTTTCTCTTCCCCTCTCTTGACAACATAGATATCTCAACTCTGTAGTTCCATGATTCTCATGTGAGGATTATTTATTCATAATAAACTCAATGCTTGTGTTTAGTAAATTATTTCATAACTGCTTATGACTATGCCGATGACTCAAAGTTTGCATTTTGCAATTTTCAAATCGCTCTACATACAGGACATCACATGACTTGAGTTTGTCATGTAAAATTAAAAGTTTGACAATTGTTGAGAAACTGTCGATTCATGTTAGTTTGCCTCATTAAAACAGAAGCTTAAATATCTCTCTTTAACTTTTGAGTCACATTACGGCTATGAGCATAATGTTGTCTCAACTGTGAAAGAGTGTGACAGTGCGCCATCCACTGCCGAAAAGGACATTTCTGCGAACCACACAAAGACTGGTTTCAAATCTTGGACGTGGGTAAACAGAAGATCGCACGAACTTTAGTTATACGATAGCATCCAGTTAACCTTAAAATCTAATCCTTATCCTCACTCAATCCTGCTCCTTTTCGGAAGCTTCAGCGGTAGCTGTTGAGTTTAGAAGAACTACCCCGCCCGTTTGAGTATACATCGCAAGACTGTGTGCGTTTGATCCATCGAGAAGCGGAAATTACTAAAGGAGTAAGTTCCCGAAATAGATTATTTTTCTTTACAGCAAAACTCCCATCTAAAAAGTAAACACAGGTATTGAGCTGAGGACCAATTGCAGCAGTTATAGCAGAGGAACTTTAATAACGGATAAGTTTAATGTCAGCGAGTCCAAACCATATATTGGTAAACAGCGTTAAAAGAAAATTCAGCATTTTTGTGTTGACAATTTCAATGGTGTTGGTTGATAAATATGAAGAAGGAAAGCCTCATGTATTTGCCCACATTCGCATAGGAGATGTAGGTGTTCATTTTCACAATTTCATCACCGAGAAGCCGCTGCAACCATGACAGAAAATAAAATGAAGTTCGCGATAGTTTTCCCATAGTGCGCATTGCTGGAATGTTCGTTTACCGGTGCACAAATATCGAATCGGAATAAAATATTTCATAATTATTTGGAGGTGGTACTAGAAGCATTTGTTTAGGCGTTTGGTAGTATGCATTCGTATTTGTGTATTTAAATGTATGTTGCTGCATCCCGACTTACAAAGCAGTTTTGGAATACCTTTCTCGGGAGGGGCTGATGTCAAACCATCTCAGTGTCTGAGAGGAATATTGGAACTATTTTAAATGTTTAGAATTTGGAATTCCTGACTGAGGTGTGGAAAGATTTCCCTCCATGTGTTTGTATTTCAGGTGACATTATGCACTTGACCGCAGACTTTGTAGTTAACCGCAATAACTGAATAGAATTGAAGCCGAATATTCCACATGAGCTGTTGATGATGAGGTATGTAGAATACAATGCTGATGTGTCTTGCATTAGGATGGAGCTCGAATCTGACAAGTTTGATATCGAGACTGTTTTGAATATGTCGAAAGAGAAAAAAATGTGAAGTATGAGATGCGTGGAAACAAGAGATATCAATTTCTGTTTGTTTTAATGGGAATTTGTTAAGAGTAGGGCTAACGACTGTTGAAGTTGTTGATTTTGCCAAAACGAATGTTTGACAGCTCTCGTGAAAGGTTGAAAATATTGATGTTTTCAAGTTGATGAGACGCTATTCGAACGACAGAGTTATCAAATTAGAAGTTAACAGGAAGAATTATGAGTCAAATGTAATGTGAATTATATTAAAGCACTGAAAACTGAAAGGGAACTACCGATATATTCTCTCAGTCATCTTACTTGGAAATGTGGATGGTGGGGCCTGCCACTACTTTCAGTTGTTCAGCACTTCAGCCAAGTGAGCCACGGACATAAATGACATCTGAAACTTCAATTCTATGTGCTATGTCTCATACATGTCTCAAGTGCAATGAAGTTTATTTGTCTTCCTTTTCCTTGACTTCCTGCGTTCTTTTGTTCTTAGTATTTGTTTCTCAACTGCGCAACCGAAATAACCATAGCCAAAGAGTTGGTTTCTAGGGCAGTACAAAATGACTAAAATAGAAGTGAGAAATCTGTATTGTATGAGATTATCTTTAATTTGAGAGCACTCATGATTCTCAGCCCTATTAAGTTAAGTTCATTATATTAATTATGTAAATTCTGTCCATATCTTGGATGTACAGACCGGCCAGGCATTTTAGGCTCCGAGATCACCGAGACATACATCATCACTCCTAGCAAATCACAGAACTTCTGAATAAAAAAAAAAACAGAACTCAAACTTGTGCTTGGTCAAATGCTTTCTTAGTTTTCTTTTTGTTTCGATTATCTCATTGCAAAAGCCTAATCTCCAGCTTCCCATTGTGTCTATTGCTACATCAAGAAAGTTATACAAAAGGTGAACTTTAACAACTTCTCACTTTTTCATCCTTCAAAGGGGTGATTTAATTATTCAAGAGTAAGTTTGCTCTTTAGACAGGGAAAGAATCACGCCTTTAATTTTTTTCACATGCAAATAACGAACAAAGCCACCGACCGACCTTTTGTCATTATTTTCTCGATGCTAGTCTGTTAGTCGGAATTTGAGTAATTTTACAACTGCTGGATAGGTCAGCAGCAAACATGGCGCGAAACTGACCGATGAATATGACCGATAAAGGATGAAATGTATTTTAAATAATTTTTCAATTTTCAACTTAAAGTGCTGTGGTGAATTTCTTGTTTGAAATTGCTGCGCGGGTCAGCGCGGAATTATTTATTAATTTGTCTTTTGTTTATCAGAGATGCTGCCTTGGTATTAGAGAGGCACCGAAATTCAAATTTTATTATGATGTGGAAATGTAATTTCCGGAAGATTTAAAGTTTTTGATCTACCAGTCTCTAGTGGTTTGAACCTTTGTTCTTTGTTGTTGTCACCGACATATTCATACACGCAAAACACCCATCAGGATGTTTCTAATGATTCGTTCGACGTTCAAGTTTGCTGTTGAATACTTAAGAATTTCACAGATGCCAAAGCGTAGGGGTGGACATGTAACTTAAATGGATCGTATTCTTTTAAGTATTGGAACGATTCGATACATGTTCTCTCTAATCAGGAAAGCCGATCCAAAATTGATTAATTTCGAAAAATTGCAGTCAGAGTCTTACTGAGGAAGCTCGTCAGAAATCAGCACAATAGGAAGCGGTGTCATATGTATTTAGCCAGAATTATGTACACTGTACTTTACGAGTAATTGAGCGGAAGAAAAATTTTAGAATGTCTGTCTTCCGCCTACCTATCGTCATCGATGTCACTGATTTTTGTTCATGGAATATGAATCACCAGAACGTTGGTCTTCATTTTTCGAACATCCAATTTTCGAAAGCGGTTCTCTACACAATTCGAAGCGGTTTCAGCTCATGTCTGCCGTTCATTGTAATTGGTATTTAGTTCGGATATGTCAATACACTTCCGAATCACTTTTTGGCCACCAGAATTGCACCATCCAAATGTGACACTTGTTGACATTGATGGAAACAATGAGATAGTGTCACCAGATTGCAGAGAGTGTCATCGATAATGCGCGCTTGATCGTGTCAGTGTTGTGTGATATTGAACTGCGGATTTGAGTATGCATGTAATATTGAAACAGTGGGCTTAAAATTTGTCTAAGGATTACCATAGTTAGTTCCGGAAATGTGAGCTGTTGCTATCCGTCCAAGAACTTAAATTACTGAGCCATGTCAAATCAGCATCGTACTGTTGTTAAGAAACTTTGAACAGAAAAACCGAAATTTTAAGAAATGTTTTTTCGTCGTTTTGAAGAATTGTTTTTGGGAAGAGTAAATTGAAGTGCGTATATGTTGACGCTCTTTGACTAAAAGAGCAAAATTGTCTGATTTAATTTGAAGGCTTTCTCCTGTAGTACATTTCTATCAGTGCTAATAGATAACATTCAGACCACTGAATCATAGCTTAGGAAAACATGAAATTCAACAATAGTGAGGCAGATAAATGTAGTAGCCGAATTTTATCATCCTTTATGTATACCATGCTTAACTGCATGATTTATTTTATTTTTACCTGCACTATGAATTTCTTGTCTGAAAGCGATCTATATGTTCAGAGATGAAAATATACTACAAGAGAATAGTTTTGCATTTAATCAAAGAATCTCAACAAACTTTCTCTTTCTCTAAAAAATCAATTACCTATAATTCATCTTCTTTTTGTTTTATAAAACTTGTTTTCGAATAAGTGAATTGGCTTCAATCAATTTATTTAATTTGCAGGAAGTGACTTTGGCAAAACAGTCCCCTAACGAACGGTTGGGGCTAACACTTTGCTATTGCCCGTGTGAAGATTCCCCGAATATCACTGATGTGTTCGTAAGTGAGGTGAGTGTTGCTCAAGCATCAAAGTATCTGCTGATTGATACCAACTTTATAACTCACTTGCACCAGTCCGTTGCCGATATTCTACGAATTTTAGTACATTTGTCAGTCTTTCGTATTTCTTCGAATTTGTATGATACTGTGATAGCACAATTTTCCTAATTCCACAGCTAATAAATGTTAGAATTTTATGTATTCAATTTTCAATTTAAGTGGTCTCTAGGTTTGTTTTGCATATATTTTGGAAGCATAATTTGCTGTCTTTCAAGAAATTTGGCCAGGTCTTCAGATGGTCAGATGGTTTATGTATATTTTTGTATGGCGATCGTTTCAAGAATTCAATTTCTGTGAGTCAGCATGCAATTCACTTTTTAAGTAATTTAGTCAAACAGAGCTGCATCGACATAAAATTCATTTTTTAGAATAATTTCTATATTATTGATATTTTCAAAGCTTTTTCTTTAGGCATGAGCATGGAATTCGAAGATGATTCTCTTCTCAACACCGGTTTTAACCTAGGTATTTACGAAGAAGCTTGCTTCATTCTTGATGAAGTAATAGATAGCGGATCCACACATACAGCTTGCTAAGTGAACCAAAAAACGAAGGAAGCTCTATAACTCCGGAAGAACACAAAGAACATGTCTGAGCAGAGACATTCATGCACATGATTTGCTAATAACTTTATCAACATCCTGTCCATCAGGAATCTCACGTACATCAAACCTCTCAGCGAGAGCTCATCAAAGAGATGTCACAAAGAGGAAATTCAACAGTGATGCGCGCTGGTCAAACCAAGTCTCCCACTGGTCATTCGCCTTTGCCCAGCCTTTGATGAATCCTACTATGATAGATAATAAGAGAGAAAGAGTGGAAAATAGATTAGTTTCCTTGATCCTTTTTGAAACGCCTCTGTGACATGGACATGTGAGATAGATGATGCTATCACATCGCCTTTCTGCTACATGATTAGAAGGAGCACGCAGGAGTGAGTATAGGAAACTGTAGCCACAAGCAAACTTCAAAGACAGTCACGAATTTCGTTCTCATATTGCATTAAAATTTCTTAAGCTGAAGATAATCTATTCATTTGACTTCCTTTGACAAATTTCTTGGATATATCGTCGCATTCGAGAAGGCTTTGTCCTCAAACATGATAAGAGATGTTTGACCCTTACTTATGATCGGTCACTCTTTGTCATTCAAGTATCTTCTTGCGCATTTTATATCGAATATTTCTCCATCAACCTGCTACAACGAGGTGTAACTGATTGTGACTGACACAGGCAAAGTTGCAATGATTGATAAGTAATCACACCATAAATGAACTGATATTCAGATTAATTAAAAAAGCATTTATTGAACTTGGAATTCAAGACAATTAGATCAGATGATTGAAGTTTGTAATCGGAACAATCTGATACGTGGTAGAGCAATTTGTTATGTATACATTCGAATTTAAAGCAGTGAAAATTTGCCTGAAATGACTGATTAATCATAAAACATTTTTGCACCGCCTGACTGATCACATTTTTCATTTGGCTCTCGTTTCATGGTCGAAAGAAGTCTAGGCGAGCTGGCACTCGGCAATCTTTTATGATTTCATAGATGTTTAAGCGCTTTGATGAAATCTTTGTCTTCAATCCTTATTAGATATCTTTGACCCCAGATAGTGATCGGTCACTCTTTGTGACTCAGGTCTCTTACGCATTGAAAAATCGTATATTCCTCAAAGGATTCCAATAAAGGGAAGGTGTGACGATAGTCATAGCGTACAAAGCAACTAACAAGCTACATTAGTAATGCCGTCGTTTGTAGAATTTCTTGCTAGTCTCATCTTCGATTAGTTGCGTATGAAAACGAAATCAGCCGTAAATGAAGGCGCGTTCACGCAAGAAATTGCAGTATTTGGAAACGTCAAAACTATAATTGTCGCAAAGGGAAAATGATGATTGACAGGCTCGTGGAAATCCCACGCGAAGTGTTTAAGATAAGAAAATTACAGAGAACTTTTGATCTCTAATTTGTAAAGATCTCTTCTCACAGAAACAAGTATTAAGCGGAGATTCGAAAGCCTTTTTAAACAAATTTCCTAATTCTGATCGATTTTTGATGAAGCATTTTCAAAGTTCATTCGATTTAGCGCGTTCTGTGATAAGAGAAATTCATTTGGCATTATTTAGACTATTAGACATTTATCAGAATCTGATTGCCCGTCGCCTGTAATGTACATGCAAGATCTTCAAAGGAATAGAGGAGTGATTGTTTTCATGTATAGTTGATAAAAGCACGGTTCATTCGTGATATCCAGTAGATTCATTACACCTGTGTTCATCTTACTAGAATCTGTATGGAAAGGAATCTAAACATAGCATAGATCTGTGGTTATCATCACGTAGATATTCTTGTGTTTATTCCAATGTACAATATATGTTTAGATCTCCATGATAGATATAAGGATGCGGCGACGATAAGTTGCTTGTCAACCTTACCGGTAGCCGAAAAGGATTCTATGACACCTTGAAATCTGATTTATGTGATAACATTATATGAATCCATAAACAAGAAATATTATTTTGATGATAATTGTGCATCATTTATTACTTCTAGAATTTGTAAGACCTAGTGAGCCACAAATTTTGAATGAGAGGTCGATGCTGCATATTTTCTTTTTACGTAGGCCATGAAAAATAATTCTGAAGTAATCTGCATTTATTTATCTTATCTTCGGAATAAGAAAAAGCAATCCCTCCCTCTAATCGACTAGCGGTTCTGATTATTAAAAAAATATGTATGCAAAGAAGATACAAAGTGCAAAATCACTCTACGACTTCAACACGAACTCCATCTATATTTATTTTCCGAATGGAATCATTCATTTGCGTAAGACTGTTTTCAAATTATCACTCGTGATACGACTTTAAACACAGATTAGTTGATTGAAGAAACAACTTATCACCAAAGTTAAATACTTTTTGAACAAATAAACGCATCGACCTAACAATCCCCATGTATTGTGCGAATGGACAGTACTTGACCCATCGACATATTTACGGGGACGAGCTTCGTTGCTGTTGTTGCATTAGCATTTAGAGTTATCTTTCAAAACTTAATCATATGAAATTTGAAGCCAATGACATTTCCTTAAGTAATGACGCAAACGTCAATGATAAAATAGGAAAATATTCTCGACATTGAGATAGGAATCTAAAAGTTAAAGGTCACGGTATGATGCGAACTAATGGTTATTTAATTAGTAATTTAATTTGTAATCACTCATTTCATATTCTCAATCATTTCAATTTTTGATACTTTCTGCGTAGAATCGAATTCATAATTGGTTTCTTTACTTTGATGATTTGACTGTCTTCATTCCATTACATTTCGGTATTCCACCTGTGCGGCGATAAAGAAATGCCTTACAGTCGCATTCCCGCTCTGTGCAGATGCCTCGGTGGCCTTGTGGTTGGAAGGTATACCTACATGCTTTACGACTCCTACGTCGAGGGTTCAAGTCTACCATTGATACAAGCATTAGAAATTTAGTTTCTTCGTAATAGATGCTCTTGAACAGATGAACAGCAGTGTCTGTACAGTGAGATAAATGCGTGTAAACTATTTCCACATGTACTATTCTGCATGCACGTAATTCAACGTCATGATCTGCACGCTATGTTTTCTTTATAGATTGATCCCAACGGTCTTGCCGCCTCCGATGGTCGTATTCGTGAAGGCGATCAAATTCTTCAAATCAACAACGAAGATGTGCAATCCCGGGAGCAAACAGTCAGCCTGTTCACGAGTGGAGAGACAATCACGTTGGTCGTCGTACGACCTGTGTCTCAGGTGAGAGATTGAGTTGCCAGCAGTACTGCGTACTGTGGGAAGATTCCCATGCATAGCTAGATTTGATTGTTTTAAAAAATGAACGATCAATCATTTTCACCACTTATCAATCACTTGAACGCTTCGTCTCCTGAGCTCCGGAAAACGGAACACCCAAGCACTTCTACCTGGTAATTGATTTCACTGTTATTAGATTTTAAAGCGATTGAACGCCTTTCCAGCGATGGTGTTGAGCCAGCCAGTGAATTGAAATGAGTAATGACACCAGAATTGGAAAGGGGCGGATATGGGGGCTTGGAAACTGATGAAAGTATCTCTGCATCACTTCACGCAGAAATTGTAGCTCTCCGGAGACCACCCTTCGAAACAGGAAAGTAATCGGACAGTCCGGGCCAAAACTTCTCAATTGACAGCTTCATAAAATTTCATCACGTCGAAGCGGTTTCGAATTTCTCATGGGATGTGTCGAGAAATGTGTTCTCGCCTAATCGTCATTTAATTTCCCTTGACGACTTGGATTTTAAGATACTATAAAGAAAATGACATGGGTCAAATGACAAGTGAATTACTGTCATTAGGTCTCAAACTTGGTCGACAATAACAATAGAAAGTGTTCTTTTCATTGTTAGGACATGATAACTTTCATGAAGTGAACTTGCAACAATGGACAAACTTGCTCCATTATTTGACTCATGCCGACAAAAACCTAGGCAGATTCAGTCCTTGTGAAAATGCTCCCATTATTCCAGATTTTTTTTCTCGAGGTTAAGAAGCGAATCAGTTTGTGCTATCCGAGGACAGAGGTTTGGGTAGAAGTGGTTCAGTCAGCTCGTTCCAAGACCAAGGGTTTGGGTAGAAGAGTATAAGTGCAGTTCGAAACCAGTGGTTTGGCTAGCGGAGCGGCCTGGTCTGCGCTATCTGATGCCATGGTTTGCTTTTATGATCGCCTACATTTCTATTTGCTTTTGCTTGCAAAGTATGTATATTTGGAATTGCATTTTACACAGAAAGAAGTGTCCTTAGAATTGTGCAAGAAATCACATCAGATCAGTGAAAGAATTGATCACTGTAGCGCCCGTAGTGGAGTGTTTTTCGTATCGCATAGGAAGATGCACTTCCAAAGTTGGACTATGCAATGTAACGACCACGAATATCAGATAATTATTAATCCAAACCTATTGCATTTTTGCAACAAAAAAGTATCATTTCGGACATGAATACAAAATAGCGGATAAAAAGCTAAGCCTCTATTTATAGTACAGATGATTCGGCAACTGTTTGTTGAAGGACGAATGAAAGTTTCTCCATTTTCCCAATTTTCTCTGACATCTTGTTAATTGTGAGAATAGATTCTGAAACGATGATTCCATTCATAATACTGTCAACACTTGAGGCTCTTCCTAAGAGCTGTATTTTCTCACTCACATTATTTACTCAAGTCCGATTGGGTGCGAAGTCTTCAACTCTCCATTTTCAGGAATGTTCCCAACTTTCGTGTATTGAGGAGCAGTCAAGTTCTACTGACACTGGCGGCGGCTGCACCATTTTGGAGACTAGTAACGACATAATGCAGGTGAGACTGTGTGCATTTTCCGTCTGAATCATTGCTTACTTGTCAAATTTGACTGAAATCGTAGCTCAGTAGTTGACTTCCTCGAGCGCACTTTACTCTATTCGAAGTTTGTTAAGACAGGGCGTTGAGTTGCAGCGATTACTTACCATCAAGTTTGAAGTTAGTAAACATTACTGATGTTTGATGTTCTTCCTGGATGTCACGAGCTAGACTGCAGGGAAGGGAAGTATGAGGGGAACCGTAATCATTCTATCAAGGTAGTTGCATTTTCAAATTTTCTCCATTTCTTGCCATTAACAATAGGCGTGGCTATGATGAGATGGTAGTATTCAGAATTTTGTTCGGTTTAGTACCCATATTTTGCTCGCACAATAGCGGCGACTCGTTGGGTTATTTCAAAGAAAAAATAATGAGTCGGCTTGCGAGTCCCAGATTCATGTTTCTCGGCTCCTTGCGATCCAAGTAAAAGATAGAAGAGTAGCAAGTGGTAGGATAATTCAGCTGGTTAAGGGCCGCGCTTCGGTAAGGAATTACAGAAGGTCTAGGGTTCGAGTCTGTCCACCTCTGGAGATACCACCACTCTTACTAGAGGTTGCAAGCCCTAACGCGAAGAGAGTTGTTGTGTGTTGTGCCCTACCTAGTTTGCGCAGGAATCAGTGAAAGTAAACAAACCTGAAATCGGATCTTTAGCAATTTGCCATCAAACAAGACGGTGGCTATGCATTTTAATAAAAAGAAGTGATTAATGCATGGAGGTTTACTAAATAATTAGTGAAAGCATCTGAAATCTACTTTGAAGCTGATAACCTTGTTGGATCGTGCCTACTCAGTGGTTGAATGTTTCAACACATGAATACACTGCATATCAGCTAACAACAAACAAGAAATGTTCTTGGTTTCTTAAGGAGCAAAGCAATAACTGGAAATATGGACTTCCAGATTTCCTCTCTCACTTCGTAATTCGAAATCACGCCTACCATCAATGTGGCTCATCTTCGTGAAATTGTCTCATACATTTGCAGTTAGGCCTTTAAAATACCACCGACCGATAGAGAGCAGTGGACGACGAAGACCAAGATTCTGTGACGTGATGCTTTAATTTACTTTAATCTACATTTTCGACACAATGCTTACTTAACTTTATCTTTTACTTAATTCTGCTAAGGTTACAATTTCAAATTTTATACATTTCTCACCCTTCACAATAGGCGTGGCTATGAACTAGAAAGTATTCAGAATATAATAAATTGGCTCATGGTTTGGCGTCGAGGGTAGGAGAAATAATGAAGAGAATCAATGGAATTTTTCTCAATTCCGTCATTCAGACAAATCATAAAACCAAACAATGATAATCGCGTTAATGAATGCTTCGGAACGTGCCATGATGAAATTATCATTTTCTTACAGACAGCGGAGGAAAAATCATTGACTGTTAAGACAGAGAACATCATCGACTTTGAAAGCTCGAAGAGCGAAGCACCAGAGAATGTGAGTTCCTCGACAATTGTCTATGAAATTATAATGGATTTTACATTAATGCAATATTAGCGTCTCGAGTAATTAGCTGAGGCATGCATGATGAATAAATGCCACTCTAATATAAACCATGAACCAAAACGCGCATTGCAATGTCTGCAAGGTCATTAATGAAAAGAAACGTTTCCTTTTTTATTTAGTTGCATGCAGGAATATATTTCTTATATATTTCTAATATAAGATGAAATACTATGGAAAACTAAATCAAATATCTAGGGGCTGTGCAACAATTATCTTAACAATCGGCTGGAACAAAGCTCCTATTCGAGCTCCATCAGATTCGGTTCTGTAATTGCCTTATCAAACCCCCCTGCCGATTATATGCAATCATGCACGTACCTCGAACCTAATGTAGAGAAGAAATACATTCACATTTTCTCATTACTGATTAAAGATTAATGTAAAAGTTCTTCATCACGAAATTGGTATTTGCAAATTAATATAAAGCCAGCTTTCTAAACACACGTTCCGAAAATTCTCCCCAATAAGCCTACGCTAATTCTTCACATATTCTGAAAAGTAAAATTCGGCAAGTAATTTTCTGTTGCAATTTCTCATTGAATTTCGAAATTTTGAGTTGTCGTTTAGAAACTTTAGATCTCGTGAATGTAAAGCAAGCGTCCCTGAGATCAGACACTTCGTCGCTGCTAATTACATCAGCCATTAAAATTTTCTATTTCTCTCTTATTTTTCAATGAGCTTAATTTTAGTTCATAATGAATTGAAGTTGAAATGATTGATAAATGTAATTCTATTCAAATGCTGTAACGATCGAAATTCCATCGGTTTTCATCCTCCGCACGCGGACCACACTCCTTCTATGTGAAGCCCGTAAATGAAGCGAAAATCACGTACTTTGATGCTGAAAGTTCTTTTGGCTGCCAACTCTATAACAGACAGTTCTCGAATCCGAGAACTCTTAAGTGCGGGAAATCATGAATCAAACTTGCTGGCATTCCCTGCTTTTGCATTTAGCCGATAGCGGATTATCCGAGAACAAGATCTAAGTGCAGAATAGCGTGTAAGAATTTCTTCTTCTTTTAAGTCCACGTCGTCAATGTCTCAGAGAAGGAAATTAAACGCTTTTGACAATTCCCGTATTGTCTGTAAATTGACAGAAATGAATTGTGCTCATATATCCATGTTATTGCACCGTAGACTTGCTGGAATACTCTCCAAGTTGAATAGTTTGGCAGAGGTCTCTGGAGAATATAACAACGACAGTAAAAGCCTGTCTGCCGATTTCATGTCTGTTGAAACCTTTATGGTGTCATCACCGTTCCTTTTCCTAACCGACACTTCTATTTATCTTTAATACTCCTTTCTGCAATCAGGCCCAGAGGCGTCAAACGAATGAGGCTAGTAAAAAGTCATCGCAAAGTTGGCATTTTGTCCAAATGTAAGCCGTATAATCCCCAGTTCGGCTCCTTCATAGCGCGCTTCAGTAGTTAAAGTAAAGTTTTTTAATCAACTTTTCGGATGGAATGTCTGCCATCTTCGCACTTGCGGCAACCACTAGTGACATAACTCGTTCTAGTTCTCTCAAACAATCCGACGGGACAAGAAAGCAAATTGACAAGCGTGAAATTTCCATCAAATTGGAAGAAGTTCGTGTTATCACTGGAAAATTGAGATGCAAATTTTGATGTTACGAAATCGTGTGGAGAATATGAAATTGGAGTTGGGGTAGTGTAGTCCAGTTTCAACCCTGAAAATTGAATTTTCATCTTTTTGACCGCCAACTGACTCACGATTGATTAGTCACTGTAAACAGCGGTCAGTTTGACTCGAGAGGAAGTTATCACTGGACTTGAGAGGGGCGAGAATTTCGTTCTCAATTCGATGGACATTGATGAAGTCATTGTGACAGTGGCTTGTGGGCAGTCGATGAGATCTCCACCCAATTTCTGTTTCTCGTCCGCCTCTGTCTCTTGTTTCGGGCTCCGTCCTCTCAACATCTCTAACATCTGTACAATTGCAAATGAAAAATATCTTCGCCTTGTCTTCTGTCTTGTGTGTTATGTCCACTTCTTAAGGGGGTAGAAGAACGAAAGATATAATTTCTTCAATTCTCCCTTGTCACAAGGCAGCAGAAAAAGTTCACCAATTGCTTCTCCCGTCTCCTCTGATAATGAAGTCGTTCTCTCGCCTGCCTATAGGCGTGTCGGTAGGGGAGTAGAGGGCGCTTGTTGCTGCAAGACAGCCTCAAATCATCACCGTCCCAAGCGTCTTGTTGAGTCACCGAACCAGCGCCTTCCACTGCTCTTATAAAAAGGGAAACTTCGTAATTCAACTCCTCACTCACGAAACGAAGGCGAGCGCGATCGTGAACGTCAAGGTTTGTACTTATTTTCCGTTCATGTCATGATTAATCACTCTCGCCTATTATTGGGCAATAAGGGAAATAATATCGTCCCTTTTATTGTAAATACATTGACTGTCATTTACGTTTCCTTTTCTATTTGTTACAGGAAGCTCAAAACAGTGCTGCTTGCTTGGAGGAGATTCTTCTCAAGTTGGACCCACTGGCACCTAGTCAGGACTACGACGAGCCTCCTTCAAGTGGGGAGACGTCCTCGTCTATGTCCCGCAGCGTCAACTTCGCTGGAAATCTCCTGAAACGACGCGACATTCCTTCCAAGGACCTTCTTCTCCTCACCACGGCGCCCACATCATCTTCGTCCATGAGCTCCCTGGCTTGCCGGCCCCTCAGGCTGGTCCCCAGGATGGGCACTAGGTTGGAATCACGGCCGGGCACTGGCAACAGTGGGCCTGCAGAGACCCCGAAACTCATCTCTCCCAGCCTCGACGAATCAAGGACCATCAGCAGCTCCCGAACTCGTCTGAAATCTGCAGCGTCGACCAATTCTGTTGGACTGAATCCTATCAAGAGAATTACAAGGAAATCACGAGTCGGTCCAGTACCCCCTCCTCCACCTCTTGAGACGAATACAGACTCCAGCGGCTCATTGTACGAGAAAATCGACGACAGTATTGCGGCTAGAAGGTCGTGCAGCAGTGGTGGAGGTCCTTACGAGCCCCTATCTCCCGATTCCTTTACCTCGCACGCTACTCAGCATCCTCTGAAGCTGCCAGTCTCACATGCTCAACAGAGAAGGAGCAGTGGAACCTCTACACGGCATCATCACTGTCATTCCAAATCATCAGGAAGGTCTGCTCGACATAGAAGCGCCACACTTGAGGTTCGTGGGCCACAAATTCATCCAGCTGGTCCGCAGACTCAATCTAACTCCAAGAAGGGCCGGGAGAGCTGTTCAAAGCGTTCAAGGCACGCGTTAGTATCTCCTGGAGGGTCCAATGGTAGTGGTCACTTATACGATCTCTATGATCGCTATGCTCAAGTCATGTACACAACTCCAACCAATTTGGAGCACACCATGATGGTCCAGCAACAGCTGTTCTCACAACAAATGCAACAACAGCAACACGCGCATCACAAACATCGTCGACGACATCTCATTACTCGGTCCAATTCCAACTACGAAGGAATCAGCAATCTGACCGGCGGAAGCAGCGGTGATAAAGCCAGCAGTCCTGGAGAAGAGGGAAATGGTAAAGCGACGCCAATGGAATGGGTCGTGAAGCGACGAGCTGATGGTTCGCGGTACATCACACGGAGACCTGTTCGGTAAGTTGCATTTGATCAATGTCAATACAAAACTTATTTATTGACAGATTAATTAAAATTAATCTGCCAATTTTTATGACTGAATTCAGATTATTCATACTAGGAGAATTATCGATAAAAAGCAGTAACATAATGAAATGATAGGTATTACAGATATGAGTCCATATGAGAACAGTTAAAAGAACAAAGAATTCTGCGAAAATGGAAACGTTCAGGTTGTATTCTTGTATCACTCTTCGCAACCTAATTTAGTCCTGCAGCCAGAACGAGTTTCTGCAGGGAACGAGGCCGAAAGTGAGACTTTCACAGAATGATGTACACCCTATGCCTACTACGAATCGGCACGTCTGCCGAGTTCTAGTGAGTTCCTCTTCTTGTAAGACAGGATCAAAGAAAAACACATGTAAATCCAATGGGACACAGATTGCAGTTTTTGGCTATAATGAACTTTTCTATGTTTCCGCTGATTAAAGGAAAAGTAGTAAGCCCAGAGTCACCATTTTTGGCATGGAATGTCTTCAGGTCATTTCCTATGATGTGCATGTGCTTTTATCATGCATCTAATCGGCAATGTATGTGAGAATGTGGTTGAATGTGGATAAAGTTGCTCAAAATGTTTGTGTTTGCCGACATTAAGAGGCTCGCCAAATCTAAGTGCGTTTAGCTACATAGACAGGGGTGCATGAAAATGAAAGAAAATGACCTGAAGACATTCCATGCCAAAAATTGTGACTCTGGGCTTACTGCCTTTCCTTTAATCAGAGAAAACATAGAAAAGTTCATTTTAGCCAAAAACTGCAATCTACGTCCCATTGGATTTACATGTGTTTTTCTTTGATCCTGTCTTACAAGAAGAGGAACTCACTAGAACTCGGCAGACGTGCCGATTCGTAGTAGGCATAGGGTGTACATCATTCTGTGAAAGTCTCACTTTCGGCCTCGTTCCCTGCAGAAACTCGCTCTGGCTGCCGGACTAATTGAGTGCGCGATTATTCTGAAATCCTTGATTTAATTGTCAGTATATTTTATTCTGAAAAATGATGCTTCATTCATTAAGAAATGCTAGTCGGACTGATTTCTCAAAAGGAATGATTTCTTGCAGTAGTTAAGATATTCTTTCATTAACTTCGAAAGCAAACAAAACCGAAACCACAAATGCGCATAGTTCTTAGCTTACTGCAGACATTTTGTAAAGTGGTAGGTCATGAATATTACAACTTATACGTGTGCTAAAATGAGAAACTCATTTGATGTGAAAATCTTCTTAGTGGAAAGCAGTTCTTTGGTATTAATGTGAGACCAAACATAGTTGACCATTTTCAAGTGAATCAATATTTAATTACTGGGAAGTATGTTTTGAAAATTATCTAATGAGAAAGTGTCGAGTCTTCAAGTCAAATTGCACATTATCCTTCAAAATTTCAACGCCGTGATGTCAGCAGAAATCAAAGATCAAAAAGGGGATTAAGCAATTATTTTTTTGAGTTTTAAGCACCAAAATAAATGGTATAAATTTACCTTCAGAATTGCAGAACTTATGTATGAAAGGATAAATTATTTGTTGCAATTCAAATGTACACGATGATGGGTGGAATAATCATAAATTTAAATGATGTGGATCACTATTTGTATTTCATAAGAATATAGTAAATTTCATGACTGAAAGGTAAATTTTATTAAATTGAGGCAAAATTGGAATATATTCATATTGCAGGAGGTTGACAATACATGATAACATGCATTTCTTGATTATTGTTGACCAAGATTGCATAACAGACGCATTTCAGTACGTGTAGCGCACCATCTATGCATTCACTACGGTATTTGTCTATCTTGTTGACCTTTCTGATGAGATAGGCTTGTGATATCATTGCTGTATAGTAATAGCAGCCTCAATTAACTTCTCTGTAGAGTTGGGACTTATATTTTTTACGAAAGTGCGCTCAGCTTCTGTGATTGCAGTCAAAAATTGATAACATTTTCTGATTTAGAGGTCTAATTTATACTACTTTCAAAAATGTACCTCAGTAAACTGCAAAACTTACTAGTTTGCAAGAGAATAAATTTTACATGATATTTTTTTCAGAACTCGAACAGTGAAAGATCGCGGCACCCGGCGACTTCTGGATGAGGAGAGGGGCGGAATAACGTCCGATGATGAAGGACTTGCAGAGAGCCGTGTGGAGCGCATGGTCACCAGTCGGGACGAACGCCGACGACACCGGAAAGATGGAAATGGTGAAAAATCTCGTGATCATCATCATCGTCGTCGACGTGATCATTGGACCATAGCTCGATCCGCGTCTAACCCAGCTGACGTTAAAGAAGCTGCAAGTACTCCTGCTCAGGAGGTTTGCACTCCTCAACAGCCCTCCCCTCCTGCTTTACCAGATCCTCAGAAATTGGCAGAAACACACCAATCATCAGACCAGCAGCCGACTCCCCCATCTGCCACTACTTTGACCACTTCAACATCCCAGCCTACTATTGTTACAGCATCCTCACAACAGTCCACAACTCAGAAGTCACAGCACCAACAATCACATTCCCAAAAACAGCAATCTCATTCACAGAAGAAAGAACAGCAATCATCTCACACGCAGGGCAAACAACAACAGCAGACCAAGTCCCAGAAACAACAGCAACCTCAACAGTCAAAGGCACACAAGAGGCCGAATGGTCATGGTAGATGTCCGATTGTAAGCAGTCAAGGCGCCATGAGTTCTTGTATTCGATCCTTCCCTTTGCTGTCTGTGACGACTGTGTAAAACAGAGTTAATCCCCAAAAACTGACTGTTGCTATCGCCAAAATTTTCACGATGTCCTTCATTTTTGACAATTTGTGCTTCGGGTGCAAAGGCTTGATTGAAGTTCTTGTCTCTATTTTTTTGTTCAATGGTGCCATTGTAAGCTGGAGATGTGAGATGTAATTTCCTTATGAATGTTTCGAGGAACATGTGTACATTCTTTCTTTCGTGCTCGATGCTGCGATAGATTCATACCAAATATTTGTTTTGTTGTCTCAAAGATATCTCGATTGTCGTGTTTTTTGTACGTTTGTTATTTGTCCGCGAAATTGAAACAGACAATCGATTCTTGTTGTTGTATTTCGCAGCAGTCTTTTGTCGAGAATGTGTCATCATAATAAGGAAAGGTGCATTCATCTTTTTTCATATTTAGAATGAAGTCAGACAATCAGAAACTTACATTTTCGCTCATTCAATTCTGAACTTTGATCTCTAAATGATTTTACAACTTGAACTGTCTTGATCTCTTGCGTTTAGGATTCTTTTTTGCCATTCTCTTCTGTGAATTCCATGAATTTTATACATATTTCTCCCATGTCAGTACTGTTGTTGACTACAGTGCTGTCCCGAGTGACATCAAAGGTGTTCAAGTGTAAATAATGACTTTTCTCGTTCAGTGTTTTTAAGAATAAAGAAATGTCGAAATGAAGAATTGAATTTCTCTTTTTTGTCGTAAATGAAATTATTCTAAATTCGGAATTTAGGTAAATTGGTGGTGCATTGGTATTCCGTGGTTCTTTACTAAATCAAATTTGTCGAGTTGGTAAGTGATATCATACCGGAAAATGGAAAATATTTGTATATCTATGTTATTTTGAGAAGATAAGTTGAAGACAATTAAATGCCGCTAGATTTCTGAAGAAACTTAATTTTTCAGTCCAGAATTACCAAAAGATAGGCATGAAATGTTTTTTGGACATTGATATTTTCATGTTTAAATAGATGATAGAGGTTGACAGCAAAAGTCTGACATCGACTATCTGAAAAGAATGTATTCCGACTCATTGACATCCTTGATTCCCCGACCGCACTCGTCTGACCCAGGGATCGGTTCGGCTCCTGGGTAATAGAGTTGAAAGCATATGATAAATAAGTAGGCCTGCTTTAGCTTAAGAACAAATTTGAATCAATTGGCACATCAGCAAAAATATTCCAATTGATTCTATATGAATAAGCTGACATAATAAATATTCTACTAGGCCCGATCGTCATCACAGAATGGACAGAAAAATCTTGCATTCAAAATTTGTAAAAAATGGAAGCCTCGTCTCAATGGATAATGAAAACGATAAATTAATTCTCATGTAGTGATGGAAATCATCCCAGGAGCAAACGCCCTTGCTAGGAGTCATTCATAATATCTTGCTAATCTGAATAATAAAATGAAGTAGTCCTTATGAGGACTGCTGGCGCTTTCCAATCCGTAGGTTTGCAAATGTAATGCTGTTGTAACCATTGGATTAACCATAGCTCAATGGAGCTTTCTCGTGGCAACGAATTAAAATTGATTAGCTTTGACCCAAAAACTGTCAAAAATGGAGATCTTGAGACATTTACGACACTAATATACTATAGCATAAAATTTTGTTTGGTTCTGCTTGAATAGCATGTGTAATTATTGCATGATAATTAAAAAACCTTGGTGTTTTTGATTGCCCAGATTTTCGCCTACTCAGGCCGCTTCAAGGGTAGAAAGGAAGTAATTTTGCAAGCACTTAAAATTTGAAATCAATTAAGCTTAAAAGTCACATACTCTGAGAAATGAATTGAAGAACCAAACGAATTTCGAGACTGAATGTCAACTTGCTTCATGTCTAATTACGAAAAGTGAAATTTGCTTCAAGAAAAACGTGATTTACAAAACTAACATGCCTCAAATGTGAGCAATTCTCTATCGGCAGTAGCCCCTATACTCTAAGAACTTTGTGTGTCGGAGTAATAGAACATGCAACACGTGCAACATCATTATCAACAGATGCGTCAAAACAGCAACAAGAATATACACTAGAAGGCTGTCCTCAGAAAATTGACATATTGGCTCATGATAGCAAGAGCATGAACATTCGCTTTCGTGAGGCACTTCTGATCAAGAAATAGCTACCAACAATCAATTCACGTGAACAGCGAACAATATCGCCAATTTCTCTTCGTGAAGTATTACTTCTTTTAATAATTCTAAGACATTATAACTTTCTAATTTCTATGTATGAGTCATCTTCTGTATTATGCACAACTTTACATCTAACATCATGCTACAGATTTCAAATTTCAATAAAATTCTGCTTCAAAAATTATCTCCATTCTACCCCTGAGGCGGCCTGAGTAGGCGAAAATTTGGGCAACATACGCCATATGAAAAACAGCAAGGCTCTTTTAATTATTGTGCTAATAATACTCATTCTTATAGGCCTACTGCTGACATTGATTCCAAACAAGGCCAAACTTTCAATCCCAATTACGTAATTGCTGGTTTTGCAAGACACAGAAAAGGGAATTAAGCATACTGTCGTTTTGCTTCGTGTGGACATTATCAATTGCTCAATTATTAATCAGTCAACAATCCAGTGATTGCAAATGCCCGGGTCTTTTCAACACCCGGATCATATTGTCAAGACTGACTTCATGAAGCATTCAATAGCCTGATTTCTGAGATTAAACTTAGATTTTGCTTTTCATAATACCTGCTCAAGAAATTGCAATAAAATATTAGAATTTTAGCACCAGGAGCTGCGGCCGTCACCGTGGTTCCTTATACTATTATTCCTTCTTTACAATTACTGCATCATAATTTCTCAAATATTAATAGTTGATTAAGGGCAGCTTATTTCATAAGCATCGTGCATAGGCGACTACTGAGACATTTGCGCTGAATTTTTGCATAAAAGTTTATTATTTATCATGCTAATAATATTTATGATGCCGTTTGCAGTAAGTATAGTTGGTCCAACATCGTAAGTCTGGAGAGGCACAACAGATCTTTTTATTTGCAGGAGCGCTTGGGCTCTAAATGAGATAAATTCACGAGATGTAGAACAATTGAAGAAATAGCATAAGTCTCAGGAATTCATAAGCGGATAGAATGGCGCACTCCTTCATAGCATTGATTCTAATTTAGGATTTTTAGTGAGTAGGACATACCGTACTCCGCTGCATGATTGAACTGAGGTTGTTTCAATTTTGTCATAATTGCTTCTGCAATGCTAGTTTCATAATTAGTGCTTCCTTTGCATTTTATGCGAAATTGATTGTCCTGAGTACAATAGTTACAGATATTTGTGGAAAATGACACCACATATCTGTTGCCAGATATCTTTCCATTCTACGCAAAACAGATATCATTCATGTTTCTAAGCCAATACGGTGCTAATTCTATGATTTTCTACATCAAATTTTAAATCTTTTGTAACGGCCTATACCATGAATTTTGCATATCTCATTCTTTTCTTGATAATGGCCATGGTGTAAATAGTCGAAATATATTGACCAACTTTTTGTACGACTTTGATAAATTTGCAATTAATATCTTGACTATCTTCCAAACCTTTTTTCAATCACGGTTATTTGTGTTCCTTTACTGCCGTATTTGTTCTTTTATGTTCATCAATCCTCTGGTGAAGTCTTCGTTTTGTTTTGACATTGGCTACCTGGATCACCCCGGCACGAGAATTCATAAGGTGGATGAGGTGAATAAGGCCCAGCTGGTAATAAGGCCCACTTGCTAGATCTCGGAAAATGTTTAACGAATTTAAGCGCAACAAAAAAGAAATGAAAATTTATCCAATTTCAAATAAGTGTCAGAAGTTCTATCGATTTTGGTCAAGTGGATCAGATTCTACAGCATCTCAAAAAAAGTAAATTCAAATTTCTTCTTTGATCTAATATTTGCTCTTCATTTGTTCAAGGATTTCATGACACAAAATATTGATGTAGATGAGCTCTTAACATGGAAAATTATCTCTGGCGTATCCTCTCTATGACCTTATGTAGTAGTTTGATTTTTGAGTTCGAGAAAGTACGAAAAAACACTGATTATAAAACGATGTCAATGTAGCCAATAAGGCCCATACAAAATGCTGGTAATAAGGCCCGGGCCTATCACAGTATAATCAGTACTCCGAAAATCCAACGAAAGTCAGATCCACGTAAGTAGTAAGGAAGTGACAAACACCAGATAGCGCAAGATGGCCGCCATCGCTGAGTCCCCCCCTCTGGAACAGCAGAGTGTCGTGGTCGGCCGCCGTGGTGCTTCGGGTCTGAGTCCCCCCCCCTCTGGAACGATAGAGTGTCGTGGTGGACTTGGGCGACCGCCAGGATTAGTCTTGAGGCTA
This sequence comes from Prostheceraeus crozeri, assembly GCA_907163375.1. Classification (NCBI taxonomy): domain Eukaryota; kingdom Metazoa; phylum Platyhelminthes; order Polycladida; family Euryleptidae; genus Prostheceraeus; species Prostheceraeus crozeri. The sequence goes on from CAJQUW010012385.1 coordinate 843,810, forward strand.
TAGTGTGTGATGTTTTTGGTGCAATCTGCTGAATGTTGGGTTGTAAAATGGGTTGTTTCGAGTGGAAGGAGTGGTTGGATGAGAAAACGGAGGTCGGATTCGTGTTCAGCGTGAAATTCTGCATCGGTAGGGTGAGTTTCAAGGCAATCGGTGAGAAAAAATTTTTCTTCAAAATTTTAACAGAGTTAGAATTTGGGACGCTTTGGTGTGTAGCGCCAAAACGAAGCATCGGATGAGAAAACGGAGGCCGGATTCGGATTCAGCGTGAAATTCTGCATCGGTATGGTGAGTTTCAAGTCAATCGGAGAGAAAAAATTTTCGGCTGACGTCCCCCCCCTCTGGACAGCTTGCTTCGATTTTGGCTTCCAGTGGACGGATTTTGTCGTGCGATAGCTCGTTTGAAAGCTAAGAGTGAGACAAATTCAGTGAAAGAATCGGCTTGTTCCTATCTGTCTTCGTTTAGATGTGAGACGCCATTTAAGATTTTGGGACATTGGCGAAAAACGACAGAGTTAGAATTTGGGACGTTTTGGGCTCTAGCTTCAAAACGAAGCATCGGATTGGAAAACGGATTTCAGATTTGGAATCAGCGTCAAATTCTTTATCTGTATGGTGAGTTTCAAGTCAATCGGAGAGAAAAAATTTTCAACATTTTTCGAAAAAACGACAGAGTTAGAATTTTTGCGATGGCTGCCTACTGTAGAGCCAAAACGAAGCATCGGATGGGAAAACGGAGGCCAGATTCGGATTCAGCGTCAAATTCTACATGGAAATGGTGTATTTCCAGCTCAATCGGAGAGAAAAAATTTTCACTGACGTCCCCCCCCTCTGGACAGCTTGCTTCGATTTTGGCTTCCAGTGGACGGATTTTGTCGTGCGATAGCTCGTTTGAAAGCTAAGAGTGAGACAAATTCAGTGAAAGAATCGGCTTGTTCCTATCTGTCTTCGTTTAGATGTGAGACGCCATTTAAGATTTTGGGACATTGGCGAAAAACGACAGAGTTAGAATTTGGGACGTTTTGGGCTCTAGCTTCAAAACGAAGCATCGGATTGGAAAACGGATTTCAGATTTGGAATCAGCGTCAAATTCTTTATCTGTATGGTGAGTTTCATGTCAATCGGAGAGTTTCAAGTCAATCGGAGAGAAAAATTTTCAACATTTTTCGAAAAAACGACAGAGTTAGAATTTTTGCGATGGCTGCCTACTGTAGAGCCAAAACGAAGCATCGGATGGGAAAACGGAGGCCAGATTCGGATTCAGCGTCAAATTCTACATGGAAATGGTGTATTTCCAGCTCAATCGGAGCACTAGAACCGGAGATAGACGGGTTTTTTAGTGTTTGGATGATGGGTGTTACGTCATCAGCTGATCGCCACACACTATATAAGCTGGGAACCGAGAGAGACTTGTCATTAATACGAGAGATTGTCAACGGTAAGTCGTCTCTCTGAGCTCCGATGATAGCTTCGGACATTCCAAATCCCGAGTTTCTGTAAGAAACCGACTTAGAAAATTTCATTGCTGATATCAGCTAAGGCGTCAGACTTAGAGCTTAGCCAGGAGATGGCCTTCGTCTCCAGGCCATAAAAGACTCCAAAACTTTAAAGGCTTGTAACTTTGCTTCTACAAGTCCGTTTGACTTGATTCAAAAAAGGTTCGGTCGCTATTGACCTGCCCTAAGTGATAGACTACTTATAAAATTTCATAAGTAGTGCTAAAAAATTGAAAAATTTAAATTCGCTATTTTTTGGCAATTTTCGGGGTTTTCAAACCTTCTGAATTCAACTAAGACATTTATAAAGTTGTGGGAGGCAAGCTTCGGCTTGGAATTTGCAACCTTTGTAAACAATCCACTGATTTTCATGTCAAAATCGGGGTCCGGATACCAACACAGTGATATGACGCACGCTCTGTCCGCGGGAGGTTGGATTTGTGGGCCGAGGCCTTGGAGTTGGGATAAGATCCCCTCTGAGTAATGCCTGTAACGGATTCAAAGGTTCGACACTTTCCACCAATCTCACAATTTAGCTGTATGATTATAAGAATGACTGCCAATGTCGCCTGTTAGTAATTCTATTTCATCCTTCCTTTACAGATACATAAGTTACAAAATGGGAGGCAACTCAAAATTTTTATTTAAAAAGTGTTCTTGCGGAGAAATAAAGAGGGGTGGCGAATTCAAACGCCACATTAATAAGTATAAGAATACGCCTCACTTCCACGAGGAAAGAGCCGTTATTTCCGGCTGTACACATTGCCTGAAATTTTTGAAAGGCAAGGAGCATGAGGAATTTTACATCGCCCACGCCGATTGTCCGCTCAAAAAGGCAAACAATTATATAACATCAGATATCGGCAAAGTGATCGCACCCTTCTTCAACGAAGAAACAGTCGATCTTGACGCAGCACTACAAGAGGCTATTGCAACAATTTTGGAACCTGCTGCTTCGGTCACTACCTCATCAACAGCAGAAGAGAAGGCCCCACTAAGCGATTTGGATAGCTCAGATGACTCCGATTCTGAGGAGGTCGTCATTACTAAAGACACGGAAGAGATAGGAAAACCAACAAATCAGTCTTCCCCGAAAAAGAAAGTAATCGCACCTTCCCCAGTAAAGAAGGGGATTAAGCAGCAGATGAACAGCTGGAATAAGGATGAGCAGATCGCAAAAGTGAGCCAGGAATATGCACTCACAAAATTAAAAGATGAGCTCACTCGTTACAAAAATGAATGTTCGGCCCTTAGGGATGACAATTTCCACCTGAAGGGTCAGGTAGCCGAGATTCGGGCCCTCAAGACACAAGTGATCAATTTAGAATCTTTCCGCGAAAGGGCGCTTGCCAGCGAAAAACGCGTTACTGAGCAGACAACGTACATAAAATCACTAAAAGCTCAGGAAGAGGTGTCAAATTTAAAAATCGAGCAACTAAAGGCTAGCCTGACTGAGAGTCAGAAGAAAGAAGAGAGACGAACAACGCTCCACATTCCCATCATCAAGAGCAGAATCGTCGACAGCGTCATCCTTGAGAGTGAGGACTTGGATGCCACATTCGAGTGCTACGAGGGAGCAATGGCGGAGATGCGCTGTCTCCATGTCTCCATCAAGCATGATGGCGAAATAAAGGAGCTGCGCCACCGGAAGCGGAAACTGCCGGCCAAATACTTACCTCAACCATCACCATCGAAGGGGTCGCGAACCGGCTAAATTTCTCTTATGGTAAGTTAATATCATCTCTATCACTTGAATATATTTTCATCTATTTTTCCTTCTATTTTCAGATACGACGAGAACGAACCAACGGCTCTCTTAAGGGCCACCATGGGGCAAGACATGATAGAACCTCCACGCGGTTTGCCCTGGGCAGTCTTTAGACTGGCGAATACTATCATTAAGTTGAATCTGCTATCAGTCAACTTGAACGTTACATCACATTAGAGGGGTATATAAACCACTACCTCTCATTCCATTTCATTTCAATCATGGAGACGCCAAACGCTGCAGTCAACTCTCCTCGCGGACCACAGTTAAGACCGCGAAATTTATTTAATGAATTTGCTAGAATAGAGGAGCAAGACAGAGTTCACAACAATCTTGCTCAGATTGGCAATCCGATGACAGCAACTGCTGTCAATCCAACGGAATGGCGCTACATTCCACTTTTTAGCCATGTGCCAGTTAGTGTGGAAGTCGACACTGCTACCAAGGAGAGAGTCAAAGACTCTCTCAGCAGAATCGGTAGGCTGTAAGATGACGACCCCCGAGAACGAACCATCGGCTCTCTTAAGGGCCACCATGGGGCAAGATATGATAGAACCTCCTCGCGGTTTGCCCTGGGCAGTCTTCGGACTGGCGAATACTATCATTAAGTTGAATCTGCTATCAGTCAACTTAAACGTTGCAAATGAAGTTCGGTGTAATACTTCCTTTCGACGGGCGTTCCTGTAAAGGGCGGCGGTGAAACCCGTAGCTATGTATACCGCAAGGGACATTCGGCAATGGTCAATCTTGTTAAACCTCTCTGCGTCATGTTTGCAAGTGATTGCCTCTGTCTCAACGTAGTATGCATTCGCGCCAGGGCGACATTTAGCCAACTGTCGAAGGTTGCCTAAAACTTTCCATTGCATACGTTATGAGAGCCATGAGTTCTACCTGTCTCTATCAATGAGACGAATTGATGAATGGAATGAAATGGGAGGACACTCACGCGCCACACGCAACATAACACACTTCTCTCTTCCGTAGTCTAACAAGCTCTTTACACATGGATCGCAGTCGATTGCTATCCCAGAATCATGTAAGCTATCTTAATTTTATTTAACACTATTTCATCTACCATCATCAGCCATATGAAGTGTCATAAGATTTACAAGTTAGACTAAGCGTGCTACTATTTCCAAATGAAAAAGTATACATGGTTAAATTATTCACTAAAACCCCATTCAAGTAAGTCAGTATGAAAGCAAAGATAATACGAAATAAACATTTATTATGGCATGTATTTCAAAAGGTCTTCATCGTCAATATCGTCCCAGAGTCTGACTTCACATAGATAACAAAAACAGTTCAGTTGCTTTAATCGTTCTTCCACTGCGAGCCTCACTTTATCAATATACTCCCACTCTGCCATAGTTCGTGGCTGGGAGTTAGGGGTGTACCACTCCCATAATTGGTGGAGGAATTTCGTGCTGGTGATCTCCATCACATCGTCAGTATCGTACTGGAGATACTTCCACCTCACGCCTGTTAAGTCGGGACACTCCTTCTCACATACACTCTCCTCTTCCTCATCCGCTGGTAATGATAACTTCCTGATATTGTCCAGTTGGTACACCTTCTCCACCTTCGCCTTTCTTGGAGCGTTTGGTGTAACGAGCGCCTTTGGTGTTGAGCATGGAGAAGAGAATTTTGTGTTTGGTGTTGTCGGAGGGCTTGTCATGTTGACTGTGAATAATGACTTTGAAATGTTTTCTAATTCTTAAGTATCAACAAGCAACCAATCAGAATGAACATCCAATGAATGATGAATATGAAAGTATATAAGCAAAGTGACATTCATGTCATTTCATTTAATCTGTGAATCATACAAGTGACGAACGCACGATCTCTCTCTCTTTGACTATTATTCTGTCTGATCATATTTCATTAAAATGGTAAGTTAAAGATTTCCTCTCTCATCTCCCTCAAACGTGTGACTAATAGCATCTTCCTCAATTTCAGGCATCAACTTCATCACCAACGTCCTCTCTTCTCGAGGAAAGTTTAGAGTTATTGAGTCAAGGTAGGTTGTAACACTACACTGAGGCTTGAACAGAGATGATAGAATGATTTCTCTTTCAGGTGATGCGAGTTCCAGCTCAGAACTGTCGCGACATGGCAACGAGTGGGAATGTGCTGACTGTGGGCACATCTTCACGAGGAAATGGGATCTCACCCGACACATCAAGCGAGGTGTTTGTCGACCTAAGCCGGCATCAATCTCCGAAGGTGGGGATGATTCTGTTAACGTCGTCTCCTTTTCTTGCGACTTGTGCGCTCAGTCTTTCGAGACACGTTTTGAACTATCTTCGCACAGACTTCAACATACACACACGAACGATACCTACACCAACGGTACCTCCTCTATCCGACTCACTGAAGTGTCCATAAATAATTTAGTGAGGAACTACCAGATGGACTCCTCAGAAACCATTGCTAACTTTGAGGAATGGTTTCATCAAAATTCATCATTGATAGAAGCGCTCTTCAACAATTTAGACAATTTTAGGATGAAGGCGCTCATCTATCTTAAAATAAAATATGTAAAAATCGACCACCATACTGGACAAATAATAGAGAGGTTAGAGTTTCACATACCCTCCTCTCCTGCAACCGAGGTTGTAGACTATGAGTCTTGGATAAATTTTCACATCCAAGGATTAAAATTAAATATTGATAAGTTTAACGAGCGCGATAGCGGTCTCATTTTTGACGGTATTGAGTCCGCCATGATTAAAATCAGTTTATTAGGAAATCATAGTGGTCGAGGCTCCTTTAAACTTCCAAAAAATTTAAAAAACAAAACAGCAGTCATCAATGTCGATTGCGAATCGCAATGTTTTAAATATGCTGTCCTCTCCATTCTCCACTATAATGACATCAATGCGAATCGAAATCGCACATATAGCTATAGGCAGTGGGAGAATGAATTAAACTTCGATGACTGTAATAGTGACGATATGAAAATTAAAGATATAGAAAAATTTGAAAAATTGAACAACATCAAAATAGTTCTCCATGTTTGGGAAAAAGGATTGAAGGGTGTGCGCTACAACTCGCGTTCGAGTTGTTATGAGCGTACAGTAAACCTGTTATTAGTAAAACAGGATGATAGTGAGGAATGGCACTACTGCGGTATTCCCAAAATCTCTCGCTTATACCACCACTTAGAAAACTCTAGTAGAGAGTTATATTACTGCGACAGATGTATTCGCCACTTTAGGAGGAAAACTAAATTTGAAACTCATTATGAGTGGTGTAAGCGAGGTAAACTGCAAATGGAACGCATGCCCAAAGATAAGGAGTTTTCATATAGAGAGAATGGCGATGAACTAAGTCCTCTTCGTGTCATCTATGCTGACATCGAATGCTATATCGATGATAACATCCATCGACCAGCAGCCATTTCCTGCTATGAAGTATGGCATGATCACTTTAGGAGTAGGCAAAATAAAATGCGCGTCTGGCAAGGTGAGGATTGTATTTACCAATTCCTACAATTCCTCGAACAGGCTGTAAAATTTCAACAAAAGTATGATGGTGAACTCTATCGCAGATCATTGCATATGACAGCAGATGATCAAGCAAAATTTGATAGCTGCAACATTTGCCCCAAATGTAGGAAAACATTTGATGATGATAAGATTAAGAAAGTGCGCGACCATGATCACATCACTGGTAAATTTAGAAACGCACTCTGTTCAAAATGTAATTTTTCACTTAGGATGAAACGGCGTACATTACCCGTCATTTTCCATAATTTCAAGGGCTACGACAGCCATATGATAATAAAAGGAGGTTTAGGTCAAATGAAAGAGTGGAAGCTTGATGTAATAGCGCAAACGAGAGAGAAGTTTATGGCCATGACAGCAAAAGTGCCTGTCGATAAAACTAAAGAAAATAAGACGGTCTATTTTGATATAAAATTTTTAGATTCCTACCAATTTATGACTGCATCACTGGCCTCTCTCGTGCAAAATCTAAAGTCTCTTCCACTAACACAAAATCTTAAGAAACAATACCCAAATCTAACCGATGAAGTCATCACACGGAAAGGAGTCTTTCCATATGCATATTTTGATGCGATTAGTAAACTCGGCGAGACTTCTCTTCCGCCCATAGATAAATTTAAAAATGATTTGACCGGCGCAGAATGTAAGACCGAAGATTATGATCATGCACAAGATGCATGGATAAAATTTGACTGCCATACATTTGGTGAATATATGATTGCCTACCTTAAGTTAGATGTATTTTTGCTGGCTGATGTATTTCAGGAGTTTCGACGAGTGGCATTAGAAGAAGATAAGTTAGATCCCGTCCACTTTGTCAGTCTGCCAGCCATGTCATTTAAGTCTGCTTTTAAAATGACTGGTGAGACCATTCATCTCTTACAAGATCCAGAGATGTATAATTTATTTGAGCGAGGAATTCGCGGTGGTCTCACATTTGTAAATAAACATAGGTTAAAATCAAAAATAGTAGGCAATGACCAGACTCATCTGAAGTATTATGACCAAAATAATTTGTATGGTAGTTCATTATCCAAACCGCTACCTCACTCTGAGTTTAGCTGGTTAGATGATAGTGATATTCAACATTTCTCCAACCCTTCTAACATACTAGCAATTCCAGATGAAGGTGATTGGGGATATTATTTTGAGATAGATCTAATCTATCCAAATAATATTAAACATAAAACCGTAGATTTTCCACTCGCACCCGAATCAGGTGAAGTGAGTAAAGATATGTTTTCCGACTTTATGAAACAATTTCATAAAGATTTAGAATCATGTGGACAACCCGACTATAAGCCTTGTCGCAAACTTTTACTCACCCAGTATGATAAAGAAAACTATCTAGTCCACTTTAGCATCTTAAAATTTTATTTAGAAATGGGTATGATTTTAAAAAGAGTTCACCGCATTATTAAATTTAGACAGAAAGCCTTCCTCAAGCCATATATTGATAGCAACAGCCAGAAACGTGCACTAGCCCAAAATAACTTTGAAAAAGATTTTTATAAATATAAGAACAACAGTCTATTTGGTAAGACGATGGAGGATGTTAGAAAGCGCGTAAACTACAAACTAGTTAATGATGATCAAAAGTATCACAAATTGACCTCATCACCTCTATTCATCGATAGAGACATTATCGATGAGGACCTTATAGGTGTTAAAATGATAAAATCTGAAGTTGAGTTGTGCAAACCCATCTATATTGGTCAAGCTGTACTAGATTATTCTAAGCTTGAAATGTACCAACTCTTTTATAAAATACTAAAACCATGTCCTCTCGTAAAAGAGGTTCGTTTGTTGGGTGGTGATACAGATAGTTTCTTCTTAGGTATTACCACTCAAAAAGATTTAAATTTCAATGAAGTAGGAAAATCTTTAGAAAGATATTTTGATACATCAAATTATCCTGCTGATCATCCACTCTACTCCATCAAAAATAAGGCAAAACTTGGCTGCTTTAAGGATGAGACAGCAGGGAAGGAAATAGATGAAATGATTCTCCTCCGTCCAAAAATGTATTCTATGAAATTAAAGGATAGTGATGATAGCATTAAGCGCGCTAAAGGCATATCAAAATCCATTGTGCAAAATATGAAACATAAGAATTTCAGGAAAGCCTATAGAAATAAAAATATAACGTTTGTCAATATGACAATCTTAAAATCTAAGTCGCATGAGATCAAAACTCATACTTTTAGGAAACGGGCGCTTTCAGCATGGGAGGATAAGAGGTGCTGGTTAGAACACAACATATCTCTTCCACATGGACATCCTGACACAAACATACCACCACCCAAAAGAATTAAACTCACACTACCACATTCAGGAGACGTCTTAGCATAATCATCCTTAACTTAGTATTTTGATGTTGATTTCTGTAGATAAACATTGTTGTTTTATGTATCGCATGAGATTGTTTTTTCCTTGTGAATATGTGTCCACATCTGTACATTCCCCATGTGATGACTTTTCCACTGAAAGACATTTTTCCTATCCCTGTATATTTCCACCCTTCACGAAGTAAAAAGACTTTTTGTATATAACAATGTTTATTGAAGTGCGCTCATGTATATATTTTCAGTGGATGTTGTATAAAGTCTATTGCTTCACATTCATGTACATATTTCAATAAACATATCACAATGACTTCACTTTGTTTTCCGAAACACTAACGTTATGAGGGATTTAGTATCTTTCACATGGATGCACTCTTGTAAACCATTGGTAATTTTGATAGCAATAGAGGGTATAGTTTGTTTGACGACGGGATGATAGAAAATAGATTCAAACATCTTCTCGACTATTCCATATGAAGCGTCTTTATCATGAATGAAATCACGTAAAATGTATTCTTTTTTCTCACCAACAGAAATAGGTAGAATCAAATCACTTTGAATGTAAAGGTGCTGTTCATGTTTATCAAGTGTCATTGGTGTTTCTATACCAATCGTATGCGCAGCAGCAAACACTGTTTGTAGCATTGAAAAACCAAAGAGTTTTTTCAAATTTTTACTCAATTGACATTGAATGTCATCACCCAGTTTCAGAACAACGCGTTGATTTTCAATTGAAAACGAAATGTGGTGTGTCTTTACATCATATTTACTTTTCATCACATGCTTCAACTTCTGTTGTATATAAGGATTTACTACATGAATGAAGCTTTCAACTGTATGATATAGACGCGGCATTATATTGATAGCAACTTTAGATTCTTCATAAGACTGGTAAATTTTCTTGATGCGATCGCCATAGATGTCCACCCACCATTCATCATTAACTGAATCAGCTTTAGTGTGATATTCATGAGAAGCATACACCACACCGCTTCCAATAATAGGTGTATAATGTCTTACAAAATGACGCAAGGTTGGAGAGAAATAAACTGTAAGTTTGTCATTATATTTCTGAATAACCAACTTATTTTTGTCCGCCATAATTTTTTCTCCATACTTCTTACCCACAGTCTCATTCCATCGTTTTACTAACTCAATAAGTGATAAAGGTTGAACACCACGCTTTTTCAAAATGATGCGTTCTTCGCATTCTACAACATCTTCATCAAATATTTTAAATCTATAATGAAATTTGTTGATTCGATTTGAATAAACTTTTCTAACATTTGCAGTAGCAATTGACGTTAGATGTAGTCCATGACCAAAACCAAGATGCGGATAGAATTCACTATCCAACCTCAGCGTAAGACCTTTAGTAAAAGAATGAAAGCGGAGGAACTGTCTCCCACTCCAATGATAGATAGTAAACTCATAAGCTTTCTGATTTTTATTCTTCATGATGGAAGTATTACCACTGTTGAATGCCTTAATAATTTTCTCATTCCCAAATGGCTCATAAGAATCTGATTTTATCTGAATCCATTCATAGTTCCATTTTCCATCTGATGTTAAATTGTATGGGAACTGGAATGCATTATTCATCGTTATTCCATCATGGGTGCGAGGAGTCAATATCATTTCTTCCAAATCATTCACATTCTGAATATTGCTATCATAGCAAATACTAGAAACGCCAACCTCCCATTCACCTTCTAAATGCAGTGGCCGATTTAATTCTACTCGATAGTCTGATGGTTTATTTTTGGGAAATTTATTCATAGAAGCATTACTGGGCAAGTAGATTAGAAACGAGTCCTTATTTTCACTTTCCATATTATTCACATTGGAAAAATATAATAGCATACTTTTGCATTAACTCTTCATTCGGAAATGGAGTGTAATACTTGTCACAGCATCTTTATGAAAAGGAATCAACGCACCAGCATCATCATAAATGGCAATATCAATTTGTGGGATGTAGTTTGATTTCAGCTTTGTATAATGCACTTTCTTGAAAGTATGCTCAGATAAAATACTGCAGCTTTTTGGCTGGTATGGTATCATTGCTAGCAATGGAGCTTCAACATCTCCCACACGTACATCTTCACCAATATTGGAATATATCTGAAAATAGTTAATACGACGCGATAGCGACATGTCTGCGCTAGCTTTGGTTACAGTACCACTTTTAAAGATATTTTGATCAAAACCCAAAATGTCCATTAGAGTTTTATCCATAATTAGTTCAATACCTTTTCCATTTATAGTGAGAGACAAAGTACCTTCTTTTTCAGAAAATGAAATATGTTGCTCATTAATCACTTCATTTAAATAATCTACAACCAATTTAACCGAAGTAATAATGCGAGGCATCAACACTCTTGTTTCATGTAAGAAACCACCAAAAGGCTCTACACACTTTCTGTATAAAGATACGGCCCATTCTGTATCAAATTGATTTGGCCTTTCACATGGTAAATGTTGCATATCAGATTTTCCATGAACAGCTGCAGAACGATGTCGTAAGAACTGATGAAAATCTTTTGAACAAACTAATACTAGATCATCATCATTTAATTTGCTTATTGCAATATGATTAGATGATTTGATATAAGTCAATGTTGCCACTTGTTTACCATCAACTCGAAGGAGATAATTAAATTTCTTCAATAATGTTTCAGGAGTCATGTTTGTCTTTCTTGGCTTAATCACAATCTTCTTCACCAACGTCTTCTCATTTCTTGGAATAAGATCTACATAATAAGCTTCCTCTCGATATATTAACTGTTTATGACCACTTATGTGGTAATTAACGTTAAAATTATCATAGCTTGTTAAGGCGCTAGCGAGGTAGCCTAAATCATTTCTTAAACTTGGACTTAAACCAACAATCCAATCTTTCTCAACTACATGATGTACATAATTATAATCATCATTGTGCGGAGTAAATTGGACAATATGTTTACACGCTTTATTCAAGAAATCATATATAAACTTTTTACATGATAAGAGATCTTTCTTTGACCACTGTGGAATGTATACTCGGCACCCCTTTTCACATTGATAAGCAGCTGTACGCCTCATATTAATAGTCATCACCTCATGATCAAAAGTATAGACACAGTTGCTATAAACAAGTTGAGTGACACCCACTTCCCAATTTCCATTTAGCTGTTGTACATGATCAATGGGAGTAGAAAAGAGTGCAGCTCGATTACTAGTAAATCTCTTTGTAGCCGCATTGCTAAGCAAAATATGATAAAACGACATTTTTATATTGCTAATCTGCAACTTTGCATAACATCATGAAGACTTGGATTTTGGACTCTCTACAATATATCAGAGTTGATCGTGATGGAAACGTACATTTCAAAAATTCTCATGGTCATACATCAAGAGGAATTACATTAACATGGCGACAATTTGTCAACCTCAATGATATCATGAGGGATTTGGAATATTTTGAAACATTAAGATTCATCTCCTTGGGTGATCAAGTTTGGCTTCAACATTACAGAAATGAAATTCAAATCTACCATTCTCATTCCGCAAACTGTTTCTCATTTCGCAAATACAATTGGGAGAAGTATAGAAGATATATACATCGCTCCATCATGACATTTATTCGTCGTGAGTTCATCGCCCTACTATGCAAATCTTAATCAGACATGACTACCACACATCATGAGTTGGAAATTAGATTCCCTACAACGTATTGAAACGGATCATGATCGAAACGTCTATTTCAAAGATTCAACTGGAAATGTGAGAAGAGAGTTTGCTTTATCTTATCGTCATTTTCAATCTCTACATCATATCATGAAGGACTTGAAATACTTCTATATGAAAAGACATTCACGTATTGGAAATCGCATCTGGCTGCGCGTCAACAATCGGCGAATTCAACTCTATCATTCCCAACTTCATACTAACTTCACATTTCATCAAGGTAGTTGGGAAAAGTATAAAAGGAAGGTACATCGCTCAATTTACTCATTCTTTCATCATGAAGCGCCATCGCTACACCATCGTCAACATTCTCCGTCGCTTCAGACTCTACACCAAAATCGATCTCACAACATTACACCAACAGCTTCCAAACAGCAAGTATTACCCGGGCCGTCCTCAAATGTTAGTGGTGAAGATGAACAATTCACGAAATCTTCAACTCTTCCCAAATGGGACTGTACAGATTCTCGGCGCCCTTTCTCATTCATCGGCGCAGTCAATGCGCTTAGAGCTACAAAGACTACTACGTCGGATATGGAAGAGGGAGAGGTGTGTGATGTCGAATCTGACTGTGGACAATATGGTGATCTCTACTCAATTGAGTGACAGTCTATCATTTTTGAAGATTCGTACCAGCAGTTACAGTTTGTGTTATGAACCCGAACTTTTTCCTGCAGCTCTCATTAGTTGTTGGTTACCTGTGCATGTGGCAATCTTTCATAATAGTAAAGTGATCATTACTGGACTAAAATCTCATGTACAAGCAAATATGATCCTAGACTATCTCATTGAGTATGTACGTACCCAGCGGATTGTAAAATAAAAAACAATTTTTCCAACATGATGTTTTTATTTCAAATCATGATAGAACTTACAAATCATTTTTTCATTAGAGGATGGATTACATGAAAAGTTTTGAATAATAGATGCAAATCGAGATACATGTAAACGTTTTAAGATGAAGTACAGTACAAAAGCACCACACGTTGATGAAAGTGGATGTTGTAGTATGCGTTCATTTCGCTGATATTGACGCGTATGTTTTCTCAACCACTGCTGTGTTGGTATATTTGGAGGTTGAGCAAGAGAGTCAAATAGTTCACCACGTCGGTCTTCTCCAATAAAGATCGCTTTCCAATGCTCACCGCCTAAATTCTGTGAATGAGTGTTTAGCACAATAAAGATGGGATAGTGATTTACTGCAGGTGGTAAGGTATCGAGTGAATAGACATTATCGAAAGCTTTCAACGTCGCTTCGTCTGCATTACGCTGCACTTTAGTCTTAATATCGTCAGCAGTCAACCAACTCATTAACGATTATACTGAAGAATCACGTCACGATACTTTGTAATTTCAATATTTGAATCGAAGACTGCATAAATTAATACATTGATCGTCTCAGGTAGTGTTCTTTTGAACGTCAAATCCAAACGAATATTATGAGGCACGTTCGCTTGACGATAGGGTGCACTAATATCGCTGTCAGCAGTCAAATCAAATGCATAAATAGTATATCCACTCTTAAACTCTTTCATAGTCAGTCCGTTGGTGTCATCCGTATTGTAAAAGCCAAAAACATCCATAAAATCAACATAACTGCGCATAAATTGATCCGAAGCAAAATCTGGTTTGTAGGGTGGACCAGGATGACTCACACCATTTACACGTAAAGCAATTTCACTTAACTGATTGTGTTTAAAATTGAAAGGATTCTTCTTTATATTACCATTAAATGCATCATTTTCAACCATTGCCACCATGAGGAGCTTCGGTGCTTCCGATGGAAAGAGGCCATCTTTCATGAAACTCTTTTGATCTTTCGGAATTGTAAAGGTGAGAAGCTTTGTATGCTGAACGGGGTAAATGGCATTTTGGCGGTTAAGGCCTTCAGCATGCCCTCTAATGACACTTGGATTCGGTACTACTCGACGAATGTAAAGTGCAATATCTTCCACATGAATTCTAAAATTGTCAACTTTAGCAAATGCATTCAGCGCAAATTCAGGCTTATTCAATGTCAGCTTGAGTCGCATGCTGGTATTACACAGTAAAAACTTTGACTGTCTAAAGAAGTCTAAATTCAGCGGACCATATAGCTGACATACTCTCTATCTTTAATCATAGCAGATCGCTTTACAAAGCCACTGTTTGTTTCAACATCAAATTTTCCTGCTTCATCTCTGTACCATCCCATGGCTTCCATATGACTTTTTTGTGCTGCTGGATGAAACTGTGATACATGATTGAAATATGATTTATAGGGATAATCGCTTTGACCACCTTCCACCTGCTGCTCTCCAATCGTTAGAGAAACATCACGAAGTAATGTAGTCAATGGTAAATTGTTCAGTCCAACTTTATGTGCATCGTCAATAGCAGTTCCATCTGCTTGCTGAATTCTAAACCTCAAATCAAGCATCGCATAACTCAAATCTATGTAGTCATCACTACCACCAGGAATAACAAATTCAATGGGGCCAGCATTCTCAGCTGTTCGAGGATGATAATCTACAATACTTGAACTAAGAATATCTGTCTGTATGGCTTGTTGATCGAACAAACAAAAACCGGAAGTTTTACACTCCATGATTAGAAGTTATAGCAGCGTCGTCGTTTAGCGCCTGATGAATGATTAGAGCCTCTGCGACGTTTGCGTGAATGCCTTTTGACTGAAGATCGCACCTTACCAGCTCCGCGATGTTTCCTCCTTCCTTTATTCATTCGTTTAGGTGATTTCTTTCCTTGAGTAACACCAGCAATGGTCTGCTTCAATGTTTTTAAACCGCGTTCCTTCCCACGATTCAACAAACTGCTCTTAAAACTTCTACCTCTGGAAAGATCACTAGCAACATCACCAGCAAAGCCAACGGCATTACTTAAAACATTTCGTTTTAAAGATCTACCGACATTGGATATGAGAGGTGCTACAACAGATTTCAGTGCACCAAGTATGCTACCTCCACGTTGGCGGCGAGCGCCGATGTAAATTTGTCCTCCGCCACTTACATAGGAGGGTCGTGAATAAAATGAGGCAGTTGGATTCATAGCTCAAACCCTAAACATTGTTAGTTACAACTTTGCATGAATCACTGTCGATCACTTAGATGAAAGATGTCGGCACGACGCATCCAAGAGTTCATACTTGAAGGATAACCAGTCCATTTAACAAGACACCATTCTTCACCTTGCCGTTTTTTACATCGAATGATTTTCTCTACCAAATATGTTTCACTTTCAGTGACTACCTCAATCTCATCGCGGTAAAAGCTACCCTCAATTTCTTCATTATCGTAATCTTTCAACTTGTAGGTGGTCGGAGAGTCTTTTTGATTAATCCTTGATACTGTAAATACCTCCTCTGTCCAATTCGGAAGGTACCCTTTAGCAAAAACACTTTTCACTTTTGAGATACGAACTTTATCGCCAATTTTCACATCACTTTTCACATGAGTGCGTTTACGTTGGAATGATTCGCGCACTTTATCTACATTGTCAGCATTTACATCTACTGGTCTGAGTCCAATAGAACGATGGATAGAGTGATTGTAGGCATGGAGTGTATCTTGTAGAACCTTTGTCCAATTTTGTGTCAAGTTGGCAGTAAAATGTCGCCACAAGCGATTTTTTAATGTGCGATTAAAACGTTCAACGAGTGCAGCTTTATAAGCGCTCTTTACACTAAACAACTCAATGTCATGCCTCTCAAATAATCTTGTCACATGCTGATTTTCAAACTCTTTTCCTTGATCACTCTGAATTCTTTTTGGAATGCGACCTTCTCGAAAAATTGTTTGGAATGCTTTTGCTACTCCTTTCCCTTCTTTAGTTTTTAAAGGTTGAGCCCACGCATAACGCGAGAAAATATCAATGACGGTTAAAATAAAATTATTGCCCGAGTTATGTTTTGAAATGGAGGCAACATCGCACAAATCTGCTTGCCACTGTTCATCGATGTCATGAACAATATAATGGCGGGTGCGGTACTTCTTTTTCGCTTGTTTGTGGAGTGTATAGGTAGCCTGACCCTTTAACCATCGTTTCACTTGTGATTGTGGAAGACCACTCGCTTTTGATAATTTCTTGATAGATGCAAATCCTGCCGGATGTTTTACATCATAATAGATTGACTTCAAACGTTCAGTCGATGACGGCTGACTCTTTTTCCTCCTTCTTATCTTTTTGTTTTCTTGCCTTTCTACATTTACAACAACTGCAGCATTTAGCTTTAGCGGTTTTGCGATCGTGTTCACATTGCTTAGGGGTTTCATTATGAGAGCTGGCGCAGCAAGTGCAAGTGACAACGACATTCACCTCTGTCGGCTCATTACATGGCAAGCAACACATCTGCTTCATATTAATAGTCTGAGAACATGTATTTCCTAGGAGGAGCTGTTTTACGTTTTCCTTTTACCAGTTTTAGTGGCGATGTAGATCTACGTCGAGTTCTTCCTCTTGTTTGCTTAGTGAGTGTGGGAGGGGATGTAGCAGGTGACGTCTTAAACCAATTTGTTGGCATTTTCATCGCCTGAAGCATTGGAGTAGTAGCCACTGTTGAATCAAGTTCTTTCAATGTCTCATTATTTAAAGCAAATTTTGGCACATTATGCTTTTTCAATAGTTTAAGAAAGTATGACCAACCAGGTGGAACATAGCCCTGACGGCGCTTTCTACGTGTCGCATACTGAATCAAGTCTTCATAACGTGAAGCATCAATCACTTTATTTTCATCTGTAATGATTTCTCCTCTATCATTTACATTGAGAGGGGGTTCAATACTGTTGAAAAGAGATATGGCATGTGCGCGAGATGCTAAAGGTGTAGCAGTCGATACAGAGTCACGCATCTTATTCTTCAAGTTTTTCAATTGCTCAACAGTTTCCGATTGTAATAATACAGCACGATGTGGATCTTTGATGTGAACATTTTGCTGATAATCTATTTCTTTCCTATACATTTGATTTGCAAGAGGTTGCTTTACTTGCTGCATGGCAGTCAATTGTACATATTCATCCTAAGGAATAACAATCATGCGAGAATAAGAACTCATAGTTTGTAGATAATCATGGGAGTTTTCAAAATATCACGTTCGAAATCTAAATTCTTCCGGACACTCTTGCGTAATTCAGTCAATGAAATAAGTAACCGTAATGGTTTTTCAGTAGCTGCTTGAAAAATTTCAATTAAGGACTTTTGAGTCCTCTGGGTGCTAACTTGTCCGCGCTAAAAATTTTCAAATTGACTTTTATCTCGCGGATTCTTGAAAATAGCATAATATGTGGTATTCAGGTTTTCGTGTAGCGAAGTCTCTATCCTTTTATCCATCAGGAAACAAATTTTGTGTACATATTAGATTGAATAAAACAGCCTTTTATGTGTGCTGCGTCGAAGTGACACATATCTGTAACATCGTTGGAATTCGTACTTTATTTAATAATGCATCCATACAACAACATCATTAGACTGAAGTTTATCCACTGGAATAATTCCTTCATGTCGAATAAAGTTGCGACTTTGCAATTCCTGAAACAGCGACGGTTGATAAATACCATAACACCAAATCACTCGATTGATAGGTTCCTTAAACAACTCCCTTCTTTTATCCAATAAATTCAGCGTGAAAACAGTTTTACCTGCATGAGATGGACCTGATACAGTCAGAACTTTATCACATTGAAGTCTGAAATCCATTTTATTACTTTGAGACTCAACATTTGCATAATTAACGCTTAGAGCCAAAGATATTTCCCAATAGGTTGCCCACGGCAGGAGCTATCATTGGAAGTATTGCTGAAAGGAAACCGCCCTTTTGTGTTAGAGTTTTCCTCTTTCTTTGAAGGGCGACTTTAGGATTGGAGATGAAACGCAATTTCGTAGCATATCGCTTAAGTAACTTTCGTTGTTTTGGCGCTAATTTCTTCGTCCTCAACTTCCTCACATGAGAAATAATTTCACAAATGAATTTATCGTTAGCATGTCGTATAGCATTGTATCGCTGATTTGCTTTCATTCGTCGGAGAGCTTGAATGGCTGAAGAAAACTTTTGACTTTTACGTTTCGTCATTTACGTTTCGCCATTTTCCGTGTTAGTCTTTGCTAAAACCTATCTTTACCACATTTGCATAGGTACTAACTATTGCGACATAAGTGACACTCGAAATGAGCAATGTCACAGTGGTTACATTGGCAAAGTTGAATGCAATTACGTATGAAACAGCGTTGACAAAAAGCATGCTTACATCTCTTGAAGATGCGCTTTTCATTTCCATCCTTTCGCTTACATACATCGCAACACATAGTTTCACCGTTACTGATGTCTATAGCAAGTCTTTTTGAAGATATGAATTTGCTAGCCTTTTCTAAATAATAGACGCATGTACAGAAGGAATATACTTCGAGAGTGAGCAGACATAGCTCGAAAACCAGTTGTGCTACAATCAAGTACCACTGCATTTTCAATTTTTCTTTATGGAAAGTTGAATGTGAATATCTGAAATCGCTTCAATCACTAGACTGCTACCATGATGGTTAAATGCGTTAAGACGTTCAGCAATTTTTATCATATGTCTTTTAAAAAATTCTTCGGGGTGATCTACCACTTCCATTGAATAAGAAGCAAAATGGAAAGAGCGACTTTCCACCTCTTCCTTTCCAAAATGACTAAACTTAATTTTCGCAACTAATCGCGCCATGATAATGCTATCAGAGAATGTATTCATTAACTCTAGAAATAGAGTGCTAGCATCATCGACCACTGCTTCGATGTCGGTCTCATCTTTATGAAAATTTTATCACATAATCTTGAACAGCTCCTTTTTAAACTTTGCCTATGAAAACGTAATGTTCCGCAGTCGTTTGAGAAAGACATGATCGCCCTTTATCTAACCCATCCATTGCATGAAAACAACAACTCTTCTCATAGTAACATTTATTGAATAACGGTAACAAGCATGCATTATAAATCAATGGTTTGAAAGAGATAAAATAGATACAGCTGATAACTATCATACAGCGAGCAATGATAACCATACAGGACTTTGGCAGTGTTGAGGTAAGGAGGAAAGAAGCATTGGTTATGAACGTAGCTACTACAACGAACAGACAAAATAGGAACACACAAATCCTTAAAACGTTTCGTGACTTCATGATAATGTTGATTCACTCTACTATCCCAAGGCGGGAGCAAAATATCATCAATGATTAGATTGGGAAATACTTTCCTCTCCTTACCAGGATTATTACAAAAGATGCGTATAACATTGAAAGCAGCTAACCATCGTTTAAAGTCAATAAGAAGAGCACTCTCACAAGAAAAGCCATAGTCTTGCAAATATTTCAGATTAAGTCCATGAATGTGTTTTCTCGCCCATTGATCAACATTGGGATCGCAGTTGGCATGTTGATGATAGACACTAACAATCTGATATGTCCAATTGTTCATAGCAATAGCACTGAGCTCCTGTACAGGTTCACCCTCACAATCCATAAAAATGATGATAGAAGCCTAAAACGGAAATTTACACATCTAAGGAAACGTTCTATAACATATTACAAAATGAAGAATTACATCGATGCTTTTCACGACAAAATACACAAATGATATGATGGCAACGAAGAAGTAAAATGTATCTAATAAGACCACGTCTACGACACTCAAAGCACATAAGCGAATTGTCATAGGGTAGAGTTAGGAAAGGACTAGTAATTCTCCTTCTTTGATTTGCGTTTTGATGTAGCATTCTTCTCCGACTTGCGCTTCGTACCACTGCTGTTAAGGATTTGATCAATTATGTCGTCCACGTTGGGTGGTTTCGGAATATATAGGATGGATTCCATATGCATGGAGAGAGAGGCTATTTTATTATCCTTGTGTCGACCATAATATAGCCCATTCACTTTGAAAAGGATATCCCAAGTACCTTCTCCGAGCTCATCACATCTGATGGGTATTGAATGATCTCCCATCCTTCTTATAGTAAGTACACCAATGTGATACCGGTAGGCAAATGTGATTACCATCCCAAATCTTTCTATAGGGAGTATCCTTGTCATCTCTCGCCTTCCACTCTTGAGCAAGAGGAGTAGGAATGTCCATATTTAATGTCACGTACTCCTCAATAATATCAAGTTGGTGGCGAATGTACGGACTCACGGGGATCAGTATGTAGTCCCCATACTGATTGTGCATTATCTTGACATCCGTGGAAGGAGCATTCCCGTTTGGAGTACTACGCTATGATCATCATAACGCAAGGCTTGTTTAAATTTACGCTGTAGCGGTGTAGGATTATGTACCTTGGATGTTTCTTCCACTGGCCTCAGTTGTAGATGATCTGACCGTAGCGAACCTTGTAACGTTTGACCGCCATTTTGTCCTACTAGTGCAGCAGATGGAGTAGATGCCTGAAAATGAAAAAAGATTGTATTAAGTTTACGTTCAAGGGAGGAGAGGGAGGGAAGTAGCGACTTACCATTTTAGTTGGATAATAGAACAGGGAACTAGAGAGAGAGAGAAAATGTGCGTCCGTCACTCGTGTGATTCAACGATGGAATGATTCTCACTGTGGAAGGCTCGCTATTTATAAAGAAATGCTTGATTCTCATTGGATGATGATCCTCATTGGACAATAACATCAAGCTGATTCCAAATCTGAAATCCGTTTTCCAATCCGATGCTTCGTTTTGAAGCTACAGCCCAAAACGTCCCAAATTCTAACTCTGTCGTTTTTCGCCAATGTCCCAAAATCTTAAATGGCGTCTCACATCAAAACGAAGACAGATAGGAACAAGCCGATTCTTTCACTGAATTTGTCTCACTCTTAGCTTTCAAACGAGCTATCGCACGACAAAATCCGTCCACTGGAAGCCAAAATCGAAGCGAGCTGTCCAGAGGGGGGACGTCAGCGATAAATTTTTTCTCTCACGATTGAGCTGAAACTACACCAATTACCGATGTAGACATTTCCGCTGAATCCGAATCTGGCCTCCGTTTTCCCATCCGATGCTTCGTATTTGGCTCTAACAGTAGGCCAGCCATCGCAAAATTTCTCTAACTCCTTCGTTTTTTTTTTCGAAAAAACATGGTTTAAAATTTTTTCTCGCCGATTGACTTGAAACTCACCATACAGATAGTGATTTTCACGCTGATTCCAAATCTGAAATCCGTTTTCCAATCCGATGCTTCGTTTTGAAGCTACAGCCCAAAACGTCCCAAATTCTAACTCTGTCGTTTTTCGCCAATGTCCCAAAATCTTAAATGGCGTCTCACATCTAAACGAAGACAGATAGGAACAAGCCGATTCTTTCAGTGAATTTGTCTCACTCTTAGCTTTCAAACGAGCTAACGCACGACAAAATCCGTCCACTGGAAGCCAAAATCGAAGCGAGCTGTCCAGAGGGGGGGGGACGTCAGCGAAAATTTTTCTCTCCGATTGACTTGAAACACACCATACCGATGCAGAATTTCACGCTGAATCCGAATCTGGCCTCCGTTTTCCCCCCATCCGAATGCTTTCGTTTTTGGCTCTACACGTAAGCAGAGCCATCGCAAAAAAAAATCGCAAAAATTCTAACTCTGTCGTTTTTTCGAAAAATGTTGAAAATTTTTTCTCTCCGATTGACTTGAAACTCACCATACAGATACAGAATTTCACGCTGATTCCAAATCTGAAATCCGTTTTCCAATCCGATGCTTCGTTTTGAAGCTACAGCCCAAAACGTCCCAAATTCTAACTCTGTCGTTTTTCGCCAATGTCCCAAAATCTTAAATGGCGTCTCACATCTAAACGAAGACAGATAGGAACAAGCCGATTCTTTCACTGAATTTGTCTCACTCTTAGCTTTCAAACGAGCTATCGCACGACAAAATCCGTCCACTGGAAGCCAAAATCGAAGCAAGCTGTCCAGAGGGGGGGACGTCAGCGAAAATTTTTTCTCTCCGATTGAGCTGGAAATACACCATTTCCATGTAGAATTTGACGCTGAATCCGAATCTGGCCTCCGTTTTCCCATCCGATGCTTCGTTTTGGCTCTACAGTAGGCAGCCATCGCAAAAATTCTAACTCTGTCGTTTTTTCGAAAAATGTTGAAAATTTTTTCTCTCCGATTGCCTTGAAACTCACCATACAGATAGAGAATTTCACGCTGATTCCAAATCTGAAATCCGTTTTCCAATCCGATGCTTCGTTTTGAAGCTACAGCCCAAAACGTCCCAAATTCTAACTCTGTCGTATTTCGCCAATGTCCCAAAATCTTAAATGCCGTCTTACATCTAAACGAAGACAGATAGGAACAAGCCGATTCTTTCACTGAATTTGTCTCACTCTTAGCTTTCAAACGAGCTATCGCACGACAAAATCCGTCCACTGAAAGCCAAAATCGAAGCGAGCTGTCCAGAGGAGGGGGACGTCAGCGAAAATTTTTTCTCTCCGATTGAGCTGGAAATACACCATTTCCATGTAGAATTTGACGCTGAATCCGAATCTGGCCTCCGTTTTCCCATCCGATGCTTCGTTTTGGCTCTACAGTAGGCAGCCATCGCAAAAATTCTAACTCTGTCGTTTTTTCGAAAAATGTTGAAAATTTTTTCTCGCCGATTGACTTGAAACTCACCATACAGATAGAGAATTTCACGCTGATTCCAAATCTGAAATCCGTTTTCCAATCCGATGCTTCGTTTTGAAGCTACAGCCCAAAACGTCCCAAATTCTAACTCTGTCGTTTTTCGCCAATGTCCCAAAATCTTAAATGGCGTCTCACATCTAAACGAAGACAGATAGGAACAAGCCGATTCTTTCACTGAATTTGTCTCACTCTTAGCTTTCAAACGAGCTATCGCACGACAAAATCCGTCCACTGGAAGCCAAAATCGAAGCGAGCTGTCCAGAGGGGGGGGACGTCAGCGAAAATTTTTTCTCTCCGATTGAGCTGGAAATACACCATTTCCATGTAGAATTTGACGCTGAATCCGAATCTGGCCTCCGTTTTCCCATCCGATGCTTCGTTT
The DNA here is from genome assembly GCA_907163375.1 of Prostheceraeus crozeri. Taxonomy (NCBI): domain Eukaryota; kingdom Metazoa; phylum Platyhelminthes; order Polycladida; family Euryleptidae; genus Prostheceraeus; species Prostheceraeus crozeri. Next base: position 867,656 of record CAJQUW010012385.1, read on the forward strand.
TGGCTCTATAGTAGGCAGCCATCGCAAAAATTCTAACTCTGTCGTTTTTCGAAAAATGTTGAAAATTTTTTCTCTCCGATTGACTTGAAAATCACCATACAGATAGAGAATTTCACGCTGATTCCAAATCTGAAATCCGTTTTCCAATCCGATGCTTCGTTTTGAAGCTACAGCCCAAAACGTCCCAAATTCTAACTCTGTCGTTTTTCGCCAATGTCCCAAAATCTTAAATGGCGTCTCACATCTAAACGAAGACAGATAGGAACAAGCCGATTCTTTCAGTGAATTTGTCTCACTCTTAGCTTTCAAACGAGCTATGGCACGACAAAATCCGTCCACTAGAAGCCAAGATCGAAGCGAGCTGTCCAGAGGGGGGACGTCAGCGAAAATTTTTTCTCTCCGATTGCGTTCAAATTCACCATACCGATGCAGAATTTCACGCTGAATCCGAATCTGGCCTCCGTTTTCCCCATCCGATGCTTCGTTTGGGCGCTACAGACCAAAACGTCCCAAATTCTAACTCTGTCGTTTTTCGAAAAATGTTGAAAATTTTTTCTCTCCGATTGACTTGAAACTCACCATACAGATAGAGAATTTCACGCTGATTCCAAATCTGAAATCCGTTTTCCAATCCGATGCTTCGTTTTGAAGCTACAGCCCAAAACGTCCCAAATTCTAACTCTGTCGTTTTTCGCCAATGTCCCCAAATCTTAAATGGCGTCTCACATCTAAACGAAGACAGATAGGAACAAGCCGATTCTTTCACTGAATTTGTCTCACTCTTAGCTTTCAAACGAGCTATCGCACGACAAAATCCGTCCACTGGAAGCCAAAATCGAAGCAAGCTGTCCAGAGGGGGGGACGTCAGCCGAAAATTTTTTCTCTCCGATTGAGCTGGAAATACACCATTTCCATGTAGAATTTGACGCTGAATCCGAATCTGGCCTCCGTTTTCCCATCCGATGCTTCGTTTTGGCTCTACAGTAGGCAGCCATCGCAAAAATTCTAACTCTGTCGTTTTTTCGAAAAATGTTGAAAATTTTTTCTCGCCGATTGACTTGAAACTCACCATACAGATAGAGAATTTCACGCTGATTCCAAATCTGAAATCCGTTTTCCAATCCGATGCTTCGTTTTGAAGCTAGAGCCCAAAACGTCCCAAATTCTAACTCTGTCGTTTTTCGCCAATGTCCCAAAATCTTAAATGGCGTCTCACATCTAAACGAAGACAGATAGGAACAAGCCGATTCTTTCACTGAATTTGTCTCACTCTTAGCTTTCAAACGAGCTATGGCACGACAAAATCCGTCCACTGGAAGCCAAAATCGAAGCAAGCTGTCCAGAGGGGGGGGACGTCACCAAAATTTTTTCTCTCCGATTGAGCTGGAAATACACCATTTCCATGTAGAATTTGACGCTGAATCCGAATCTGGCCTCCGTTTTCCCATCCGATGCTTCGTTTTGGCTCTACAGTAGGCAGCCATCGCAAAAATTCTAACTCTGTCGTTTTTCGAAAAATGTTGAAAATTTTTTCTCTCCGATTGACTTGAAACTCACCATACAGATAAAGAATTTCACGCTGATTCCAAATCTGAAATCCGTTTTCCAATCCGATGCTTCGTTTTGAAGCTAGAGCCCAAAACGTCCCAAATTCTAACTCTGTCGTTTTTCGCCAATGTCCCAAAATCTTAAATGGCGTCTCACATCTAAACGAAGACAGATAGGAACAAGCCGATTCTTTCACTGAATTTGTCTCACTCTTAGCTTTCAAACGAGCTATCGCACGACAAAATCCGTCCACTGGAAGCCAAAATCGAAGCGAGCTGTCCAGAGGGGGGGACGTCAGCGAAAATTTTTTCTCTCCGATTGAGCTGGAAATACACCATTTCCATGTAGAATTTGACGCTGAATCCGAATCTGGCCTCCGTTTTCCCATCCGATGCTTCGTTTTGGCTCTACAGTAGGCAGCCATCGCAAAAATTCTAACTCTGTCGTTTTTTCGAAAAATGTTGAAAATTTTTTCTCGCCGATTGACTTGAAACTCACCATACAGATAGAGAATTTCACGCTGATTCCAAATCTGAAATCCGTTTTCCAATCCGATGCTTCGTTTTGAAGCTACAGCCCAAAACGTCCCAAATTCTAACTCTGTCGTTTTTCGCCAATGTCCCAAAATCTTAAATGGCGTCTCACATCTAAACGAAGACAGATAGGAACAAGCCGATTCTTTCACTGAATTTGTCTCACTCTTAGCTTTCAAACGAGCTATCGCACGACAAAATCCGTCCACTGGAAGCCAAAATCGAAGCGAGCTGTCCAGAGGGGGGGACGTCAGCGAAAATTTTTTCTCTCCGATTGAGCTGGAAATACACCATTTCCATGTAGAATTTGACGCTGAATCCGAATCTGGCCTCCGTTTTCCCATCCGATGCTTCGTTTTGGCTCTACAGTAGGCAGCCATCGCAAAAATTCTAACTCTGTCGTTTTTTCGAAAAATGTTGAAAATTTTTTCTCTCCGATTGACTTGAAACTCACCATACAGATAGAGAATTTCACGCTGATTCCAAATCTGAAATCCGTTTTCCAATCCGATGCTTCGTTTTGAAGCTACAGCCCAAAACGTCCCAAATTCTAACTCTGTCGTTTTTCGCCAATGTCCCAAAATCTTAAATGGCGTCTCACATCTAAACGAAGACAGATAGGAACAAGCCGATTCTTTCACTGAATTTGTCTCACTCTTAGCTTTCAAACGAGCTATCGCACGACAAAATCCGTCCACTGGAAGCCAAAATCGAAGCGAGCTGTCCAGAGGGGGGGGGACGTCAGCCGAAAATTTTTTCTCTCCGATTGAGCTGGAAATACACCATTTCCAGGTAGAATTTGACGCTGAATCCGAATCTGGCCTCCGTTTTCCCATCCGATGCTTCGTTTTGGCTCTACAGTAGGCAGCCATCGCAAAAATTCTAACTCTGTCGTTTTTTCGAAAAATGTTGAAAATTTTTTCTCGCCGATTGACTTGAAACTCACCATACAGATAGAGAATTTCACGCTGATTCCAAATCTGAAATCCGTTTTCCAATCCGATGCTTCGTTTTGAAGCTAGAGCCCAAAACGTCCCAAATTCTAACTCTGTCGTTTTTCGCCAATGTCCCAAAATCTTAAATGGCGTCTCACATCTAAACGAAGACAGATAGGAACAAGCCGATTCTTTCACTGAATTTGTCTCACTCTTAGCTTTCAAACGAGCTATCGCACGACAAAATCCGTCCACTGGAAGCCAAAATCGAAGCAAGCTGTCCAGAGGGGGGGACGTCAGTGAAAATTTTTCTCTCCGATTGAGCTGGAAATACACCATTTCCATGTAGAATTTGACGCTGAATCCGAATCTGGCCTCCGTTTTCCCATCCGATGCTTCGTTTTGGCTCTACAGTAGGCAGCCATCGCAAAAATTCTAACTCTGTCGTTTTTCCGAAAAATGTTGAAAATTTTTTCTCTCCGATTGACTTGAAACTCACCATACAGATAGAGAATTTCACGCTGATTCCAAATCTGAAATCCGTTTTCCAATCCGATGCTTCGTTTTGAAGCTACAGCCCAAAACGTCCCAAATTCTAACTCTGTCGTTTTTTCGCCAATGTCCCAAAATCTTAAATGGCGTCTCACATCTAAACGAAGACAGATAGGAACAAGCCGATTCTTTCACTGAATTTGTCTCACTCTTAGCTTTCAAACGAGCTATCGCACGACAAAATCCGTCCACTGGAAGCCAAAATCGAAGCGAGCTGTCCAGAGGGGGGGACGTCAGCCGAAAATTTTTTCTCTCCGATTGAGCTGGAAATACACCATTTCCATGTAGAATTTGACGCTGAATCCGAATCTGGCCTCCGTTTTCCCATCCGATGCTTCGTTTTGGCTCTACAGTAGTTAGCCATCGCAAAAATTCTAACTCTGTCGTTTTTTCGAAAAATGTTGAAAATTTTTTCTCTCCGCTTGACTTGAAACTCACCATACAGATAGAGAATTTCACGCTGATTCCAAATCTGAAATCCGTTTTCCCATCCGATGCTTCGTTTTGAAGCTAGAGCCCAAAACGTCCCAAATTCTAACTCTGTCGTTTTTCGCCAATGTCCCAAAATCTTAAATGGCGTCTCACATCTAAACGAAGACAGATAGGAACAAGCCGATTCTTTCACTGACTTTGTCTCACTCTTAGCTTTCAAACGAGCTATCGCACGACAAAATCCGTCCACTGGAAGCCAAAATCGAAGCAAGCTGTCCAGAGGGGGACGTCAGCGAAAATTTTTCTCTCCGATTGAGCTGGAAATACACCATTTCCATGTAGAATTTGACGCTGAATCCGAATCTGGCCTCCGTTTTCCCATCCGATGCTTCGTTTTGGCTCTACAGTAGGCAGCCATCGCAAAAATTCTAACTCTCGTTTTTTTCGAAAAATGTTGAAAATTTTTTCTCTCCGATTGACTTGAAACTCACCATACAGATAGAGAATTTCACGCTGATTCCAAATCTGAAATCCGTTTTCCAATCCGATGCTTCGTTGTGAAGCTACAGCCCAAAACGTCCCAAATTCTAACTCTGTCGTTTTTCGCCAATGGCCCAAAATCTTAAATGGCGTCTCACATCTAAACGAAGACAGATAGGAACAAGCCGATTCTTTCACTGAATTTGTCTCACTCTTAGCTTTCAAACGAGCTATCGCACGACAAAATCCGTCCACTGGAAGCCAAAATCGAAGCAAGCTGTCCAGAGGGGGGGGACGTCAGCGAAAATTTTTTCTCTCCGATTGAGCTGGAAATACACCATTTCCATGTAGAATTTGACGCTGAATCCGAATCTGGCCTCCGTTTTCCCATCCGATGCTTCGTTTTGGCTCTACAGTAGGCAGCCATCGCAAAAATTCTAACTCTGTCGTTTTTTTTTCGAAAAATGTTGAAAATTTTTTCTCGCCGATTGACTTGAAACTCACCATACAGATAGAGAATTTCACGCTGATTCCAAATCTGAAATCCGTTTTCCAATCCGATGCTTCGTTTTGAAGCTAGAGCCCAAAACGTCCCAAATTCTAACTCTGTCGTTTTTCGCCAATGTCCCAAAATCTTAAATGGCGTCTCACATCTAAACGAAGACAGATAGGAACAAGCCGATTCTTTCACTGAATTTGTCTCACTCTTAGCTTTCAAACGAGCTATCGCACGACAAAATCCGTCCACTGGAAGCCAAAATCGAAGCAAGCTGTCCAGAGGGGGGACGTCAGCGAAAATTTTTTCTCTCCGATTGAGCTGGAAATACACCATTTCCATGTAGAATTTGACGCTGAATCCGAATCTGGCCTCCGTTTTCCCATCCGATGCTTCGTTTTGGCTCTACAGTCGGCAGCCATCGCAAAAATTCTAACTCTGTCGTTTTTTCGAAAAATGTTGAAAATTTTTTCTCTCCGATTGACTTGAAACTCACCATACAGATAGAGAATTTCACGCTGATTCCAAATCTGAAATCCGTTTTCCAATCCGATGCTTCGTTTTGAAGCTAGTGCCCAAAACGTCCCAAATTCTAACTCTGTCGTTTTTCGCCAATGTCCCAAAATCTTAAATGGCGTCTCACATCTAAACGAAGACAGATAGAACAAGCCGATTCTTTCACTGAATTTGTCTCACTCTTAGCTTTCAAACGAGCTATGGCACGACAAAATCCGTCCACTGGAAGCCAAAATCGAAGCAAGCTGTCCAGGGGGGGGGACGTCAGCCGAAAATTTTTTCTCTCCGATTGAGCTGGAAATACACCATTTCCATGTAGAATTTGACGCTGAATCCGAATCTGGCCTCCGTTTTCCCATCCGATGCTTCGTTTTGGCTCTACAGTAGGCAGCCATCGCAAAAATTCTAACTCTGTCGTTTTTTTTCGAAAAATATTGAAAATTTTTTCTCTCCGATTGACTTGAAACTCACCATACAGATAAAGAATTTCACGCTGATTCCAAATCTGAAATCCGTTTTCCAATCCGATGCTTCGTTTTGAAGCTAGAGCCCAAAACGTCCCAAATTCTAACTCTGTCGTTTTTCGCCAATGTCCCAAAATCTTAAATGCGTCTCACATCTAAACGAAGACAGATAGGAACAAGCCGATTCTTTCAGTGAATTTGTCTCACTCTTAGCTTTCAAACGAGCTATCGCACGACAAAATCCGTCCACTGGAAGCCAAAATCGAAGCAAGCTGTCCAGAGGGGGGGGACGTCAGCGAAAATTTTTCTCTCCGATTGAGCTGGAAATACACCATTTCCATGTAGAATTTGACGCTGAATCCGAATCTGGCCTCCGTTTTCCCATCCGATGCTTCGTTTTGGCTCTACAGTAGGCAGCCATCGCAAAAATTCTAACTCTGTCGTTTTTTCGAAAAATGTTGAAAATTTTTTCTCTCCGATTGACTTGAAACTCACCATACAGATAGAGAATTTCACGCTGATTCCAAATCTGAAATCCGTTTTCCAATCCGATGCTTCGTTTTGAAGCTAGAGCCCAAAACGTCCCAAATTCTAACTCTGTCGTTTTTCGCCAATGTCCCAAAATCTTAAATGGCGTCTCACATCTAAACGAAGACAGATAGGAACAAGCCGATTCTTTCACTGAATTTGTCTCACTCTTAGCTTTCAAACGAGCTATCGCACGACAAAATCCGTCCACTGGAAGCCAAAATCGAAGCAAGCTGTCCAGAGGGGGGGGGACGTCAGCCGAAAATTTTTTCTCTCCGATTGAGCTGGAAATACACCATTTCCATGTAGAATTTGACGCTGAATCCGAATCTGGCCTCCGTTTTCCCATCCGATGCTTCGTTTTGGCTCTACAGTCGGCAGCCATCGCAAAAATTCTAACTCTGTCGTTTTTTCGAAAAATGTTGAAAATTTTTTCTCTCCGATTGACTTGAAACTCACCATACAGATAGAGAATTTCACGCTGATTCCAAATCTGAAATCCGTTTTCCCATCCGATGCTTCGTTTTGAAGCTAGAGCCCAAAACGTCCCAAATTCTAACTCTGTCGTTTTTCGCCAATGTCCCAAAATCTTAAATGGCGTCTCACATCTAAACGAAGACAGATAGGAACAAGCCGATTCTTTCACTGAATTTGTCTCACTCTTAGCTTTCAAACGACCTATCGCACGACAAAATCCGTCCACTGGAAGCCAAAATCGAAGCAAGCTGTCCAGAGGGGGGGGGACGTCAGCGAAAATTTTTTCTCTCCGATTGAGCTGGAAATACACCATTTCCATGTAGAATTTGACGCTGAATCCGAATCTGGCCTCCGTTTTCCCATCCGATGCTTCGTTTTGGCTCTACAGTAGGCAGCCATCCAAAAATTCTAACTGTCGTTTTTTCGAAAAATGTTGAAAATTTTTTCTCTCCGATTGACTTGAAACTCACCATACAGATAGAGAATTTCACGCTGATTCCAAATCTGAAATCCGTTTTCCAATCCGATGCTTCGTTTTGAAGCTACAGCCCAAAACGTCCCAAATTCTAACTCTGTCGTTTTTCGCCAATGTCCCAAAATCTTAAATGGCGTCTCACATCTAAACGAAGACAGATAGGAACAAGCCGATTCTTTCAGTGAATTTGTCTCACTCTTAGCTTTCAAACGAGCTATGGCACGACAAAATCCGTCCACTAGAAGCCAAGATCGAAGCGAGCTGTCCAGAGGGGGGACGGCAGGGAAAATTTTTTCTCTCCGATTGAGCTGGAAATACACCATTTCCATGTAGAATTTCACGCTGAATCCGAATCTGGCCTCCGTTTTCTCATCCGATGCTTCGTTTGGGCGCTACACACCAAAACGTCCCAAATTCTAACTCTGTCGTTTTTTCAAAAATGTTGAAAATTTTTTCTCGCCAATTGCCTTGAAACTCACCATACAGATAGAGAATTTCACGCTGATTCCAAATCTGAAATCCGTTTTCCAATCCGATGCTTCGTTTTGAAGCTACAGCCCAAAACGTCCCAAATTCTAACTCTGTCGTTTTTCGCCAATGTCCCAAAAATCTTAAATGGCGTCTCACATCTAAACGAAGACAGATAGGAACAAGCCGATTCTTTCAGTGAATTTGTCTCACTCTTAGCTTTCAAACGAGCTATGGCACGACAAAATCCGTCCACTGGAAGCCAAAATCGAAGCGAGCTGTCCAGAGGGGGGGGACGTCAGGGAAAATTTTTTCTCTCCGATTGAGCTGGAAATACACCATTTCCATGTAGAATTTCACGCTGAATCCGAATCTGGCCTCCGTTTTCTCATCCGATGGTTCGTTTTGGCGCTACACACCAAAACGTCCCAAATTCTAACTCTGTCGTTTTTTCGAAAAATGTTGAAAATTTTTTCTCTCCGATTGACTTGAAACTCACCATAAAGATAGAGAATTTCACGCTGATTCCAAATCTGAAATCCGTTTTCCAATCCGATGCTTCGTTTTTGAAGCTAGAGCCCAAAACGTCCCAAATTCTAACTCTGTCGTTTTTCGCCAATGTCCCAAAATCTTAAATGGCGTCTCACATCTAAACGAAGACAGATAGGAACAAGCAACCACTTCCTAACCTCCCCTAAAGCTAAGTAAACAGAAACACACTTCAAATACATACAACCTCCTTGCACCGATTCCTGTTCAACTGAATTTTGTCTCACTCTTAGCTTTCAAACGAGCTATGGCACGACAAAATCCGTCCACTGGAAGCCAAAATCGAAGCGAGCTGTCCAGAGGGGGGGGGACGTCAGCGAAAATTTTTTCTCTCCGATTGAGCTGGAAATACACCAGTTCCATGTAGAATTTGACGCTGAATCCGAATCTGGCCTCCGTTTTCCCATCCGATGCTTCGTTTTGGCTCTACAGTAGGCAGCCATCGCAAAAATTCTAACTCTGTCGTTTTTTCGAAAAATGTTAAAATTTTTTTCTCGCCGATTGCCTTGAAACTCACCATACAGATAGAGAATTTCACGCTGATTCCAAATCTGAAATCCGTTTTCCAATCCGATGCTTCGTTTTGAAGCTACAGCCCAAAACGTCCCAAATTCTAACTCTGTCGTTTTTCGCCAATGTCCAAAAATCTTAAATGGCGTCTCACATCTAAACGAAGACAGATAGGAACAAGCCGATTCTTTCAGTGAATTTGTCTCACTCTTAGCTTTCAAACGAGCTATGGCACGACAAAATCCGTCCACTGGAAGCCAAAATCGAAGCAAGCTGTCCAGAGGGGGGGGACGTCAGCCGAAAATTTTTTCTCTCCGATTGAGCTGGAAATACACCATTTCCATGTAGAATTTGACGCTGAATCAGAATCTGGCCTCCGTTTTCCCATCCGATGCTTCGTTTTGGCTCTACAGTAGGCAGCCATCGCAAAAATTCTAACTCTGTCGTTTTTTCGAAAAATGTTGAAAATTTTTTCTCCCGATTGACTTGAAACTCACCATACAGATAAAGAATTTCACGCTGATTCCAAATCTGAAATCCGTTTTCCAATCCGATGCTTCGTTTTGAAGCTACAGCCCAAAACGTCCCAAATTCTAACTCTGTCGTTTTTCGCCAATGTCCCAAAATCTTAAATGGCGTCTCACACTAACCGAAGACAGATAGGAACAAGCCGATTCTTTCACTGAATTTGTCTCACTCTTAGCTTTCAAACGAGCTATCTCACGACAAAATCCGTCCACTGGAAGCCAAAATCGAAGCAAGAAGCCTGTTCCAGAACGGGGGGGGGGAGGGAACGTCAGCCGAAAATTTTTTCTCTCCGATTGACTATGAAATAGCACCATACCGATGTAGAATTTCATTTCACACGCTGAATCCGAATCCGCCTCCGTTTGCCCATACCGATGCTTCGTTTTGGCTCTAACAGTAAGGCAGAGCCATCGCAAATAATTCTAACTCTGTCCCGTTTTTTTCGAAAAATGTTGATTTTTTCTCAATCACGATTGACTTGAAACTCACCATAACAGATAAAGAATTTGGACGCTGATTCCAAATCTGAAATCCGTTTTCCCATCCGATGCTTCGTTTTGAAGCTACAGCCCAAAACGTCCCAAATTCTAACTCTGTCGTTTTTCGCCAATGTCCCAAAATCTTAAATGGCGTCTCACATCTAAACGAAGACAGATAGGAACAAGCCGATTCTTTCACTGAATTTGTCTCACTCTTAGCTTTCAAACGAGCTATCGCACGACAAAATCCGTCCACAGGAAGCCAAAATCGAAGCAAGCTGTCCAGAGGGGGGGGGACGTCAATGAAAATTTTTTCTCTCCGATTGACTTGAATACAACCATTTCCATGTAGAAATTTGACGCGTGAGATCCCGAATCTGGCCTCCCGTTTTCCCATCAGGAAAAAAAATTTGCTTCGTTTGGGTGCTCTAAACAGTAGGCAGCCATCGCAAAAATCTAACGCTGTATTTTTTCGAAAATTTGAAAATTTTTTTTCTCGCCGATATTGAATTAAACTCACATACAGATAGAGAATTTCACGCTGATTCCAATCCTGAAATCCTTTTTTCCCAATCCGATGCTTTTTTTCGTTTTGAAGCTAAGGCCAAACGTCCACAAATTCTAACAAAGAAATAGTCAAAACATAACCAACACAACAACAAAACCCCCCCCCCCGGGGGAACAACCATTTGGAAAACACCCAACCCACCCACT
>CAJQUW010012386.1:0-60271 GCA_907163375.1 Prostheceraeus crozeri
GGCAGAAGTTTATCCGTCCATACTGCTGAGCCTAAACTGTTCTAAATGAATGTCTGATGTTCCTTTATATGCTCTCATTCCATTAACACTACACTCCTGTGTCCTGCCTTTCCATATTAACTGCTCAACGACATTGGCTTCATAGAGGCGTGTAGCACAGGTTGCTCGTAAACTGTGATTTGTTTAGTGATTGAAAAATTCCTGCCTTTTCACTAATCCACTTCATATAACCATGCCAACTTATTTCTTTCATACCGATTGGTCGGTTTGTATACCACGTTGTGTTTGAAAAATTACATTCTTTTTTTCGGCATTATATAAAATCGATTAGTATGCAGCGGGTCCGACTTGTATGTATTTCTCAAAGAATGCAATAATGAACATCGCGTTTTTATTGTCATTTTCAAATAGTACAACTTCTTTTTTTTCCTAAGCAGCAATGTTACGTAGGCTACCAGAATTGTTTTTGGAACACTTTTCAGTATACACGAGACATTTCTTATCATTTCGTATTTCCACTTTGAATTGGCCCATTGTTAACATGTTGTGCTCATCTCCACCTCGTAATGCGAAGTGAATACCATTCAAGTAGAAAAGAGTGAACAGCAGTTTTTCTGGTGTCTCATTCCCCAAAGATTTCTTCCATAGTTTCTTTCCCTTCAAACTAATGAACATCTGCGGGATTTTCGTGGTAAGTGCAACCCAATTTTAGCAGACATTTCATTGCAGTACCAAACATTCTTTCACATGCAAGAAACTGTTGTCATTAAAGAAATCCGAAATCGGTTTTATTTGTAATAAAGTATTCTGAATTCCGGTACAATTGAAAACTAATGTACCGGCCTGATATCGTTGTCCTCCCTTTCTTCTTGCTTCGTGAACAAAGCGTGCCATCACACTACAAAGTTCATTTTTGTTGTAAAAGTCTATTATAATCTCTATGATTATTGCTTCCATAATATAGTTTATGCTTTCCAAAGTGTGCATCAATTTCAAAGAGTGCAATGAACAGTCTTTATTGCAGTCCTTCATTGAAATACATTAGCACATAGAAAGTTTTACATCCTCTACAACGAAAATCATGCATAGAAATTGCATAGAAATGCATGTACAATGGACAAGAAAGCAAGCTATATCTGATGTCAAAATTGACTTTGGTTTTGAATTTTCAAATCATGTTAAGGATCATGATCATAGATTCTGGTAGTTCTGTGAAATATAAAGTTACTTACAGAACTCGTGCAAAGATATCCAGCTTAATTGCATTTTTCTTGATCAACAAACTATGCCCTCGCCCTTCGGGCTCGTGCATAGACATGTTGATCTCAAAAAATGCAATAAAGCTGGATACTTTGCACTTGTTGTGTAAATAACTATTCTATCTTTCGTTCCTTTAGCCAATCAGTCAAAATCTTGCAGGCCCATCTATTTCGCTTCAAGGTGTTTTTTGACTTCCCTTCGTGATTCAAGATGTTGATCTCTTCTGTACTTATACAGTTTCCAAAGCGAGATACTGATCCACAAGGAAGATCTTCAGATCCAGGAGAAACAGTTTTTGTTTCATTATTTGCAGGGCCAGAAGAAGATCTTATACTTGCATTTTCTCGAAGAACTTCATTTATTTCATGAATTTCCAGGCCACTGATCATTTCTCCTGGAAATAGACTAAAATCAATTGGATATGTCTAGTCATTCATATCATCACTCACATATGCCATGTTTTCCACTTAGTAGAAATGATGTCTATAGATTGAAATTAAAGCACACGATGCTCAAGACATAACTAGATTCATTTGAATTTCCAGGATATTTGCAATACATCCCGGAAATATCATGGTTTGATGGAAATATTGCATAGATTTCTGGGAGGTATCAACTTAACTCGGGATATAAAATCATACCTCCCAGAAATCTATGCAATATTTACTACGAAAAATTTAGTTTGACCATAGACTTGACCGATAATATCCATGTAAATATCTACTCACAGATATATCACCAAGTAATGGATAGAGGATGACTATGTGATTCTCTGGGATACAGCGAAGGAAATTATTTGATGAATTGAATGCTTTCACCCGAGCAAGCTCTTTTATCAAAATGACTTACTGCGAATGAGATGCAAAGTGCACCGTCAAACTGCTAGCGGCTTCTCACTGTCAATGACGTCCTATTGTTTTCAATGTCCATGTCTGTTCTTGTCCTTTACTGTTGTAGAATATCGCATTTCTATGACTAGTTCATGCAAACTTAGCAAACTGCATGGACTCTCCAAGGCTGTCGACATAGAGGATTTGTAAAATACTTTTCTTTCTTCTGTATTATTTATCCTGAGTTGTCAAATTCGTGCGTATTTCTTTAAGTGTGAAAATTTGCATATCTCACAGGTGGCACTGGGCATCGACTCATTGGGGAGAGGCTCTATACACATAGGGGATTTAATAAATGCTGAGTTGCTCTATGATGCTAATCATTAATCAATGTTATAAAAATCCAAAATCTGTGAAGAGTTTGGTAAAAAGTCGATAATTATTAAGTCATCAAAATTTCTACTTGAATTCATGTCTAAGTAGTAATCAATATCTGCAAAATCTGATGCAGAATCGAGAATACTTCTGGTCAAATAAATTGAATTTCAACCGTGCGGGCGTGAGTTGTTGTTCTTCAAATTATTGGCTGAAATGTCGATCTACTACATCACAGCTCCTACGTTCTTCTCTTCAAGGAATGACTTCTCACATTTCTGCTAGTCTTTACTGTTGGAATTGGACGCTTTCTTCATCTCAATTATTCGAACTCCTTCATGAAGGGAAGTGGAAATTGCTTTAAACGCCTTCACAGAATGCCCATGCAGGCTAGCCAAGTATTCAATCTAACTATATTTTTCACATTCTTCAGATGATTAACAAAGAAATGTTGATGAAGCTTTTTATCCGTAGGACGAAATAAGCATACTTCATTTGGAAGGAAAATCTGCAACCCCCTCAAAATTTCTTCCCATATTTGAGAATGAAATCAACAAGGAATTTTATATTGATAGATTTGCGATATTTATGAAGTATCATCACCACAACAGGAAGGTGCCCTTCTGCCTGGTATATTCCGACAGCCAGCACTAGTTTCTGCAGGGAACGAGGCCGAAAATGAGACTTTCACAGAATGATGTACACCTCATAGTCCGGCAGACAGCACGAGTTTCTGCAGGGAACGAGGCCGAAAATGAGACTTTCACAGAATGATGTACACCTCATAGTCCGGCAGCCAGCACGAGTTTCTGCAGGGAACGAGGCCGACAATGAGACTTTCACAGAATGATGTACACCTCATAGTCCGGCAGACAGCACGTTTCTGCAGGGAACGAGGCCGAAAATGAGACTTTCACAGAATGATGTACACCTGATAGTCCGGCAGCCAGCACGAGTTTCTGCAGGGAACGAGGCCGAAAATGAGACTTTCACAGAATGATGTGCACCTCATAGTCCGGCAGCCAGCACGAGTTTCTGCAGGGAACGAGGCCGACAATGAGACTTTCACAGAATGATGCACACCTCATAGTCCGGCAGGCAGCACGAGTTTCTGCAGGGAACGAGGCCGACAATGAGACTTTCACAGAATGATGTACACCTCATAGTCCGGCAGCCAGAACAAGTTTCTGCAGGGAACGAGGCCGACAATGAGGCTTTCACAGAATAATGCACACCTCATAGTCCGCAGCCAGCGCGAGTTTCTGCAGGGAACGAGACAGACAATGAGACTTTCACAGAATGATGTACACCTCATAGTCCGGCAGCCAGAACAAGTTTCTGCAGGGAACGAGACAGACAATGAGATTTTCACAGAATGATGTTGCACCCTATGTCTGTGAATCTGCGAGTCTGTCGAGTTCTACCTGGTTCCTCTTCCTGCCGACAGGATCAAAGAATACTACTTCTGGTGAGTGATGGATGCGAGGTGACAAAGGTAACCCAACATTGTCCATAGTGCTGTACATGACGGCAGTAGGATGCCTGCTGAATCTAAATGTGCCTCGTTTCAGATAGAGCCTCCAACCCAAACATCTTGACGGAATGTTGAGAACATGCGCAATGCGTCAGACAATTGAAGGGTAGGAGAATCGAGTGAGTTTTTGCGCAATTTAAATGTTTCGGATGTCATTTTCAACTTTAAACAGCGTTTGTAAAGTCAAATAATGTGCTCAAAGTTCTTAAAGAATCTACACACTGACAAAGACCAGCACTGAAAAAAGCGGGAGATTGACAGTTCAAGCGTTTATCATAATTGTTCTGCACAGTTATTTTGCTAGACACTTCATTATCTGGCATTTGAAAATTATCCCACGAATTCTCAGCGCGAATTAGGGTTCTCGGAACACTAAGAACACAGTTGCCTTGAAAATTACTTCAATCAGGCTCAATCTGATGGTCAGAGAACGCTTGCCCTTCAACCAACTGCCTACATGTAAGAATTTCAAACAAATTCTTCTCTCATTGAGTATCAATTATCTCCCAGGATCTGAATTTTTGTGGCGCTTGTGTTTTACAGGTTCCAGTGAACAGAAATTGAGTTAACGGATGACATAATTCAATAAATTGAGAATTGCATAATTCTTGGATGAACACATGCTCTCTCCTCATCACTGATCGCAACCATTGATCGTGTGATCACAAAGTCAGTAAACACATGTCATTTCGTATAAAAGCTCTCCTTCCTCGAATCATAGCATCCACAACATCAAGTCCAGACATGAAGGTAAGACAGGGTCATGTTCTGTCTATATAACAACTTTTTAATTGTAAGACTTGCTATGAAGATTGAGGAGCGAGTGCAAATTCGAATGGTCTTTGCAATTCATCTGACGGTATGAATTTATAAGTATTTATGCTTTAGAAGTTACTAATTCTAGACCAAAGACTATCCAATATTCAAGGCTGAGAGCTTCCCTATTTTTGAAATTTGGAAGCAACCAGCTTGTCCTCAGCGATGATAACGGACAATTTTTATGCATTTTTAGGAGCTACCATAGATAGTTTTGTGCTCATCATAGATATCTTTAGTTTACATCCTCCACGATAATGCAGTCTTTACATCTTCCATTGTCTTTGGGTACGAATGTTCACAAAATTTATTAGTTAGAATAATGAAATTGGAATGTCAATATGAAATAATCGTGCGTATTATGTGAAAATGAGTACCTTTTGGTTTTCGGAAACTATGGATCATAAATATTTGAATAAATATCTGCTTGTTTGCAACATGTAAGATTTTTCGTGGTGCAATCGTGCTTTTTGCAGATAATTTTCCTGATTTTTGAAATTTTCAATGCCTAATATTTTGAAGACAAAAATGTTCAATCAATACCATTGGAAAGGTCATATTTTGAATACAGAATGAAGCATTGCATGACGTGTAATCACAGTTTACTTATTTACAATCATAGGATGCAATAAATGTAAAAAACTTGCTAAACTGCTCATACAGGAATTATTGAGGAATCATCTAACTGTCATTGAGATTTCAGAGCAATCCATTAACTGTGATTGAGATTTCAGAGCAATCCATTAACTGTGATTGAGATTTCAGAGCAATCCATTAACTGTAATTGAGATTTCAGAGCAATCCATTAACTGTGATTGAGATTTCAGAGCAATCCATTAACTGTGATTGAGATTTCAGAGCAATCCATTAACTGAAATTGATAGGCCTACACTATCAATGTAAAAAAATTAATTAATGTAATTAATATCGTGATTAAAATGTAATTAATCAAAACAGAATTAGTATTACGTAAATGCATCTAGGATTTATGAGAATTTCAGCAGTGTGGCTGTACATTCGCAACAAAACTGCAGCATGCTTTCTTCGATGAGTCTGATTCAAAAACTTTTGTTGATATCTTTATATTGATAGGAAGAATCCTTTATGTAATCTCAACTTATTTCATCAAGAATTGATGCCGTAACATATACCGGTACATTGCAAGTGAATATACCGAAATCAGCTAATGTATTCATAACATTCAAATTCTAAAATATACCTCGCGCCAAAAGTATTGTGCCAAATTTATTTTCCTTCCGTCAAAAGTTCCATAATACGTAGAAAGTAAGCTATTAGAAATCTGAGGGCCTTAGCTGCTTGATTTGAAAGATATTCAAAATAATTCGCCAGGGGGCGAAAAACGCCCAGTGGGGTCAGGGTTAATAGAAATGAAACGTATTTTGATTGATATTGTTGTGCTTCGATACGTCATGATGATTTTTATATGTGGTAGCTTCTGAAGGATCCTATTGATGCAAGCCAATCAAATACAGTCAAGTAGGTCAAACTTGAGAACGTCACAATTAGTGGATTGTTTATAATTTCCAATCCATTTTTCCTTAAAAGTGTGATAATATTTCCATTAAATTTGAGAGTATGAGACACCGTAGTCTATTACGGCTAAAATCATAACTGCCCTATTGAATTATTTATTGTTCTATTTGTAAATGTTTGGGAATGCATCAAAATCAGTAAAAATTTGCACACAAGGCAAGAAAAGTGTTGATGATCTATTATCTTGCAAATGTACTATCATAGAAGTACTGCAAAGTGCGCTACATGCACCTACGATGAAGTATATTTTTAATATTTTCTTGTTCTAATTTTGCATTTGCCGTTTCCTCTATCAGTCATGAAATATGGATTAAGATGCGTCAAGCCATTAGCTTTATGGCGTCTGCAAAACACTAGCAATTTAAGCACAAAGATTCCTTTGACGCTCCGTTTCAAGACGAGCTGACGAGTCCTCGTCAGCACATCTAGAAATGGACCAAAGTGGCTTATTAAAATATCTAGAACTGACACTCTGCAATCTTTATGATTATCAGCTGCACTTTAAAGTCAGGATAAATAGACACAGAACAGCCGGTTGTGCAGTCCTTCACTTTTTTCAGCCATTCCAGATATTTTCGGCTAGTTTGAGCCATTCTAAGCCACGCTGATGAGCCCTTGATGGAAGAAAAACGCAGCGTCTACTGCTGCCAAGGAAGTTTTGTGCTTAAATTCCTCAAGTCTCAGGACATCTATCCATTCCATGCCCAGAAGAACTGGTACTCTGCAATCTTTATGATGAACAAATCTTCATACACACTGCAAACTGTAGGGCACTAATTTAACGAAGCCGAAATTTCGTGCCAGTTAGAGCCTAGTTAGTGCCCTTCTAGTGCCTCGAGCCACCGTTAGGAGCCACTAGGCACTAATAGGCACTAAACCAAATAATTGTTTATCCAATAAAAAATCGAAGGAAAAATCAATGGGCACGAACTCACCACTATGAATTTCGTGCCTACTCGTGCCTTGTGTTGGTTAGAATTGATGCCTAATTTCGTGCCCTAGAGTTTACAGTGATACCGTACATGTATAGTCTAGATGAGAGTGCAATTGCTTGAGGGCTGTTAAATGCAAATCAGGCATTAATGCGTATTGTTATTAAATCTCTTTTTATGAATTCAATACGGAGATGCAATAATACAGGGACCTGCTTGACTGCATGTATGAGTATGATTCGTGTAAATCGTGCACCTTCCCTATATATGACCGTGTTGGATGCTTTGGAATAATTCATTCCTGTGGTGTGGATCGAGAAACTCCCATAGAGATTTACTGTTGCATGGGAACAATCGCGTCACACGGCAACTCTGTCTAGCTACACATTATCACATGTACGAGCATCCGTGCATTGCAATTATCTCAAACGTTGAAAGAGTGAATAGAAACATTATCTAACATCATCAAGCAAATTTCATTGAGAAGTCACATTGCAAAAAATCGCTCGATTCCATTCAAGAATCGCTCGATTGATTCTGTCGCACGATTAATCGTGCGGAATTGATTAACTGCTCCGGCGACTGACTTAAATGTGAATTAGGAAGCCATCCCTTTCTTCGTCATCAAGGGATCAAATAAATAAATATTAAAAGTAGTCAATTATTTGCTTCTATTTCGACGCGGAACAGGTATAGGCATGTTCGCATCTCATTTCTAACACTTATCTCTTCAGGTCATCTTCGCTTTCGCTCTCCTCGTTGCCTGCGCCATGGCTGCTCCTTCACAGGATGTCCAACGCTATGTAGCTGACGCTATGCTGAAGGAACAGGGAGTCGCATACGTTGACTGGAACTGCCTCGCCAACTGCGGCCTCACCAGCACCTCATGCGTCCTCACCTCCGGCTGTCTCCTCTCCGGCGGCGCTACCGCCATCGCCACCTGTCTGGCCGCCAACTGCGGTGTCAGCGGCGGTGATTGTCTCATCCGTTGTTTCTTGTAAATGACGTGAAAATATAGAAATCCTTCTAACAGTCATGTTCTGAATAAAGAGCGGTTGGAAATCTATGTAGATGTTCTATGATTGTAGCATGGGTTTCAAGGGTTCGCTGAGTGTGTAGAAAATCCGAGAGTATCCGAAGGAGAAGAGTACCTACATATACGACGGAAGCTATTGACACTTTCTTCCTAAATTCGCGTACAAAGGGATTAATGGCATGAATTTGTACATCTTGAGGCGCTGAATACAAAAATCAAATTCTTGAGTGTTACAGACAGTCGCTTTCGGTTATAGGTAAGATTAAAAGATTCCCATTGGAATCCAATGATAAAATTCAAGTAATATCTATGGATTGTGAAACACTTGGCAATTTTCGCACATTTTCCTTTGCAGAAAAGAAACTACTTATCAGAATTCCTATCATCATCAGTCGCGTAAGTGGCTTGTAGCTCAGTTGGTTAGAGCGCAGGTCTAGTTAACCTTGGTCGTAGGTTCGAATCCTACCAGCCGCACATCTTTTGCATGGCAATTTGATCTATCGTTTATTTAATTTCATTGTTGTTAATTGCATTCACGACATGGTTTAAGATGCTTTGGTGGACAATCGATCCCCGCTACTTGCCTTAATGTCGGCGGTCACAATTGTGACGTGTTATTTATTCATTGATTATTATTGCCTTGACAACTGATGTGTGGTGGTGAGGGTTTGATCCTGCCAATTGACAGAGTCGCGTAAGTGGCTCGCGGCTCAGTTGGTTAGAGCACAGGTCTAGTCAACCTTGGTCGTAGGTTCGAATTCTACCAGCCGCACATCTTTTGCATGGCAATTTGATCTATCGTTTATTTAATTTCATTGTTGTTAAATGAAATTTGAAACATGATTAAGTTCAGAAACATCAACTTCGATATAAAAGTTGAAGTGAGTCGCATGATTCAGTATTTGATGTTTGAGAGCCTCTACAAAATGAGTAAAATCGCCAAATTAAATCAAAACATGAAATTTACTCATTTTGTAGAGGCTCTCAAACATCAAATACTGAATCATGTAACTCACTTCGACTTTGTACGATACAAATTCAGAAAAAGCAAAAACATTAGTATCAACTACCGTTTAAAATATGATGCAGTTTGGTAGTCGAAATGACAAAATGTCATCCAACTACATGCGTAAAACATACAACTGTTAAAACAGCTTTTCTATAACTATCATTCTTTATACAGTCCACTGGCCCACGAGAAAAAAGAATTTCCTCTTCTAACTGTCCTTGTTCTATGCAAACAAAAACGATCTGCGTAAAGGAGGCGACCGGGTACACAGTATATCAGACGATGGTCGTCGCATTCACGTTTTAGTAAAAAAGACAAGATTGTTTCAGAAACTGATTTTCAAAATCAGGAAAGATATTACATTTACAGTTAATATCACAGATATTTCTGTGGGCTCGCTTATGAATGCAGTTGATATTTTTCCTGGTATGATAGGAAAGTACACAAAAAATATGAGAGGCGTACAAGAGCACAGTCTGAACGTACATAACAAAAACTTGCAACAATTGCATTTTGGTGAGAACACTATCGCTTCAGAGCCAAAGCATAAAGTCTTCGCGCTACGGAAGGGCAGACGTGGTCAAAGTGAGTATCCCAAGACAAATTATTGTTCAGAATGACTCCGAGAATCGACATTGAGTCGACAAAGGCAAAGTCAGGATGCAATATGATACTGGCATTGTGAGACCGACTGATGACCATTTGTTTGGATTTGCTGCAGTTGACGAGTATCTTCTTACAGCGTAATTGATGAAGAATGTCATCGACATGGAAAATGTTGTCCGAATTCTTGTCTACTCGTTCAACAACAGTCATACCATCTGCATACTTAATCAGTCGTGCACATGGAGATTGAAAAAGCACTGATCCCAGAAACGGCGTGCACAGAAAGGGCCCTAAAATTGAGCCTTGGGGAACACCGGACAAAACAGGAATGAGTGGACCGTATTTACCATGATATTTCGCGTTCATTTAGCGATAAGATTAGAATAGATTTCTCATAAGCTTCTCACCATTTGAACAAAATCATGAGTTAAGCAGTTCATCGTAATTTTCAATTTTTCATTAGATTAAATCAAAAAGTTTAGCTATACTTAGCTGAATAACGCAGCACTGAGGGAAAGAACGCGTAAGAGGCAAAGCAACTGACAAGTAAGTGAACAAGCATATCTTGGACACTTTTAAAATGTCTATCATCCTGATAGCGATCAAGAAGTATTGGGATGCATTCTTCCATGGTTGGGAATCATTACACATTTGTCGATGGATCTCGTGATCAATAAGCTGCATGAAATGTATTGATATGGACTTGAATATGGACAATGAATACTATTGGAGTATTGATTTCAAGATAAAACTATCACTAAATATAGCAACTAACATCCATCTGTATTGCAAGTTTATAGAGGCACAGAAGAACAGAAAATTAGTATTATACATTGATCGACAGATGAAATGATAAGTGCCAGATCAGCTTAGTCCAATGCTGTAATCTGTTTTTCATTGTTCTCTGTTCAATCATTATCTACACGAGCGCAACTGACAAGGACGTGCTGTGCCCTAAAGATGAGCGATCCTACCCGAACCCGACCCGAATGCTCGTGTTTGGGTAGATCAATTGAGAACTCGGGTCGGGTAGGATTATCTCTTTTATCTAAAACCCGAAAAACCCGAAATAACCCAAACTCGGGTTTTTTTCGGGTTGGAGCATACAAATTTGAGAAATGTTTAGAACTTTAGAAAATATTTTCTGTGAGGTTAGTGCTGCTTCATGTGTACCTGTAGTTTAATGAAGTTTTAAAAGAAATTGTGGCTTATCACATTGTTCTCATTGTGAATTATTGATCTAATAAAATACTTTGCGCTACATATTTTGCTTCTAAAACAGCGAAAGATCATTATCAAATTAACTGAATCTGTTCTGGTAGTCTCTAAAGGCATCATTCGCATAATGACATGTAGATCGTGGCTCGCAGGATGGACGGAAAGAAATGAAATTTAATTTGAGATTAGCTTTACATAGGAGCGGAAACTTAACTATACATCAAATATTGTATAATTGAAATTTTAGCATGTATCTGCAGAATAATGTTGTTACATGTAGTGATGCAGCTTAGCTGCTCGGACCTTGACATCTTCATTAACATTGAGAGTCAAAGTGTCTCAATCAGAAATTTGAAGGAGTATGCTGCAACACCTATAATATATCGCGAAGCAGTCTATTTTTTGTAAAGATTCCGAATTTTGTAATGTATTGTGGGTTGCATTAATTTCATGGGTAATTGTGCTACTTATTTAGTATTTGTTTGAATACTTTATTAGCATAGAGAAAATAATATACTAACTACAGATTACAGCGTTGGACTAAGCTGATCTGGCACTTATCATTTCATCTGTCGATCAATGTATAATACTAATTTTCTGTTCTTCTGTGTCTCTATAAACTTGCAATACAGATGGATGTTAGTTGCTATATTTAGTGATAGCTTTATCTTGAAATCAATACTCCAATAGTATTCATTGTCCATATTCAAGTCCATATCAATACATTTCATGCAGCATATTGATCATGAAATCCATCGACAAATGTGTAATGATTCCCAACCATGGAAGAATGCATCCCAATACTTCTTGATCGCTATCAGGATGATAGACATTTTAAAAGTGTCCAAGATATGCTTGTTCACTTACTTGTCAATTGCTTTGCCTCTTACGCGTTCTTTCCCTCAGTGCTGCGTTATTCAGCTAAGTATAGCTAAACTTTTTGATTTAATCTAATGAAAAATTGAAAATTACGATGAACTGCTTAACTCATGATTTTGTTCAAATGATGAGAAGCTTATGAGAAATCTATTCTGATGTCATCGCTAAATGAACGCGAAATATCATGGTAAATACGGTCCACTCATTCCTGTTTTGTCCGGTGTTCCCCAAGGCTCAATTTTAGGGCCCTTTCTGTGCACACCGTTTCTGGGATCAGTGCTTTTTCAATCTCCATGTGCACGATTGATTAAGTATGCAGATGGTATGACTGTTGTTGAACGAGTAGATAAGAATTCGGACAACATTTTCCATGTCGATGACGTTCTCCATCAATTACGCTGTAAAAAGATGCTCTTCAACTGTCAAAAATGCACTTGACACTGCAATGACGCAAACTCTTTTCGACGTATATATATATATCGATATATATAAGCCAAGTTGTTAACAGAAAACTGCTTGAATTTCGGTACTTTAAGTTTTATGTATATTGCGTACAATCATCAGCGAATGTGATGACTGTAGCAACTTGGCTTATTTTGCTCCTACATAATTGAGCACTCTATTGAGTTGAAAATCACAATTGGATTATATATATATATATATATAGTAAAGAGAGATAAACTCAAAATGGGAGATAAATAATACCAAATATATACCCAAAGAAAACTCGACAACTTTTTCCCAACCGGTTTCATCTCTATGAGCCTTTTCAAGAGAATGATTTTATTTTCAAAATTCAATGGAAATAAGACATAGATTTACAATAAGTAAGTGCATCATGCAAAACTAAAAGTCTGTTGGGTTCATAGAAATGAATTTTGTCTCCTTTCTACGCCAGTTTGGAGGCTTAAATGTAGATTCGTATGAATGTTTGCAGTTCTTATAACAATTTCTACACGATTTTCTATAATTGTAATTCTCTTGGTTATTAAATCTTCTCGTGTTGGTAAAGTTACTTCGTTGGTAAATTATATCGTTGCTACTTTCAGTCTTCCTCCAATTTCTCTGAATATTTCAATACTCATCTTTTGCCTAAAGTTGCACCTGCAGTCCGCTCCTGTTTGGCCTACATAGATCTTTTCACACACAGCCCCCCCCCGCACATTAGCACATAAATAAGATTACTGGAATAGCAGGTAAATTGTGAGCGTATTTTGAAAGTAGTGTAATTGTCACCAATCTTTCTTCTTGTTTCAGTCCCGATCATTATATATTCGCAGCACTTGCATTTCAGATCACCGCACTTAAAGATACCCGGAGGGTCATTATTTAATGACTTTCGAAGAATATTCAACAACGATCTACTTTGTCGACAAGATTTAATGATTGTCTTATCTGTAAAAGAGCTTAGAAGATGTAATGTGCCAATCATTGGATTGATCACATTTCTATATATGTTAAGGTTATTGGGATAATGTGTTGTTACAGATGGTATCAGTTCCTTTGTTTCGTTTTCAACATTTGTTTGGCTATTTATCTCCCGGTTTATTTAAGTTGATGTTGGGAAACCAACATCTGCTTCTGGTGATGGCCTAAGAGGAGGCCGAAATTAATAAAGAATATAAAAAAAAGGAATTATTGCCATCTTGTCTACTTGGCTTCCCAACATCAACTTAAAGAAAATGATAAACCAAGGTCTTTTCAACACTCCCGGTTTATGTTCCTTTGTAATGGCATCGTTTATCAAAGTTTCTGGGTACTTTAGACGTTTTAAATGTGTTTTAAAATTGTTATAATGTCTTTTTCTTCTGTCATCCTCCGATACAGTACAAGAAATCCTTCTCGCCAAATTGTATGGAATGGACGCGAAAAATACTTCTTGCGTCGCACTAACGTCGTCCGTTTAGATGGGTCATATAGCGATCCATATGATGTTATCAGGAATCAGTGGTTCAGGAAACTATTTTTGGCCCCTATCCTTTTTGTACATTCACTAATGACTTTTCCCCTTACCATCAAACTACCAGAGTTATTAAGTATGCTGACGACATATATCTGATAATTCGTTTGGAGAGATATACAGATACTGTACGTCCTGTCCTTGACAAGATCTCAAATATCAAAACATGGTGCGCACGAAAGTGCTTGCGCTTAAATATGCAAAAAACTGATGCTATGTTCTGCGGCCGTGCATCCCCTGAGCCTATCATGTCTGGCATTAATGTGATTGACTCTTTAAATATTTTGGGTGTTACTGTCAATCAGTCTCTGACATTTTCTCACACATCGCTTCGATCAATTCAAAATGTGCCTCGTAGCACGCGCTACGAATGTTAGGACCCTACATTTCATCAGAGGAGCTCCATTAATTCTATGTTGCCTATATCCGCTCACTAATGGAATATGCATGTCCAACGTTTTGCGGCATAAACAAAAAGTTATCCAAAAAACTTTCCTTGCAGAACCTTCCTTGCGCGCTCATTCCTTTTTTCCTTTTATGACTAGACACGTGAACTTGTAGCTTTTTCATTTTAATTTTCCACTTTATCAATTTGCATACTTTTGATGCAAGATTATCATTCACGAAATAAAGATACACTTCTACTACTAATGTTTTTCATAGTATGTTTAGGGTGAGCTGAATTATATGGGACGCACTTAAAGCTATCAGTATTTTTTATAAATCCGTTTCTAAGCAATTATTTTTCTTGTGTACTGTCACATCGAGAAAAAGTATCTTTGATTGGTGTACTTCCATTGTGAAGCTAATTTTTGGATGAATATTGTTCAAAAGGTCATGAAATGTGTTGATATCACCAAAAGAAGGATTCCATAAAATAAAGCAATCATCTAGATAACGAATCCATGATGATTTAGATAAGTCAATTGTCGATTGATTTAATTGATTCGTCAAAGAATTATATACATTTTCTTCAATGTAACCCATTGTCAATGAAGTATACGATGGCGCCATCATCGTCCCCATCTCTGCTCCGGATATTTGTAAAAAGGATTTATTGTCAAACTTGAAGCAGTTATTTATAATGTTGTAATGTGCGTCTGAAGAAGTGGTAACTGAAGAATAAAGCCGCTGAAACCTGTAACGCCAAAAGACGTCTTTTCAGTTTTCATTTTCTGTTTTACTTATATTTTGACCTACTCCATCCTTTTACTTTACTGTTATATATACCACAGATGTCAGTCCTTCGGAGACTCACACTTTCTACAACGATTGTAGAACGCCATCGGTCCTCAACAGGACTACTTCAATTAATTATTGAAATCCACAGAATACCGCGCTCAAACCATGCTCTGCTATAAATGAGTGCTGACATGACTTTCAACATCGAATGAGAATTACGCATGCAAACTTGTCACTTGGCTACCATGTTGAATATTTTCATACTTAAATGAAAGATAAGATTGATGAGATAAAGCCGCATTATGAAATGAGGTCATGATCAAAAGTTCTGTTTAGAAGAAAATTTTCTATTATATTCAAAGCATCATTTTCAGCACTTTTCAATATAATTGCGCGCTCCTTTTTGTAATAACTGCAAACCTGGAAGAGGATTCTTACTTGAAAGTTTCAAGAAACGCCCGGCCCGGTTTATTATCTTGCATGCTTGTGTTGTAATTGGTAATTCTAATCAGCTACATTTTCTGATGAGTATTCTGTAATTGTAATCAGCTACATCTGAAGCCATGCAGTCAGCACCATACATAGAAATAAACTGTTTATCTGAAGTTCGCTAGAATGGAAATTGACTCAAGGTCGCGGCACCGCCGGGGGAACTAAGTTGGCACATGAACCACCAATTAAAAGCTTCGATTTACTCATGTGACTGATTCTAACCCAATCATACAGACGTTGGCAGGTGCATCTAAGTGAAAATGCGTGCGATTGATGTGCCGTTATTGTGCATTACATGAAGCTTAATTTCCATTCTAGAGGTTTTATTGTTGTCAATTTCTATGGCACCATACAATCATTTAGCACGTACTAATGATTCAATGCCTCCGGCTTTCATGAGGTCGGTAACGTCATAATGCGCACTGAAAGCTTTACTTGCTCTTGACGCAATCATGGAGAGTGTGGTCTTGGTGATCTTCATGCCGCGTTAGCAATTCGAAGACTGGGTTCGATTCCCAGCCAGCCATTTTTCATGGTGGTGCCAAGAGCAAGGCGCATTGAAATATCATTTCGACCTCGTGAAAGCCGGAAGCATTGAATCATTAGATCGATTGTCCGAGGTCGCCTGGAAGCGGTTGCTATTTAGTACGTAGTTTAAGTTTCTTTACTCTCCCCGTCGATAATGCGTTACTGTATTTAGATGCTTAGATGAGCAACGGGTCTACAACTGCCGATAATTTTCTTCAAAGAAATTTTTGACGAAGCCTAATTCCAAAATCTAAATGCTGGTGTTGTGCTATTCATATTCTCCATTCACTTATTTTCCCAGAAAAGTTAAAGCTTACATTGATTTTCCGGGTCGGAAGATGAATTATACAACATAATCACACCATACACTTTCTCCATACAGTCAGTTACCCCCGTCGGGCGGAGAAAATGATTTCGCGAATATTATCATCATGTGCACTAGACGGTCCAGACCATAGAAAAAGATAACAATAAAACCTTTAGTCTTGAACTGAAATGGGAGCTGTAATAAGAAAGGGGAAATTAATTTCCAAAGAGTAAAATATAGAGCAACAGATAGTGAAGAAATCTGAGGGGATTATTAGAAAAAGGAGAAAATAATAGCACGTACAAAATTGAACAATTAGTTCTTCCCCGGAAAATGAATACAGCCATATATTTCTTTCTTATCGTGATGTTTATTGCTCCAACTCATTCATCCCCATGTTGTAAAAAGTAATTCAAGATTGCATTCCTCAATTACTGCTATTTACGATGGTAAACTAGTTGAGTGTACTAGGAAGTTACTCATTTGAGAACGGCTAGATTACTCACATTGGAAATCGATCCGTTTCCTCAAAAATTACATGTATCATGCAAGATGTTTGCAAGAAGTAGCCATTTTCGAAAAAATACTTTTCAAAATTCAACGATTTCAGTGAAAATTTTGAAAATGAGCTTATTTTCAGGTCACATAATCTTAGGTCGGGCGGCTTATCTTTATGAAGATCACATCAAATGATCGGGAGACCGATCGACCCTCTCCGGTATGCATAGTTATTCAGCCTGTAATTATGTTAACTGCCTTTTACGGGAGGTGATTATTCATAGCCATGTTAAAACAAGTTATTCTACTCCCTGTACTTTTATTGCAGGATGAGGTAATGTAGTTAAAATAAAAACAAGTAAGTGACTGATAGAAACCCAAGGTTTCGTCTCACAGAGACATACTCATGAGTAGGGCGATTTTTTTATTGACCTAAAAATTAGTTTTTTTGATCCATCGAATTGACTTCAAAACCATAAAAATTGACTTTAAAAATTGACCGAAAAACTTTATCAAAAACTTTAATCACCACCGACTAAAAATTCATCGTAAAAACAAGACATGTGAAAACGTCAGATAAGCTTGCTTCAAGAGTTATTCACATAAGAAACAATGTAGCTTTCAATGTTTTCCTCAAGAAAATTCCGATCATCAGCCAAAAGATCGTTCAATTTTGAAAAAGCACGTTCAACATCTCCACTTGATGGCTGAGCATTTTGCAGCATGTGATACTCACGTGGTGAAAGATTCCCCCATGCATCAATAACTTCTTGTAGAACCTCTTGTTTAGATAGGCGTTCCTCCAAATATGGCAAAATGCTTGCAGGATCAAGTGACCCTAACTCACTTTTCATACCTCGGAAATCTTCATGCGCTTGAAGAATTGTGTAGTTCTGATTTTCGAACTTTTTGACAATATTTGCACTGGTCTGTAAGTACAGACACAGACAAGTTCGTCAGTTATTTCTCGAGCATTGACCGCTTGCTTTGCTTTCTGTACCAATAGACCATCGTCAGAAAAGCTCAATACAATTGTTTTGACTTCATTGAAATTGTCTGAATAGTATGAAGCTGCTTCGAGCCATGATGCCCATCTTGTCAGAATGGGCTGTGGCGGAGCACCAATTTTCTCGAACATGTTCAACCGTGACCGATTTTTAACAGTTGCCGATTTCACTGTTGCAATAAGATTGTCAATGGCGCCAAAAGTACCTCGAACTCTCTCTGAGCAATTGTGTATTAAGTGAGCTAGGCACGTGAGATGTCGAAGCTTTGGATACAAAGATTTCAAAGTTAGACCGCAACGGATCATATACGGAGCAGCATCGGAGATGAATAACAGAACATTTCCTCTTTCAACGTTCATCATTCAAATCGCGCCATCGATCATTCTTAAAACATTATCTGAATCAACTTTGTGAATAGTTTTACAAGAGACTAAATATGTTTTATGTGGTTCATCAAGGCGTCCACACATGACATTCACGAACTTCAAATTTTTGCAGCAGCTTTCATCCGAAATTACGAAAATGTTCTGGTCCTTAAGTTTCCTCTTAATATCGTCAATTTTACTCTCTCCTATCGACTGAACAATACGTCGAGCAGATGATACCGAAGGCAAATCACGTCCGCAATAATCAGCAAGTTTCTTTGCGCTTGGATGCTTCAGTTTATTATATTGAGTGGAATATTCAGCTCCAGCAAGCACTGAACCAATAATTCTTTAAATGGATCCTGACGAAAATGCAAAAAAGCTTGTTTACCTGACGAGGACGGAACACAATTGTCTTCACTTTGATTTGCTGAACGTTGATTAAGCTTTCGTGTATGTATACTTGCAGATCTGTGTTGTTCAACAAAATACGATTTTTCACATGTGACAACCTTTTCACATAAAACGCAAAATAGTTCATTGCTTGGCGTCAGTCTGAATTCTTCAGGAAATTTGTTTTTAAAAGAAAGTGCTTTCTGTCGGAGAGTTGCTTTCACCTTGGGCATTTTGACTATACTCTAGTAAAAGATCATGTAGCGAAGACTGAATGAGTGATCGACGCACAACTCAGGTGAAGATGGCTAAATGATCATCGATATTTATCCTAAGTATTAGACAACAGTGATTCGTCAGCCACTAAATATGACACGCAGACAAGGGAAGATACTCTTAGTCTTTGTGATATGACGTCGATAAACTTATTGCCGCGTGAAACTCAATGCCGCGTGACTGTGGGCTTCTCATTTCTATATCGTTTGTCTCAGCTCTGTCTACGCACTGTAGTCTTCGTCATTGTGAGCGACGTGGAGTCTGACGTGTTAACGCTGGAGGGAAAGGGAAAAATAAGCTTATTCACATGACTCATTCATCACATCGCGCGCTTTGTTTTAGTTGTTTCGCTTCAATTGGCCATGGCACCCTCAAAGTTGGTGTCGTGGCCTATGCTATTTATATAAATCTATGACTATTGACTTTATTGACCAATACTACAAAAATTGACCATATTGACTTTATTGACTTTATTGACTTTATAATCGCCTTACTCATGAGTAACTGGTGAACACAAGAATAATAAATTTCAGTCTTTATATATTATGATTGATTGATGTTCATCAGCTCATGTTTCCTATTCAATTCAGGCTTCAAGAAATCAATACAGTTCGCTTCAGATATTCAAATGCGTACATGATCGGTCTGACTGTCAAGAAAATCAATGGTAAAATCAGTAATGATCATCAAAGAATTAGAATGATTAACAAGAACATGATTGGTGAGAGCACTCGAACCGTCGAGATTAGTAATAGATTTGCGATGCTCATGATAACGCGTGGAGAAAGGGCGGTTAGTCGAACCAATATATGTTTTGCTGAAAAGTATACTGCTGAGTATATTTTGCTTACATCATTTTCTGGTAGCCCTCTTAAGTTAGAATAATCAAGTTTTAAAATGTCTTCTTGTTAGTTATTGATCTTCAACAACTAATTTTGGCAATATACCAGAACCATTATCAAGTGGAAAGGAATACAACATTTAAAGGAGTCCAGCATTTAAAATACTGAGTAGTACTGCCCAATTTGACAATGTGTTCAACGCTAAAAATCCTGGGTGTAACATTCAATGATAGGTTAAAATGGGATTCTCATGTGTCGCGCGTCATTAAGTTGGCCAGCCAGCGCATATATCTGCTCAAGCAAGTAGAGAAATTTCCGCATATGTCGCCTGATTTGCTCATGTCAGTCTATTATGCGTGTGTAATCAGCATCCTGGAATACAACTCTCCAGTTTTTGTTGGACTTACCAAACGATGCTCTGAGATGTTGGAGAAAGTTAGAAGAAGATGCCACCGCATAATTTGCGGTCTTCCATGTGAATGTGCAAAATTCACCCCCATTGTCAATTCGCAGAGATCATAGGTCTATCAAACTGTTTAGTGACAAGTTCTCCAATGAGCACATTATCCATCATTTGTCCACGGAAACTTTACCTCGTTCGAGACATTTGGCCGCGATGAAGCAGAACACGAAGCGCCGCTCATCATCATTCGTCCCTTACTGTACTTCTCTGTATAACCGCATGTACATTTGAATTCGACCCTTCCAGCGTTAACGTTACTTTTCTTTTCTTTAACTTGAAATTTCTTGAAATGTCATGTCTATTTTTTCTGCGAAGTGTGATTTCCAGTCAATCGAATAAACATATTCTATTCCATTCTATTCTAGTAATCAGTTGGAGTGGTAAATCTTGGGTGACCATGCCCACTCCGCTCTGCTGCACCCCTTCTCTCCTATTTCTTGCTAAGGTGACTGTCTTTGCAAAGACCTTCCAACTGTCATTTAAATGTTGTGCTTACATGTTATTCTTCCTTCTTCACTTGAGATCAATATGTTGGACAAAGAATTGTTGGAGATCAATAAATAATAATTAGACAATTTAAAAATTGATTTTTCCAACTCGTCTCGTGAATACCATCAATCAAGGTGTGAAAGTATATTCGGACATATTTAACAGCTTTCGTACAAGTATTGTCAAATCTCGATTATACAGCGTACTTGATCCCTTTCTAGACAAAATAAAAAATGTTGAGAGATGATTAATTGTAAGTAAGGTATTGTCAATCGAGCCATGCATTTCAACTGGTAGAATCCATTGAGTTCAATTTATGATATTGTACTTGCACCGAGATCTTTCGTTGTCTTCTATGTAAGATTCTTCATTATGCGACTTTTCACGAGGTAAGTAAAATATCGCTCCTTCAAGAATAAGACGATTTTTTGCTAAGTAAAATTCCCCGATGCGTTTCGTCTCCATGATCAGTCTCAAGGCTCTTGACCCTCGGTGAATTTTGCTTCGCAAGAAAATTAAAATCGTCTTAACTTAAAGGAGCGATATTTTTCTTGCCCAGTTGGAAGTTTACACAATATTTGCAATTAATTTGCTCTATCCTCGCATACAGTCTACTGTAGTACTTAAATGCGGTGTACAGGTTGCAAAAAAGCTTACAACACATAGCATAGTGCTTATGGAAAGCAGCAGCAAGAGTGTGGGAGTCTAGAAAGATGCCAAAATATTGGACTGTAGCAGATGGCTCAGCTGGGGGAGTTGAAGATTGCAAGTTCTCATGGAACGATTGGTGGAACATTAGCTATTGACAGTGAAGCGGAAATTTCAATGGACATATTATGGGTTCCATACCCGTGGTAGTCTGACATGTCAACCCCCCCCCCCCAGGAATCCGGAGCGACCCTCCGTGTCATCTGTGTGACATGCCAATCTTCGCTGTGCCCTCTCTGGCTATCATGTGGCAATGCAGAGAGAATGCTGCACGCACCGATCCTGCAAGTGGTTGTAGAAGCAGTCTTCCAGTAGTTGGAACACTGTAATGATAAGATAAAATTGATTTACTGCGACTATCAACGAAACTAAGAAGTTGGTTCCGCTAATTCCAAAAGGGAACAACTTTTATCTGTAAACTTGAATTTCTCAATAACGACTGCGAATTTTTGGAATCAGAGCCCCGATTTGTCATCAGGAGGCTGATCTTGATAAAGAGGAAGTTGCTTCAAATATGATCTCGCTGTGCTGAAGAACAGTTCCGATCGGTTGTTCAGCCAACTTTACACAGTAGGGTAAGTAGCAGGAATTTACTTTGTGCCGTGTGGTCAAACAAAGAGATGAAAGACTCATCGTTCGATCTGTACCGCGGACGTGGGAGGCTTAAGTGGATAGACACCTGCAGATGAATTATCCCTGTCTGACCAATGACCTCATCTAGCGTTGATCGACGCGATAGAGAAGATAATGATTTTGGGGAACCAACCGTTCCATGGGAAGAGAGTATTAGGGATGCCCATGAAAGGAAAGCTGCGAAATATGAAGAACTTGCCGAAGGGATTCAGAAACAAGGGTGGAAGTGTGAGCTCACGCTATCCCGAGACTCTCGGTTGCTCCATCGATGAGGAAACTTCTTGTTCAAGTCAGTGCTTAAGTGTATAGATCACCATGAGGAATTTGAGTGCAAAGGTGGAAGAAGGCAGAACCTGGGCGCAACGAGCTGCTGCGGACCGACCATCTTGACAAGTACTGAGCTTTATGGGCCGAATTCTCAGTGAAGGCTGACTTCGATGTCTCAGGTCCTTTTGGTTGCACCATTTGCTGTTTCACATAATCCAACAACTTCGTTTATCAAGCGATTTTATTTACAGCAGAATTCTAGCACTTATTGATTACTGAGTACTCAGTCAGCAAGATTAAGTTTAGATTATTGCCCATTTCTATACATATAAAAAGAGCTCTGTGGTTATGTTCATCAAATATATTGTTTCAACTAATTTTGTGCAAAAGCTAATTTAACACATTGCTGTGATGGTCTATATTATTTCATCGTGTGTTTCAAATTTGAACTAAAATAAAAGGATGAATTTCCATTTAACGCCCAAGAAGAATAATTTTTTTTCTTAAATTTAAAGCATTGAGTTAGCTCTGAGCATTCAATTCCGCTCAAAAACACTGGTCGGCAAACACAAACATTTTTAGCAACTTTATCCACTTTTAACCACATTCTCACATACATTACCGATCAAATGCATGATGATAGCATCATAGGAAATTACTTCAAGACATTCCATGCCAGAAATCTTGATAGCCGTGTGATGTATGTACATCATTCTATGAAAGTATCATCTTCGGCCTCTGTCCTTGAAGAATAGTTATTCACTCAACTTTAAACCATAGTGAAGAAGGAGTTATCTCCCCACCGGACGCACGAAACGTCATACTCATTGAACGTTCTGAGGGTTCGATTTGAGCTAAGTTCCGCGAACCAATTTTGTCCATTTGTATTGGTTCGCAGCGTGCGCACTCACCACACACGTTCACACACCTTTAAGTTACTTTAACGTTCGGCGAACGAACGTTTCGCAACAAAACGAAACAAAACGAAGGGCGAACGAAACGTCGACGAACAGTTCGGAAAATTTTCGGTTTGCTGTAATACGGGATATAAAACTATGGTTATCTCGCGCTTCCGGGTTATATTTTAAGCACTTTAACACCATAGCACTAAAATGTGTGTGGTATACGAGTTATGCCATAGAACGTAAAAATATCAAAATACATCAGAAAAATGTAGATGCTCAGATGTCGAAACTCAACTCCAGTAAAATGTATACGGTAAGTCAATTGTTATTTTTTATAATGACAATTTTTATAATGACAACCATTGTTAAAAATTGAAAGTTATGTTTGGTCTCATTGCAGTTGATGCATTCGTTGTTGATACGCTCGCCATTTCACAAATTTTCTTACTATCTAAAATAGCTGAGCAGTTCGACAACAGACAGTCGTTAGTTCGTTTATAGTTGCGAACTCCATCAGCACTTTGATGCCCGGTGTGCTCCATGATGAGTTGTTCATCGACATTCGATTGATATAGGTGACTCGCACAGGTAGCTCTGACACTATGGTCAGTTTTTCTGCCATCAATTCCAGACAGAGAACAGATGTCTTTCATAAATTTACTCAATGAATTTTTGCCAATCGGTCTGGTTGAAAACCAGCATCCATCTTTCGGTTCTTTGAGCGGCTGCAGATAAAATCGCGTTGTTCTTTTCGGTCGAACTGAGATAAACTTCGTGAAAAGATCGATGTGACTTTTCCTCCCGTCGCTTGAAACATTTTCAAAATGAACAACTTTCTTTGGAGATTTTCGCATATCCCTTAAACCTCCACTAAATGTCTTGGAAAATTTCTCACTGTATATGAGGCAGCGTTTACCGTTTCTTTCTGTCGCTTCGAATTGGTCAATTGTCAACTCAGTGTGCTCACTTCCACCTCTTAAAGCGAAATGTATTCCATTTAGGTAGAACAGCGTCTTGATTAGCTGCGAAGGACTTTCATCTCCGAAAACAGAAGTCCACATCTTCTTTTCTTCCTCTTCTGAAATGATTTCTGCGTGTTTGCGCTGCAGCCCTACACCATTTCTCGTAGCGATCTTCATCGCAGCATCCAAGCTTCGTGTTATGAGATGAAACTTATGTTTTTTGAAAAAGTCCACACTTCGATTACCATCCAGATTGATGTGATGCTGAATCCCGGAAATAATGCTGACGAGACTAGTTGGAGAATAGCATCCTCCGCCATCTTTTCTTGTTTCATGAATGAAGCGAGATACATTGTCAATAAGTTGTTTATCGGTCAAATTTTGTACTTGCACATCTGCATTGAACCTTTGCTTATACCAATACGTAAACATATTGATCACCCACCTATCACGTTTGACTGTGTTCTTCGGGATTACCTGATTGTTCGTGTCATTAATGCTATCGATTTCAACAAATCTGTGCTGTTGCTGATTTTTGCTTGTTGTTGGCATTTGGTTGTTCATATCAGGAAATTGAATTTCACTAAAATTGCAATTTTGGTCGTATGATGTTTCATTTATCATTCGTTGAATTTGCTCTTCGGAGAGTCCGCTGATCACAGGATGCCTATCAAAATTCAGCATACCATTCCAAGCCATGGCTTATGATTAAATGACTATGCGCAATCTCATAATATTCTTTGAAATTTGAATGTAGTATTGAATGAAATAGCGTCCGGAATTTATTTTTTGTCCGGGATATATCTAAATAGATCCCTGAAGGTGACATATTGAATCCTATGGTTTAACATAGATAACTCATGACCATGGAGTGAGATATCAAACAGATATCTCCCTCCAGCGTCATGAGTTACCTACTACTTATAGCATTCCACGATTTAGATATCATAAATGCCCGGATGGTGAGGGACATTTAAATCTAACGAGTCCGAATGCTATGATGAAGCAATCTCATCCACGAGTCATGGACATCTATATACTATCTATATACTTTACAACAGTCAGTTTCATAAAAAGTGGATCATCCTAAAATTTGACTAAATAAAACATAAGTATGATACAGAAAGCATTTTTCATGTTATTTCATGTCCCTAATATATTTAAATGTCCTTATATAATCTGATAAGCTATGATACAGTAACGGTTCTTAAGAAGCTAATATTTTGTGGCCCTACCCTTATTGTCAATGACATTGCCAATTCGTCTAGGCATTGATTCGATGATATCGTTGATTTTTGACTGATCTAACTTTCTCCACTCTCTTTTTAACAGTGACGTAAGTTGTGATACGCCATCTGTAGGTAGCAGTGAACGACGAACGTTACGTTTTAGAATACTCCATCCATTTTCTATGGGATTCAGATCAGGAGAACGAGCTGGCCAAGATAATGTCCTAAGCCCTAATTGAGACTTGCATAAGTTGACTCTACTACTCCTGTGACACGTAGCATTATCATCCATAAATAACCAAGTCGATGGATCACCAAGTTGATCTGTCATTTGGCTAATGATCATTCGTAAAACATTCACATAGCGTTCAGAATTCATGGTTCCTTGCTGTATGTGAAGTTCAGAGCGGCCATTGGTCCAAATGCCAGCCCAAATCAGTAGAGTCGCACCACCTTGTACCCGGGGACGATGTAAATGTCTCGGAATTTCCTGATCAGATTTTATCCATAATCTCAATCGACCATCACTATCCTTCAGACGGACTGATGCCTCATCAGACCAGACAACCCGATCCCTTTGATTTCGCCAGTGACAATGACTCATTGCCCATCTGAGAGGTCTTTTTGTATGCTGATCTGATAATTCGATCTGAGAGGGCCTCTTACAGCTCTTGAAATTCGACTCAATAAGTCTTCTACGAATAGTGGACTTAGAAATAGACGAGTCTAGTGCAGCCATGGACTTGGATCAACTTTAACAAATCTCAAAATTAGGCGGTCTCTACGTTTGGATGTTTCGCGTGGACGGCCAGAGCCCTCTTTACGACAGAGTCGAAAATCATCATTATGCCATCGATGCACATTTGTGTAAGGGACATTTAGTCGCTTGCTTGTAGCTCGCAAAGAAAACCCTAGTTCTAGCAAGGCTGACACTTTGCCTTTAGTGAATGCGATCTCGTTATTGTTCATTTGTGATTTGTATTGTTTTCAACCGGTAAGAGATAGATTTCTAGCTGAAAGCAATCAGGAGTGCTGCCAACACCACCGCAACGAAGTCAAGAAGCTATGGAACATGAAGTCCAGTTAATCACATGTAGCAGTTACATTATTGTTGATGAATAATGGTGCTATATTGGCTCTGATTGACCGATTTTCTTTATTTTTGCTTTGCTTGATAGCTTTTGGCTTGTAGAACAACATATTACATAACAAAGGAAACAAATGTAATTTTATAAGAGTGAGGTATGATTTTGTGTAACATTGCTAAATGAAGATCAAATTATCTACTACTTTTTTTTATCTATAACAGGAAAACGACTCAATATTCATGCTTGAAATTTCCAACAATGATATTAGTAAGCACAACTGACATATCTTCCAAATTTCAGAGAAATTCGTTCAAGTTTGGCGGAGTTAGACAAAGTTGAAGTTAAGGCGATGTTTAAGGGTGATCCATTTTTTATGAAACAATCTGTAATTGATTGTGTTTTTTACTTTGTCTGCTTACTATTCTACAAATACAGTATAGCGAACGGGTTTCATTTGAGCACCCCTCAACTATGAGCGATTGAAACTTTTTCGAAGATAATTTGATTAAATTGATAAATGATATTCGGAAATTTATCACTCCGAAAGCCAGTGGCGTCTTCTCCGTACCTGCGAGGTCTTCGGCGCATCCTCAAAAATAATTTTCCAACAATTATAAAAATGAAAAGTGTCATCATTCATTTAAATTCGATAGCTTCTCGTGACAGCTGTGCACAGCTTTCCGTCTCAAAATCAGACGCTCAACCTCAGAGTGAACAGTTTTGCAGCATGTGCTTGAATCACAGCTGTTTTCTTTGAACAATTAGACACACAAGCTAGTCGTGTGTTCAGACGGAGTATTGATGTTCAGACAGAGGGAAAGAGAGTTCTGTGGGTGTGCCCGCGCCATTATTGGCTTTTCCGATAGACATGATGCTTTGCCTTCTCATGTTGCGTAGAGAATTTCACTTGCCGACGTGCTATGATGATTACGCGTGGCATGTCACCTAGCGCTGCTTCAGTGAAAAATATGTTTGACACGTCTCACCAATTGAAATGCCATTATCAAGATTGTCAGGATTATCAGGATCGTAACTTGTCGCATGCATGAATGACCTATGACCTCATTGAATGAATTGTCTTATCTATCCCTCTGTGTTGCACTCTCGCATTTACGGTGCTGTCTTTGAGTGAAGTGAATCAAGTTCCTGCAGAGAATCCTGTACTGGAGCTTCGTCTGTCTTCAAGGTATCAAGTCATGTCATATGTCATCCGCGTCGCTGCAGAGTCGGACTCTGCACATATTTCTACCTTCTTACAAGACAATGGACGACATGTCCATTTTCAGGAGAATCTCAGTGTAGACAAGGACATTCAAGAAAGAAAAGGCAAATGTTTCATTGCAGTGGAAGTTTCCTCCTTGAGCATCGTCGGCGTGTGTTTTGCTTATTTCGATTGGACTGGATGGTCAGGTGTTGGTCTAGGGATCAGTGACATCTTTGTCGATGAAAAGCATCGTCGAAGGGGACTCTGTCGCTCCCTCATTCGCGCTGTCCTCATCAGTCACAAGCAGAAGGTCCCTCGCTTGGATATGACAATACCTCAAGACAGTGAACGTGGAAGACGAATCCTTGAAAGTCTTGGATTTCAGAACATTTCCGAATCCATTAACTTCTTCATCAATTTCTCCCTCAGTGGTACTCAGTTGCACAATATAACATGTCTAGAATTTCCGCGTCCATCCACTGACGAAGAAACTCGATTCCTGATCCGACCGGCGGAATTGACAGATATTCCGGATGTTTATCGACTTTACCAAGATCAGTACGTCTTTCACAGATGTGAGGAGCGACTTGGGATCTCGGAGGCGCTCTTAGCAAAGGGAATGACAGAAAATCAATATTTCTGCTTTGTTGCAATCGATAACAGAGAAATGAAGGTGGTTGGCTTTTGTCTCAGTTTTATCGTGTTTTCTGTTTTCTATGATCGGATCTTTCTAATAGAAGATCTTTTCATTGAATCAGATTTTCGTAGCCGTGGTCTTGGTAGGTCGTTGATACAAATGTGTTGTCGGTTAGCGCTGTCTAAAGGAGTTGATCTGATAGAACTTCAAGCTAGTCGTTGGAATACGAATGCTATCTCGATTTATGATAAAATGGGGTTTGTTAAAGAGTCCGTCCTCAATTATCGACTCATGGATGTTCATTTGGAAGAACTTTTGAAGCAATCTGATCCCAATATTAAAATTCAATGAAGTCTTAGTTCTTAGGATCAGTGACATCTTTGTCGATGAAAAGCATCGTCGAAGGGGACTCTGTCGCTCCCTCATTCGCGCTGTCCTCATCAGTCGCAAGCAGAAGGTCTCTCGCTTGGATATGACAATACCTCAAGACAGTGAGCGTGGAAGACGAATCCTTGAAAGTCTTGGATTTCAGAACATTTCCGAATCCATTAACTTCTTCATCAATTTCTCCCTCAGTGGTACTCAGTTGCACAATATGACATGTCTAGGATTTCCGCGTCCATCCACTGACGAAGAAACTCGATTCCTGATCCGACCGGCGGAATTGACAGATATTCCGGATGTTTATCGACTTTACCAAGATCAGTACGTTTTGTGTGAAATTGAGGTGTATATATTTGACTTGATGTGTTTGTCTGCGCTAGTTGGCTAGCGATGTGTATAGATTTGAATATAATTCTTGGTTTACTAGACACGTCTGGTTTTTTTGCACAACACAACGCAAAGATACGTCCTAACCGCGCACATTTGGTGCCGTGACCAGGATTAATACGATCAAATAGTTGCTGTGTCAATGGTCCCGCATTTGATTAATGTGACACTTAGTATCGTCTTGCTGAGTCAAGAAAACTTATTGTTTCGTCTATTTCTTGCGGAGACAAGAACTGTTGTCGGTCATATTTTGACTGCATACCATCCTCTACTTTGTTCATTCTTACATTTTATTCGTCGGTAACAAAGCAACTGTGTGTAGAGATTCGTATAAATGAACTTTGTGACTCAGACACTTACGATAAATGTGCAATCTTAGCTGAGTTAGTGTTCAAGAGAGAGAGAGAGAGCTGACGTCTTGTATCGTATCGTCAGTCAAAAAATGACTGCATAAACTAGGGATGTGCGCGGTACACCGCCTCATCTGCTTGCACCGAAATGTGCGAATTTTGATCAAATTGACATTTTACTGTATACTCTCCATTACAGCTAATTCATTTCGACTGCTATCTTTGTCATAACAGATGGAGGAAAAATTATAGCATAATATATAAACAAATTAGAACTAGGAGATCCATAGGAGACATAAAAAAACCATTTACCAATTCAATTGAATCTTCTATTAATTGAACTTTCTATGTCATGAATAAAATTTCTTGAAAATGACGGTTTTATCATAAAATAACCGATGTATTTCCTGATGTTGAGAAAACGTGCTAATATTGATGAAAATTATATATTTCAAGCTGATAATAAATCATCTTAGGGCAAGAAATGTCAATTCCCATAGCCTCAAAATATTGAGGAAGCATCTATTGTTCCGCATGCTAAGATGCATTCTATTCCAGCGGCCAGCGTTCCGTCCGATTGGTTTTTCGGCATCTATTAACATTGTAACATCACAGAGAGATTGCTTGAGTAACGTCCGGATGCTTGTCTTCTTGGATAGTAATTTGTAGATTGTAGTAGCATTGTTTCGAATCTTTCTACATTTCCTGGTGTTTTCAGGTCCTTCATTTTTTCATCATTTTGGCAAAAAAAAGAAAAATAAGCTCTTATTGATACATAGGCACCATCAAAAATTTGTGCATTCTGAAACGATTGGTTTGTTAAGATTGTACACTGTAAATCGCTCAATACCAGTTACATACGAAGGATGCATACCAAAATATTTTTTGGTATATTTCTGTATTCTCTTGGTATATATTTGTATGCTTTTCGTATGTTATTTCAAATGTGGTATGCTTTACATACTAAAGCCATACTAGCACAATGTTAAAAGAAAGCATCAATCTTGTCCAAAGTATCTTGATTTCAGGCCTTTTGTCAATAATGATCACACTGATGTTACTACTGTTCTGCAAGTAATGAGATAATGACATTCAATAGTCATACCTTCAATACTGAATTCGATTTTAATACACGTAAGTTTAAGGCATTTCATGAATAATCAATAAGATTTCAACCATCAACAATTATGCATTATGTAATTTTGAAATTTAGCATATTATCAATCCGAAATAAAAGCACATTATAATTCATGAACGCAAAAACAGTCATGTCTGAGATATGTAAGTCAACATGATTTCACTAAAGATATCGTTTAAATGAAATGATGTTTATCAACTTGGTTCATAAAGTAGAGTTGAATAAACGTCCTGTTGATGTTGCCAGACAAGTAGCATCGACCGCACATTCGTGGAGCATAAAATTCACAATAAATCTAATGTACTCAAATATCACTCTATCAAACAAAAAATATTCACCAGTTGTATTACCGAAAAAAGCTATTTGACAGTAGTATGTAATACACATTTTTTGCTATGTGACTTAAAGCTGTACATACCAAATGGATACCAGAGGCATACGAATAAGGATGAATTTCCATCGGGTCTGGTATATAAAACATACCAACAATTTGTATTTCAGTGTAAAATAGCCAATCACAGATAGAATAGTTCGTATCGCTACATACCAATCACATACTAAAGTAAGTGAGATGTGGTATGAAAAACATACCAGACCTCTGTAGACATACCAGAATCTCGTATCAGATGTTAGTTTCAAATTGTATGTAATTTTGGTATACGTTAATTTTCGTATCCAGCGATTTACAGTGTATTGCTCGTTTTTATCAACTATTCTGACAACTATCAGGCAAATAAATTGTTGATCCATATTTGAATGAGTTCTGTTGCCTCTTTCATTTATAACTTATTATGTCAACTTTCAATATATCTTCCTTCCGAACAGCTGACACTGATTCCGAGAAACGAAGAGGATAAGAAAGTCAGCGACCACGCCGTGAGCAACGGACAAAAGCTATGCCGGCTGCCAATTGCAATGCGTTTACTTATGGCTCTGCTCTCACTCTGTCATGTGACACTAGGATTTCGTAGAAATAGAAGTTCTATTGATGATGAATTGTCTGCTTCTATTAATAGTAAAAGTAAACAATTCAACCGTTGATAACACAGTAGCTGTAAATTGATGGTTTTATATCGTTAAATTTCAAATGTTGCATACATGCCAAGTCTCCCGCATTTCGCGGGAGTCTCCCGCATTTTTAGTCAATCTCCCGCTCACCCGCATAACTGCTTAAATCTCCCGCATCGTCATTTATTTACGCCGTATTTCAAAGTAGGCCAACAGTTTTTATCCTTCTAGTATGCTCTTTCCATCATTCAAATGTAACAGCAAGCGTTTGGACTGATTAGCCACTCACCGCTAGCCTATTCTCGATTAGCCCTCCTCCATTCCCTCACAACCAATGAGAAGCATGCAATCATACGTTTATTGAAAAGATAGATCTTCGTTTGATTCACGAATTCTATCTTTTTTATTAGAAATGTGAGAAATTAATTGTCTTCAAAAATAAGTATTCTCCATTTATTGAAGGAAATATAGGAAGTTGATAGGGCTTTTAAATATGATTTAATCTAATTTTACTATTTTTGTTTAAATAATGGATAATCTTGCTTTTTTTAAATCACACTAACTTTCATATTTCACTTTTAATCGCAGTTTTCATCATGTCGTCGTCTTCTTCCGATGATGAGAACCTACGACCTACCTGTGGCGTAAAGAAACGCAAGCACTGTGGCTCTTTTTCCTACAAAACCAAATTTGACCCTGCATGGGTTAATCGTCATTCTATGGCAAAAGATGTAATAATTGCTGCACCTGATGATGTTCATACATTTAAATGTTTGGTAGTAGTCATCCCGTTGCAAAATCAAGCGCGGTGCGGTGATGGGTCATCGATGATGAGTCATCAGGCTGACTCAGCCCCCCACCTCTGGAGAGGAACGTCTCCCCCCTCCTGTCAGACTTCCAACTTTGGTTCCAGAGATCGTAGAAAGTCGTGCAATAGCTCATTTGAAAGCTAAGAGTGAGAAAAATGCAGTGGAAAGCTAAAATTTGGTCATATATTCCCGGGTTGAGAGAAAAAAATGGCAGGAAAACGTCAGAGTTGGAAAAGGCGGTTTTTATGGTTTTGGGATGAGAAAGTCCATTTTTCGACATGAAGCGGCCTCGGAAGGGAAAACGGGGTCAGATTCAGAATTTTCGTGAAATTTTGGGTCTAGGAACTTCTTTCCAGCTCAATCGGAGAGAAAAAGTTCTCACCTCCCCCCCCTCTGGAACGAGACTTCCAACTTTGGTTCTACAGATCGTAGAATGTCGTGCAATAGCTCATTTGAAAGCTAAGAGTGAGAAAAATGCAGTGGAAAGCTCAGTTTGGTCCTATTTCCATGGGTTTAGAAAGGAAAATGGCAGGAAAACATCAGAGTTGAAAAAGGCAGGTTTTGATGGTTTTGGGATGAGAAAGTCTGTTTTTCGGCATGAAGGAGTGCTCAGATGGGAAAACGGAGTGTAAATTCGGACGTTTTGGCCAATTTTGGGTCTAGTAACTTCTTTCCAACTCAATCAAATAGAAAAAGTTCTGACCTCCCCCCTCTCGACGAGACTTCCAACTTTGGTTGTAGATATCGTAGAAAGTCATGCAATAGCTCATTTGAAAGCTAAGAGTGAGACACATTCAGTTGGAGACACGGCTTGTTCATATCTGCCTTCGTTTAGATCTGAGACGTCATTGAAAATTTGGGACATTGACGAAAAACGACAGAGTTAGAATTTTTATGAAAACGGCTCTAGCGGGTGAACCAAGCCTCGGACGGGAAAACAGAGACCAGATTTGGAATCAGCGTGCCATGTTACACCTGAATGTCATTCATGCTATGTCTCTGAAGTGATAGGAAGAAAGATGACAGATGCAGTAGAGTTTACAAATGAATTTTGTTCACTACGTTTTCATCGACGAAGTCTTCGTGGTGTGATTAGGGACTACATCATCTCATTTCATCATGAAAAGGCAGACTTAGAATTTGCTATCGCTAAAGGTTGCTTCGTTTTCCAACTGCTCATGGACAGTTTGATGAATGAAGATGTGAAAGGTCGATTAGTCGCAGAGATTGAATTTGAGAAAGTGACTGATGAACATGCAGGTGAACGTGTAGTGTTTCATTTTGCATCATATTCTGCAGAGACGATACATGATCCAAAAGATTTCTATCAGCGACACATGGCGAAAATTGCATCTCGACTAGATTCATTTCAAGAGCATGGATCCAACTTGCTCTTATGTCGCATAAAACACATTCATATTCAACTCAATGTGCTAAACTAGATTTGACTATAAGATTTGGGAAAAGCAATCAAGAGTCAGTCGTCCGCGTGCCTCCTTTTCTCTGCCGCAACGAAGTCAGGGGAGAAACGGAGGTCTCTGATTGGCTCTCATAGTGT
Source organism: Prostheceraeus crozeri (assembly GCA_907163375.1). Classification (NCBI taxonomy): domain Eukaryota; kingdom Metazoa; phylum Platyhelminthes; order Polycladida; family Euryleptidae; genus Prostheceraeus; species Prostheceraeus crozeri. Next base: position 34,119 of record CAJQUW010012386.1, read on the forward strand.
CAAATGTGGATTCGCAGGAGACTATAAAAGCAGACGTCTCCCCATTTTCTCTTCATTTCATTCTCTTGACTTGGAAAGCGTGTGTGACTTGCTCAAGCCATTCTCTGTCTCAATTTTGTCTAATTCAATCCTTTTTGCAAATTTACAAGTGAGTGTCATGACTGTGTGACTTAAACCTTACCAACATTTTAGAAGAGAGACGCAGGAGAGTGTGTGGCCGATGATTGTACAAGCTTATTTTGTTGAACCATCACCACCACGCAACCTCCACCACCTAGACACATTACCTTTAAGTCTTTTAGGGAATTGAAACTTAATTCGGGTCCTAAGCCCAAGACATTTAATTTACTGGACGATGACGAAGACTTAGACTTTGGTGATAAGCTTTAAATGATGTGAACGCCCCAACAGGTCCTCTTAAGGGCCACCTCATATGTCACTGCTAAGCTAAGGATTTTCTTTTCTCTGATGATCAAGAATATACTTAGTGGTAGTATTTCGTTACAGACTGCCATGGCCATGAATCCTACTCCAACTGCTGCATCACTGTATCCTCAACATCTCGAGCTGTGGAATCCGAAAATTGAAAAGGTAATTCACGGATATCCTACCTACAAACAACAAGTGCGTTGCAACGGTGTTCGACTCTATCTTCAAACGCGGCGGTATACTTAAAAGTGGATACGCAAGTAAATCGTTGCGGTCAAAACCTGAGTATCCCTATTGATAATTGGTTGCGTCAGCAGCTTGACATTTTAGGAGACGTTGTGAGGCAAAAGGCTATTATTCCTACTGAACTATTACAGTTGTGGCCAGAAAAGAAAACTTCTTATTATAAACCATTGTATCGCGGCACTCGCTGCTATATTTTGCAAAGCAAGTATTGTAAAGTCACTTCAGGAGTGACAGTTGAACAGTCAGTTGAAACAGAATTGTCATCGCTAGGTGCAGGCTTTTATTCCTTTCATATTGAGGTGGCTGCTGTATATGTGGGACCTCATCAATCTGACGGTAATTTGATTTCTCTCAATTTGCGCATTGCTCAAATTCATCATCAACCCGAGTTAACAGGTCTTGATCACATTGAGAAAGTCATTGTTTCTTGTGTCAAAGAGTGTCAGGAACCTGTCACTAAACCTAAACGTCGTCGCACATCAAAGAAAGATGGTGTTACCACCAAAGAGAAATCTTAAGTATTGTAATCAGTTAGTATGTAGTGAATGTGGAAAACGTGGTCTTGCGCGTTATGTTCAAATAACTATTTTGATTCATATTGGATTTGTAAATGAAACGCATTTGATAAGTGATTTCAAACGGTGTCTGTCAGGTTTTCATATTGTTAAAATATTAGGAAATGATTCTGAACGAGAATCAACAACACTTCAGTTGCACATTGATAATTTATATTTACCATGTTGGGTAGATCGTGTAAGACAAGACTATCATATGCATTGTGATCAAAAGAAGTTTAGAGATGAAATGATTTTTGACATGGCTGTATGTTTCGGTGAGAGACATCACCTTTACAGACCACCATCCCATTGTAATACTAGAAATAAAGCCACCTACATTGCAAAACTCTCTTCACGCTGGCATTGTAGTCTCTATGACGTTTATGAACTGTATCTATATTATTGTCAACAGCATGGGTATATGTAAAACATGTTTTTACTCCTTGTGAATGAGTGATGATCATTTCATGAAGTGTATTCTGTACTTGTAAATTTTGTCTGATGTTGAATAAACTTACAGTGGAACATGATTGTTATTTCTGTTTTATTCATAGTGGAAGTCATTGAAGCAATATGAAATCTATAGTCACAACGTTTATGATGGCGCATCGTACACTAAGTAACCACATCTGTCATTTGACACTTGATCAACAAGGATTCGATGGATTTTTACAAGATTGGAAACTTACATTTAAAATAAAGATGAATGATATGAAAGTAGTGCTAACTGAAAGCCTTTCTCTCTTCAAAAGATTGATAGAGAGTTTACAAACTCAAGATGTAAAGGGTAGACTCGTTGCTTATATAGAGTTGAAAGATTTGCAAAAACCACTTCGTTTTGGATATTATTGCTCAGAATGGATTACTCTTAGTGATCAATTTTATGGTCGTCATATGGAGAAAATGATATAGAGAATAGAAGAGACGATGGAAGGAAATACGTACGTTGTTAAACATATCATGATTCAACTGAGTGTGTTTACATCCACGACCTTGTTTGATCGTCGACACATTGTGTAGATGCAATAAAGATTTCTTTTCACTGAGTATTTTGTAATTGTGTATAGAGCAACATGAGTCATTGCGCTTTGTTAGATAAATGAATAGGTCTTTGTTCGAGAAAAGGGGCGTGACACAACATGAGTCATTGCGCTTTGTGCATTACTATCAGGCTCTTTCTTAGATAAATGAATGCGTCTTTGTTCGCTAGAAGGGGTGTGTCACTATAGTCTTTGTGAGGACTAGAACCACTTTGTATATAAATAGGGAAGGTTTCCACCCACGCAGTGAAAAGTTCACGTGTGATAACTCTTTGTCACGTAACAAAGACAGGGAAAACGTGAATAGGGAAACGCATGTGATTGGAGCTAGGTCTGGTTATAAAACGGACGACTAAGCTCATGGCAATCATTTCCGTCCTTGCGCTAACCATGCAGTTGCTCGAAGCCATCAACTCCTCTGCTCTCGCACTGGGTACACTGAACTCCCTTACTTTAGCATCGGGTAAAAATGCTTTCAATCAAAAGATAACTCATCATGGAGAAGCCGTGACCATAAAAATCCCAAGTCATCGGATGGCTTATCTAAAGGTTATGTCAACAAAGTATGGACTGGCCGTGTGTGTACCGTTAGACTATTGGGCACGGTTACCATTCAATACTCTTGAAACATTCCTGAAAGAAAATCTGATCATTCCCAAAGAAATTGTTCGACACAATGGGAAGCGGCCACAAGTTCCCATCATGGAAAGACGATATATGTATGTTCATATGGATAGACACTGTCTCTTCATCCATGAAAAGGAGGGCAGTGAATTCGACTTACTCAATTGCAAACCTCTCCCCATTTTGGGAAAAGGATTCTACTCCTTCGAAATTAAAATTCAAACCATCTACATGGGTTCGCGCAGGGACGGAAGGTTGTTTACGTTGAATCCCTATCTTGTCTCCATAACCCTTAAAAATGATGTCCATGTTGATGATGATCAACTACATGTACAATTACACTCTCCACACACACTGAGAACGCACCATCGGTCTTTATGAGAACACGGCCTAACGGCCACCTTATCAAGAAAGAAAATGTACACTCACCATGCCACACATGAACATGACTCTCTCCTTCTTTCTTAGGCATACCATTCTTCACTCAGGTTTGAATCATGTGGAAATTATCAGCATGTCTCTATGTATCATGGAAAAGTCAGTGTGTTACATTTCATGATACGAAACGTCAACTTCAGATAACTCTAGAACGCTTTCAACTACGAAGGTTACATCGCGCTATCCTATCCCACTCTTGCCGTGTCATTAACGTAGGAGACGGCATTGTATTTATTCGCATTCAAGAGATGATTCTACATAATGATCACTGCTACATTGTGATTCCAAAACCTTCATGGGAAGAGTATAAAAGGGAAGTTCACTCAACCCTCATGTCATTTGTGAATCATGCTCCCCATTCGCATCATCAACGTCATGCGCGAAATGAATCTCAGAAGAGACATCGATTTAGAACAGTTGCATACCCATCTTCCCGATTCAGTATATCATCGCGGTCGTCCACAAATGTTGGTCATTCGCATGAACAACGGTCGAAATCTTCAAATCTTTGGCTGCGGCAAAATCCAAGTCCTAGGAAACCTTTCTCATTTCGTGATGCAGTCCATGTGTTACGAAGTCGTCAAGAAAATGCGAACACTCATGCCTCATCTACGCCTCAGTCCCCTTACATTGAAGAATATAGTAGTGTCTGTTCAATTGAAGATGTTAGTGAATCTAGCCAACATTAAAACTAGTAATCATTGTATATTTTATGAAACTGAACTCTTTCCTGCTGCTCTGATTCGGAAGTGGCATCCTGTACATATTGCAGTGTTTCACAACGGACATTGTATCATGACAGGTTTACGTGATATCAGCAAAGTAGCTGACATTGTTAAATCTCTAATGAGTTATCTGTATAAGTCACAGTTAATAGAATCGTGTTAATCACATGATGTGTTTTGAATGAGTCATCGCAATGAACTATCGCCCACACACGTGTCGGTGAAAAGGTCATCAACAAGGTTTATCGCTTTATGATGAGTCAGCGCTATTTATGGACATGAAATGATGCCCACACACGTATCGGTGAAAAGGTTGAACAAGACTGATTAGATTCTTATCTAACTGACTGGTGCTTTACCACTTCATGAGTCAGAGCTATTTATAGACATGAGTCAGTAAAGTGGTTGATGTTTCCTAAGCCGAAGAAATTGTCATGATGTTACATTTGTTGGTAAGGATGATAACTTACAAACTCTAACATGGTTTTGACTTTTTTTTATACTTTACCTATCTTGCAAACAGTGAAATGCTTGTCACTTTATTTTATGCCTTCCCTATCTTGTAAACTCTGAAATGATTCTAACATTAATTCAAACTTTACAATCATCAACTTTATTTCTAACTTTACAAACGTCAACTTTATTTCTAACTTTATAAACAATGAAGTGATTCTGACTTCATTTATATTTCACCTATCTTACAAACAGCGACATGGTTATAACTTCATTTCTAACTTAACAATCATCAACTTTATTTCTAACCCTACCCATCTTGCAAAATGATCAAAACTTTTACTTCTGTCTATTGAGTGAGAATCCCATCTTTATGTCAAAAGAAAAGCGAGACAGTCTGTACATGATATGTTATTGAATGAAAGACATTCCATCACAGTCACACATAGTTAATACTATACACGGAGAAAACAAAGTCACTCATGTGCAGGGACAAAACAAAGTCACTGATTTGCAGGGAGAAAACAAAGTCACTGATGTGCAGGGAGAAAAAAAGTCCGCAAAAGCACTGGATACCCCATCGATGATATGCTGTGATCAGGAGTTGGACGCATGTTACAAGGCACTCACTCACAACACCCCATAGAAAACGTCATGGAGTGAAAAAGCAAAACATCAACCACAACAGAGAGGAAGCATTCATCATCAGACATCGCCGGACGGAGGAAGAGAAAGTTTCTGTCTCTTGGGTGGAGGTAGGTGAGTGTCTGGATGGCCGGACAGTAATGAATGGTTAGGACTCATCCAGCATCGCTTGTCTTCCCAAACTGAGAGACCTCGTTTCCTAAACGTCATTGTTCTGATTTGATGCGACTGTGATTTTAAAATGGTCATTTCTACTTTTTAATTTTAAGTGAATCTAGGGCATCTTGATAGTCCCTATGTGTCATTTTTCTAACGATCGATTTCGAGATGCCTTTCGCCCGTTTAATAGAAAGCTCTGAGGATTTTAGCTTCATGGAGTACATCTTGGGGCGAAGCAAGATCATCTCCTCTATCTGTTTGCCGACACACTCATCCTTGAAGCAGCCAGGCTTCGCTTTATTTATGGTAGAGTACAGCGGATGGTCAGTGGGATAGTTGGAACTATCAAACTTGGGTGCTAAATAATTTAAAATGTCTTCATGCTTGACTTGGCTAGTGGTTGTCAAAGCTAGGAAGAAGGTGTCCGTATCGCCTCCCACTAATTCCACATGTTGGATCAATGGACAAGTCTTAAAGGTGTGGTAAAACACCTTGTACATTTCTAACTTGGAGTGATCCAAGACAGCTTGACCGACATAAATGAGCTTGCAAAGTTCCACTTTAGATTTTAACATTTTAAAACCAGTAATGTCTTCGGAAATGACATAATGGTGACAAAACAACGGTGAGCGACACAATTTGATACTCGTTTCCGGATCAGTCACGATACGATAGTCCATGCGCTTTCTTGCATCCTCCATGGTTTTACCAAAGAGGGCATTATTCTTAAATTTAAAGAAGTCCTTTTCGAAAGGATTCTTGGATTCAGCCCGTTTCTTACTATTAAATTCTATATACGGTTTTAGAAAGGGCTTCTGCCTAAACTGGATAGCGCGATGGACTTTGTCAAGTTGCATCCCCATACCTAGATAGAATTTGAGGATGGAATAGTGCACGATGTAATGCTGCTTGTTAAATTGGGTGAGCAACAACTTCCTAGTGGGTTTATAATTTAAGTCATTTTCCGCCTCATATTGCTTATTGTGTTCTTCCATAAAGGGAGAGAACATATCTGGACTGACTATGCCAGATTCGGGTGCGAGTGGAAAATCAACTGTCCTATTCTTAATACATTCTGGATAGATGAGGTCGACTTCAAATAAATAACCTATGTCGGCCTCATCTCCCAGTGCCATGATGTGTGCTGGATTAGAGAAGTATTCAATGTCATGGGGCTCTACCCATTGGAAGTCAGACTGTGGCAAAGGCTTGGATAATGCACTTCCATATAAATTATTTTGGTCTATGTACATTAAATGTGTGGTCGATCCTATTTCTTGGGTGCTGTTGACAACATGTTTGTTGACAAATGTTAAGCCTCCCCTAATACCACGTTCAAAAAACGTATAGATTTCTGCATCTTGCAGTAAATGTATTCTCTCTTTCGTCATCTTGAAGGCTGACTGATAGGACAGACCCGGCAGACTAACAAAATGGACGGGGTCTAAGGCGTCCTGTTCTAATGTGACTTTCCTAAAAGTCTCAAACACGTCAGCCAACAAATAGACGTCTAATTTTAAGTAGGAAAGCATGTAGTCGCCAAAAGTGCGATACCTAAATTCTAACCGTGCTTGCTCTGCATGCCTATAGTCATCCAGCGAACAGTCCTCACCCGTCAAATCATTTTTAAATTTATCGATGGAGGGAAGGGATGTTTCTTTCAATATGTCCATTGAACTAAAATAACTATAAGGAAACACCCCTTTCCGTCGCATCAGACTGTCACTTATGTTGGGATAGTCTTTCTTTAAATGTTGAGTGATGGGAAGTGTTTCTAAATTATTAGCCAACGCGGCTAAGGAAGAAGACATAAATTGAAAACTATCTAGAAACTTTATGTCATAGAAGACAGGCTTCCCCCCTTTGTCTTATCTACTTGTACTTTAGCAATGATGCACATAAATTTTTCTTTACTTTGTGCAATCACTTTGGATGACCAGGATCTCATTTTACCGAATCCATGGCGAATGATGATGTGAGCATCATAACATTTAAAGTTATGAAAGATGACGGGGAGCGTTCGCCGTTTCAGCCTAAGTTTCATATTACATTTACTGCATAAGGCAGAACTAAATTTACCACTGAGATGGCAATGATCCCTCTCTTTCTTATGTTGCTGATCATCAAAGGATGAACAGCAGCGGGGACATTCCGTGGTCCTATCAAATTTTAATTTATCGGCTTCTGTGAAGAACATGGGTTCCTAGTCAGCCCCGTTTCATACCGTTGATGAAAACGGGATTTCCTATCTAAAAAGTTGAGGAAGTTTTCTACGCACTCCTCGCCTTGCCACACATGCATTTTATTTTGGTTCCTATAATATGGATGCCAAACTTCATAACAGGCAATGGCTGCTGCCTCATGACTTGTTCAATGTAACATTCAATGTCCGCATAGATGGTACATATGGGACTGAGCTCATTGCCGTTTTCCTCATACCTATAAAATTTATCTTTGGGCATGGCTTCCATTTGAAGTTTACCCCGAGAGCACCACTAGTAGTAAGGAAGTGACAAACACCAGATAGCGCAAGATGGCCGCCATCGCTGACTCCCCCCCCCTCCCCCCTCCCCCTCCCCCTCCCCCCCCCCTCTGGAACGGCAGAGTGTCGTGGTCGGCCGCCGTGGTGCTTTGGGTCTGAGTGTCGTGGTGGACTTGGGCGACCGCCAGGATTAGTCTTGAGGCTATAGTGTGTGATGTTTTTCGTGCTGAATGTTGGGTTGTAAAATGGGTTGTTTCGAGTGGAAGGAGTGGTCGGATGAGAAAACGGAGGTCGGATTCGTGTTCAGCGTGAAATTCTGCATCGGTAGGGTGAGTTTCAAGGCAATCGGTGAGAAAAAATTTTCAACATTTTTCGAAAAAACGACAGAGTTAGAATTTGGGACGTTTTGGTGTGTAGCGTCCAAACGAAGCATCGGATGAGAAAACGGAGGCCAGATTCGGATTCAGCGTGAAATTCTGCATCGGTATGGTGAATTTGAACGCCATCGGAGAGAAAAATTTTCGCTGACAGTAGTTTATAGTGTGACATCCGGCGCGACGCTTCGCTTCGCTTTGCTTCGCTTCGCTTGCGCCGGATGTCACACTTTTGCGGGTTTTTTCAAAAAATCAAAATTTCAAAAATTTAGGTAGACTTCAAATTTCACGTGGCCGAAGGCCGAAGGGCGAAAATTTAAGCGTTTTTAAAAATACCCAATTTTCAAATTTTTCAAAATCTCAAATTTGAGAATTACAATCGGGCGAAGCCCTAGAACCTTCGGTTCGATTTTCACCCCCAAAATCATGACCGTTCAAGGACACCGAAAATCATAAAAGTTGAGAATTTCAAATTCATGAATTTTATCCATTTTCAGGTTTTTAAAATATATCATGTGACTTGCGAACCGAAGGTTCAGGGCTTCGCCCGTTAAAAATATTTCTTTAAAAATGGAAGAAACAAAAGTGGAAGGAACTTCAGAAATGGAAGGAACCTCAAGAATATATCCTTCGTTATCATATGAACGTAGTTCTACTTTAATGGACATTGAAAAAATGAACATTGAAAAAATGAATAAAGAAAAACACAAAGATAGAGTTAGGTATATGAAAGATAAGGAATCTCAATTATTATTAAGATTAGAGCATTATAAAAAATTAAGAAAGAGATGGTCTAATGCTTTAACAATTGACATTTCATCTGTTGTTCTTACAATTCCAGTAGTTGCTACTGCTTTAACTCGATACAAAATGAAAACACATTTCCATCTTTGAAATATTTTATTCACATCACAGACAAGTACTATGTACAAGTAGCATGGTTTACAACGAATAAAATATGTTGACTAGAAAATGTATTATGCCATGATACAATTGTTTCTGTATGAGTAAAATAAGGTAAGGCTCATAGAACTATAAAACCAATGAGGACAAGTAGCATGGTTTACAACGAATAAAATATGTTGACTAGAAAATGTATTATGCCATGATACAATTGTTTCTGTATGAGTAAAATAAGGTAAGGCTCATAGAACTATAAAACCAATGAGGACAAGTAGCATGGTTTACAACGAATAAAATATGTTGACTAGAAAATGTATTATGCCATGATACAATTGTTTCTGTATGAGTAAAATAAGGTAAGGCTCATAGAACTATAAAACCAATGAGGACAAGTAGCATGGTTTACAACGAATAAAATATGTTGACTAGAAAATGTATTATGCCATGATACAATTGTTTCTGTATGAGTAAAATAAGGTAAGGCTCATAGAACTATAAAACCAATGAGGACAAGTAGCATGGTTTACAACGAATAATATATATGTTACTAAAATGTATTATGGCATGATACATTTGTTTCTCGTAAATAGAAATAAGGTAATACTCATAGTACTATTATCCATTGCGAGTAGCTTACCGTTTCAATTGATTGAGTTTAGTATTTCATCAAGGGTTGGGCGCTGTCTCCCATGGCGAAGATACGAGTCAATAATAGCGAAGTTCCTTTTGAAAAATGATATAGATTCCGTCGAGTTCTTAATAAACGGAAATCGTAAATATAGTTTATAAAATTTTCTTACAAAGATGTTATAGCCTCTGGAATAACCTAATTGTTTACAAACATGGCCACTTCCCGGATTACAGTCAAAGCTCTTCCTTTTAACAACGATAACTTCACAGTATTGTTCACCGAAATGTCTTCTTCTCTTCTTAAATGTGCTAAATAATTAGTTAGCTCTGATGGTAAGATGTCTCTTTGAATTTCTTCTTCAAAATTATAGTTTGAACTGATATTGATGGCGTTATCTTGCAATGTGTCTTCAAATCGATTTATCACTAAAAATTCTCTGAATGTTTTTGATGCGTGGATGTCTTCTTCCTCCCTTGGTTTAAGATATTTCTCCTGAAATTCTGTTAGCATCTCAATACACTTCTTCCGTTGATCTTCGTTCACAATAGTGTCTGAAATTTTTCTTTTCAAATCGGCAAAGGCGATGCTTGAACGTGCCATTTTCGTTAAAACGTAGTGAATTAATTATGATAAAAAATAAGATTGTTGAAAGTCGCTGATGAAATTGACCAAAATAGATAAAGGTCACAGATGATTCGTAAGCAGTCACAGTCTCGTAGAACGCTCGCAGAATGAATGCACGCAGTAATACGTGGAATAATGGCAGCAGCTGTTCAAGTGAAAAGTTATGAGTTATGCGGGTCACAAAGAATTCTCTCATACTGAATAGCTTAAACTGGTAGCAGCTGTTCATGTTGAGAAATTTGGTAACAGATGTTGCTAATGTCTTAATACAGATAAAACAATCAATATTCTCTTAACAAGAGTTCATAAGAATAAAATGGAACAATGTAACGTTTTAATTTAGATTAAATTAAATCATTTCAAAATCGAATAAGTAGCAAGGAAAGTCATCATTGTGGAACAGTTTTAAATCAATACCCCCTCCCTTCTGTCTAAGTAGTAAGGAAAGACATCATTAGAGAACAGTTTTAAATCTATACCCCCTCCCTTCTGACTAAGTAGCAAGGAAAGTCATCATTGTGGAACAGTTTTAAATCAATACCCCCTCCCTTCTGACTAAGTAGTAAGGAAAGACATCATTAGAGAACAGTTTTAAATCAATACCCCCCCCCTCCTTCTGACTTCTAGGGGTCCCTTACAAAATTTTTTTATTATAAAATGAGCAACATAAATGAGTTTTTGAAATTATATGGAACACAGACAACAACGAATTTCGATTTAAATAAGATTGCTAATCAATTGTTAATAAAGAATTTTCACATATTGATGAGGGATGAATTACAATTCCTAAAAAATAGGCCAACAGGAACCTTCAGTTCACGGAACAAAGTTCCATCAATAACTGTAAATTTCATAACAAATCTTCATACGTCAAATGAAAAAGGTGTACATTGGTCAGCAGGCGTTAAAAATTATCAGCAGAACTATTATTTTGACCGCCCGGAGGCTGAGAACTATTGGTTCGACTCATACGGTTTGTCCCCTACAAATGAAGTAAAAGAATTACTTGGCAATGGAATTTATAATACATTTCAAATTCAAAAACCGGGAACAACTTATTGTGGTCAATTATGTTTATACGTTTTGTACAAATTACAAAAAGGAGTACCATTTCTAGATATTATGTTAGAGTTAAACAATCTGTAACTCAAGCGAAGCTAGCTAAAGCGCCACCTAAAGGTTAAAGCTCTGTTTTCTGTAATTCATTTTGATAAAATCGGCCTCTGATATCTTCATCATCTAAATCTTTAATTTCATAAGTAATCGGATAACTTTGATTTATTTTGCAAACTTCAAATATTTCTTTAGTCCAATAACCAACAAAGCCTTTTTCAAATTTATTCTTATATTTAAATATTCTAACTCTATCTCCAATTTTAAATTTCGGCTTAAGTTTCTGCAAATTCGGATTACTCTCATTCAAATTATTATTCTCGAATATTTTCTTTCGTACTAGATCAGGGTCATCAGAAGCATTCTTTGGAGTTTCTTCAATACCTGAATGAACTTTATTATTGTACTGCTCTACAATTCCTGGTAATATTTTTAACCATTTCTGATTTCCTTGCTGAGTAAATTTCTTGAATAATTTATTTTTTAACGTCCGATTGCTATCACTACGGCCTTCCCAGCGTTTTCAGTTGAATAAACAATTTCAAATAGTGGCTGAACGTTTCTGTTATAAAATTCCGATCCTTTATCAACAAACAATTTCCTTGGCTTTCTATTACTTTCTTTAAAGATTTCTTCAAACGCATATTTAACTGATAGACCACTTTTATTTTTTAAAGGTTTTACCCAAGCGTATCGTGTATATAAATCTATAACTGTCAATGCGTATTTGTAGTCCCTTTCATTCGGCATATGAATAAGATCAGCACTCCAAATATCATCTTTATCAAATACTTTTACTTTCAATAAATATTTAGGTCTTCTATATTCCTTGTGGATTTCAGACGCGTAGGTTCGAGCGTTGCTCTCAGACAGCTTAGCTGTCGTTTCATTTGCTGACGGATCAATACCCTGACCGAATAATATTTTAGCTTGTAAAGCTTTCTTAACAAACATTCTTTCAATCTTTTCTCTAAATGTAGGATTTTGAATACTCTCTAATTCTTGAATCATCTTCTTGTCAGCTGCATGTCGAGAACTTAGATCATGATTTCGATAAGCTAAATCATGCCTGTAAGCGGCGGCATCTACTCTATTTATTGGTTCTTCACCTGGTTTCGGATTATTATTCTCATCTAGTCTTATATCTAATCGAGTTCCTGGACCGGTATATGAATGACCAGGAAGATGTTTTTCTTTCGAATATTTACTCCAAATAAATCCAGGAAAGTTTTCTAATGTTTTTTGTATATCACCACCGAAGTGGTGTGGAACTTTGTTCTTGTCACCTCCAATATGCTGACAATTTGAGTTTTTATTTTTGTTTAATAGATAATTCATTAAATCTAAATTAGAAATTTTTAATTTAATTAAATTTTCGGAATTTTTAGAATTCATTTTAAAAGATAAAAAAAATTTAAAAGATGAAATAAAATAAATGTTTTACCGAAAAGAACCAAAGGTCTTGAGGTTATTACCTTATCATACTAGGACTTAGATATATTCCAGAACCATCTTTAGTTTCTTTAATTTCAATTAAATCATCAACATTGTGGAGAATATTTTTAAGAACTCGTTTTCCTTCATCAACTAATTTTAATTTACTAATAAAATTATCTACTATTCCTTCTCCCCTAGCAACTTTCTCTAACTCTCTGTTATGACGTTTTTGTTCTTCTAATGCTGCCTTCTCTGATTTATTTTTATTTACTGCTTGGACAATACCAGCTGTCCCACCTGCAACACTTCCTGCTGCTGCTATGCCACCTATTATTAGTGGAATTAATGGGAGAATCCCGCCATTCTTTTCTTCTTGTAATTGTATATTCTCTATCATTGGTTTACTTATGTAATACTTTTTTTTGTTAATCGTAATAGTTTTAGGGGTATTTTTGTCAACAATATTACGTAATTTTAATTCAACAGTTTTATTATTAATATTACTTTTCGCTTCCGACATTTTTAATTAAAAAATTTTAGGTTACTAAAAAATTTTAAGTTACGAAAAATTTTTAAGATATCAAAATTTTAATCTATTCTAGTTACGAAAAATTTTTAAGTTAAGAATTTTTTAATCTATTCTAGTTATGAAAAAAAATTAAATTAATTTATCGGAGCGAAGCTCCTCTGGCTTTAGCCTATCCTAGCCATCTTCCCATTAAGAATTTCAATACAATATTTTACATCTTCTAGCAATAAACCATAAGCCATCAATGAAGTTGTGGAATCTTTCTTTTCAATATTAATTGTTACATCACAACCATTTTTAATAATATCTTCAGATTGTGCACTTAAATCGAAACAGAAAATTGGATATAAATGTCTCCAATCTCCAGGAGTTAATTGTGGTTCAACTCCAAATTCTATACAAAGATTTCTATAAGAATCATATCCTTCCATAAATTGATTATTGGTATCATCGAATCTTAATGGATCAATTGGATATCGAGTTTGATTTAATGAAACTTGCAAACTTCGAATTGTATTAATATGAAAAATATTGTTGTTCTTATCAAAACTTGGAGAATTATTTCTTTGAAAAGTTAGTAATAAATATCTTGGTGTATTCGCAGTTCTAGTAAAATGCCAGTTAAATCTTTGTTCGGAAAAAGTTACTGAACTAGCAGTTCTCTTTAGAAAATTAACTGGAATTGGTTTGTTAGTATTTAATCTTTTTGCAATAGCTGTTTCAATCTCTAAACTAGGAGTAATATGCTTAATCCACCATTCAAGTCTATCAATTTTTAAATATGCTTTTTTTCCAGTCTTACCAAAAAAGATTAATTCATTATTTGCCGTACGATGAATTATTAATTTAAATTTAAATTGATATGATATTTTTTCATAATCTAAATATCCGAATAATGGAGACAATGACCAATTAACTGTCTGTTTACTTTTCTTGTTAAATTCACGTCTTTCTTTATATGCATCATTATTTGTTTTATTTAAATGTTTTGCAATATTTTCTACATCTTTCGCAATTCCTGCGGCATCTGTTCCAGCGTGAGTTAAATCATCAACAATTATACCATCATTAGTATCAGGAAACCAACCTTCGATTTCATACTTTTTATTATTTTCACCAATTGTTACAAATCTAAGCATTGTATCAATTACACCTGGAGAATCACTTATTGTTTCTATATTTTGAGTTGCAACATCTAAACGCATTTGTGTAAATAAACTTGGGAAAAAATTATTCTCTAGTGTAATATTATCGGTATCTGGTAATGGTGTTGTAAAATTGGCATCACTATACAAAGAATATTCACAGTGTAAAAATGAATCAGGTAAATATAAATAACTCTGCTGATTATCAACTTCAAAAATTAAATCACCTCCAGTGTTTACTCTACTGGAAGATCCGGGATTCATAGCAATTCTTATATAGTCATTCTTTTTTTGATTATAACTGACGAACGGAGGATCGTCTAATCTAAATTTATTTTCGATAAGCGAAGACATTTTTATAAAAAATAATTTGACTTTTTGTTTTTCTCACACACAGAAAAAATTCTGCTAAAATAATTTTACTTAAATAATTTTACTAAAAAATTTTACTAAAAAATTTTACTAAAAAAATTTTACTAAAAAAATTTTACTAAAAAAAATTTTACTAAAAAATATATTTTAGAATTTTGCTAGACCAGCTCCGCTACAGCTTTGCTGGTTAGACCGAAGGTTGCTGCTGACGCCATTACCTCTTATTTCTTCTATTGTTTTTTCATTATTTTTATTTTCATTATGTTTACTATTAGACGGAGCTCCGCTCCCCAAGGTTTCCCCAACAACTATGTTAGCAATTTTGTTTTTTGTTTCATCTGAAAGTTTTTTTAATTTTTTTAGTTCTTCAGAATCATTCCTAAGTTTACGAATAGCTTCTAGTTGTTTAAATTCGTTTTGTGATTTAACAGCATTTGATATTGCACTAGCTGTACTACCTATAGCAGCTGCTCCTTTTGCAGCAGATGTAATCAAATCTTTATTATTTTTAATTAAGTTAACGATACTACCAATACCAGAAAAGATTCCATCCCCTTCTTTTTGGACGGCACCTGCGGTGCCTAGGAACTTTTGTGTTCCGACAGTTTCTACACTATCATAATGGTACACAGGTTTCTGAGATGGTTCATGAGCAATTTTTTGATTTGAAGCAAATTGTTTAAGATTGTGTTTATAAATTATAGGCATTTTTTAGGATTAAATTTGACTTTTGGGAAAAAATATTTACGTTAATATTTACGTTAATATTTACGTTAATATTTACGCTAAGATTTACGTTTGTGAATGGACAACAACTTCGAGATAACTTTATTAATTGCCTGTTGCACTTTATCTATTGCGTCAAGCAGCGTGTGATGTACTTTAATTTCTTTTCTATTAACTTGCATTTTCTGCTGATTAATCTTCAACGCCGTTTTAAGAGCATTTAACTTAATTTTAAGAACATCTAATTGTCTTTTAACAGCATCTAACTGTTCCTTATTTTCTTTAGAGTTTTCTTGTAAATTTTTCTTTAATTCATTTTCTAAATTGATTTTAAGAGTTTTCATTTTATCAACTTTTTCATTAAGTGAGTTTACTTCATTTATTATTCTATTCATCTTTTCATTTGTTGAGTAATTTTAGAACTTAATTCATCAACACTTTTTTGGAATGTAGTTTGTAACTGCTTTAAATTTTTTTTAATTCTTTCAGGTAGTTTTTCTATTTCATCTTCTAATTGTTCTTCTAACATTTTGATCTGATGTTTATTTTTAATGACTGCAGATTTTAACTTTATAGAAAGTAATATTAAAATTTTTGATTGTTCAGAAATCTTTTTAAAAAGTTTTGCTATATCTGCTTCTAGCTCTCTATCCTTTTTATCAAGTTTTAATAATTTTTCGTTTAATGATTTGTCATTAAGTTTTAGCAACTTTAATTCATTCATCAGTGGAACCAAAACATCGTTTATATATTTTTCCTTTAAATCATTGATTTGTGTATCAACATATTGTTTATTTGTTAACTCTGTATTTTGTTGTGGAAGAATAGAAAGATGCAATGGACCAGATAAAACGTCTCCAGTTTTCATAATATAATTTTCTATCTCTATTTCTAATTCACGATTATTCGGGATATATGCACCTCCACCAACATTTGGTAACATCATTTTTTAACAATAAAAAATAATGAGAAAAAAAATAAAATTTTTTCTAATAAAAATAAAAAAATAAAATTTTTTCTAATAAAAATAAAAAAATAAAATTTTTTCTAATAAAAATAAAAAAATGGAAAATCCAAATTTAAAAAAATTATATTCGCCCACATCATCCTGTTCTTCTTATTCGACGAGATCAACGGGATTTGAAAATAAATGTTTTGATAATAATAATAATAATACTATTACAAATCCATGTATAGATGTTAATATTTTATTTCAATTACAAGCCGAAATATTTAGAGAACAAACAAAAGGTTTACCTTCTATAGAAACTAATTATTGTTTGTTTCCAGGAGATCCATTTATTAAATTTATGGAGATTGTTAGTAAATATAATGATGTAGCTTATGTGGAATTAAATAAAGAAAATATGGTTATAATAGGTTATAATAATGTTTATGGATTTATTAGAGCAGTGTTACCAATTAGTAATACTGATTGGATAGAAACTAAAATTATTAATTATATCAATATTAAAGAATTAGTTAAAAAATTAAAATCTTTTTCCAAAGAAAAAATTAGATTATTTGTTGACGATCAAAATCAATATAACATTCACATAGAGAGTAAAAAACATAATGAAGAATTATTATGTCAAGTTTATTATAGAGACACAATTTATAAACAAGAAACATTAGAAATGCCGCAAAGATATGATGATGATACGTATATAGGATTATATTCAAACTTAAATATTAATTTGCTAAAATCTTACATAAATGGCTTACTCAACAAGAAAAAATTTATATGTGGTCAACACCTTATACTATAAACAATGACCATAATCATAATAAACGAACCGAAGGTTCTAGGGCTTTGCCCGATCATAACAATCCTCTGAATCATATTGAAGAATCTTATGATAATAATGATGATTCTGTAACATCTGAAAAAGGTGTAAATGGTAAAAAAGATTATAAAAATATTAGTAATTATAAAAATTTATCTAAATTTTATTTTCTTACAATTGAAAATAATAATGATGGCATAGTTGAAGATACTGTTAGACAACTATGTGTCGGGTCTACAAAATTTAAATTAGGATTTACATCTAATCAATTTAAAATTTTATCATCTTTAACAAAAACTAAAAGTGATTCAGATTATGGTGGTGTTATTAAATTTTCCAAAAGAGATCAAAGACCAATATTTTTCTCTATTATATTATTAACAGATAAAAGATGTAATTTAGAATTAGATATTCCAATAAGAGAATGGTATCCTATCATGGAAGGGCATCCTATACCAAAAAGTGTAATTTATGATGATGAAGAAACAATTTATGATGATGATGAAGAATCAATTGATGATGATGATGAAGAATCAATAGTTAGTGAAAAAAAATTTAAATTATCTTTTGATAAAACATTATATGATGAAACTTAATATGGTAAAACTTAATATGATAAAACTTAATGTGATAAAGAAAATATTCGATAAATATATTTTTGTATGTAATAAAATTTTTAGATGTAATAAGTTTTTAGATGTAATAAATTTTTAGATGTAATAAGTTTTTAGATGTAATAAATTTTTTAGATGTAATAAGTTTTTAGATGTAATAAATTTTTTAGATGTTATAAATTTTTTAGATGTAATAAAAAAATTATTATTCCCACGTGTCATCATCATCACTTAAATTACTCTCACAGATGATTGTTTGAAATATTTCAGCTTGAATATCTTCTCCGTTATAAGGTAACATAATTTCATTTTCATCAGGTGCTTGACGTTTAAGAATATTTATTTGACCAGAAAATTTTTTTTCTTCAGTATTATTATTTTTATCAGGAATACTAATTCCAGTTTCTAAAGATCTTTTCCATGGTTTATTAACTGTAGTCGATAATGTTTTCCCCGAATATAATTTTAGAAAATCTTCTACTTTTACTTTGTTTTGTGAATAACCTTTGAATGTTTTCTTTTCACTAAGTCTCCCTTGCTCATCTACAGTAATACAGTATTTTACTTTAGGTGCAATAAACATTGCAAAAATAATTCCACCATTTCCATAATCATTTTTCCCTTGACACAATTCTCCTCCAACATATCCAGCCGCGTCTAATTTATTAAAGAGCTCATTGGAAATATATATTGAATCAGTATCTGTATAATAAATGTATTTTTCTTTGAAACCATTAATTTCTAAAATAAAGTTATTCATGATTCTTCTAGAGTGAGAAAGAATGAAAGAACCTAAGTGTGATGGCATGAATGACGTCTTACCATCTTTTACAATATTAGTTTTGAGAAATTCATCATCTTCCATTTCTACTTTCGCTAAATATTGGTCATCATTTAATTTTTCATAATCTTTTACTTCTTGAGTGAAATTTTTTCTCAATGTATTCTCATTCCATAAATGATATTTAGTGGTTATATCTTTTTGCACAGTTTTGCCATATAGCGAATTCATCAATAATTTAATTAACTCATCACCTACAGTATTTCCTTCTGTTTTATATCTTTTTCTCAAATTAAAAAGTTTTTCAATATAATTTCGAAATGGTGAAACTTGATAATTTTTTTCATAAATTATACCATCAGTAATATGTAAGATTTTTCCCCCACATCTAACAATTTCTTGTATGTCTACAGAAGTTAATACATCATAACATATACCATTTCTAAACCTGATTACTTTTACATGAGAATTATTATTTTGATTTTTAACTTTATCTTTTATAGGAACTGGTTGGAAAAACATATCATTCGGATATTGAAACACAACAGAGAATATTCCAGTTTTAGGTCTAAATGTTTGATTATTAAATTTATATACTATTTCCCGCTCTTCTTCTTGACGAAATTTTCTAGCTGATTCAGCTTTAGGGTATTCTGAATTTTCATCATACATAGCTGATGGATATAAAGATGTTGCATCAAAAGCCATTAGAAATTCATTTTTTTGTTCAAGTAGTTGATTTGAAATTTTCTTACAAATTTCAGTTTTATCTCCTAAATCTCGATACTGTTTCATTAAATCTATTAAATTATTTCCAGGGGACAAAGCCCCACCAGCGTAGCGACCAAGGGACAAAGTCCCCCCAGCGCAGCGACCAGGTAAATACTGTTTTAATATTGGTAACAAGATGCTACAAAATGGCGATATGTATTTTCTTATATTTGCTGAAACTCTTCCACCTTTAACAGATTTTCTAATATAATTTCTAGCCCATAAATCTATATGAGAATGAATATTTATATTGTCATTTTGTACGCTTTTCATCCAACCGTTAAATGTTAAAGCAGAGGATGTCAAATTAGTAGTTATATCTTCACCAACTAAATCTCGCATAACATTATTATATTTGTAGATACAAAAAGCTAAAGAAAGAATATCGTTAACTAAATATGGTCTCCATTCATTTTCTTTTTCTTTATAATTTTCATGTGTTATGTCTCCAATTTCATAATTTAATTTACACACATTCGTAGGAATTTTAAAATTCTCACACCATTTAGAAAGACTTGTTTTTACATGTTGATAACTACATTTCATTATAATAGTTTGATGTGCTAATTTACCTGAAGGTGAATCTTTTTTCATATTGTTTTTAAGTCTAAGAGATTTTTGAATATATCTACTAACACATTCAGTTGTATAAGGATTTTGTAATGAAGCAGTCAATATTCCTCTTGAAGTTTTAAGAGGCGGTTTAGATAATTTAAAATTAGCTTTTATCGGAAAATAGGAATCAAAACCTGATGAATTGTGAGCTATTAAAGTTACTCTAGAATAATTAAATTTTCCAAGAGTTTTAAAAAATTGATGGATCGGACATACGTCCTCTGGGTTTCCCCCGATCGAACATTCATCATCCTCAGTTCTCGTAAATATTTTCACACAATTTTGAAGTTTATTAAATTCTAATTCAGTTAAATTATTATACTCATTAATCTGTTTTTTAAGTTTTTTAATTTCATCTTCATCTTTTGATCGTTTAATTTTAATCATATCACTTAACAAACGTGTTTCTAATTCTTTCAATCTTTGTTGCGGTAAACAACATATAAATTTATTAAAATTAATAGCTCCTACAGCGTAAGGAATAGGATGAGCTGTTGAACAGTTAGGATCGGGAAAAGTTTCGAGGTCCCAAATATATGTTGAACTATAGTCAATTTTTTTCTTTGTTATGATTTTATATGGACGCGTTGTTAGATTTTCATCAGTAACTGTTTTATATATGGGTTTGAAATTATTTTCAATTTCTCTAATAGCTTTTAATTTATGAGATTTATTAATTAAACAATAGTGTCCAATTGTTGAACCTGCGTGAAAATAATTGTAATAAACATAATTATGCAACGTTTCAATTCCTCTAGGATTTAAATGACGATTGGCAGGACTATAATATTGAACACATTCTCCAAAATATTTATTGAATTGAGAAAATTTGCAGTTTGACATTACTCCTGTTCTAGATGTGGCTTTCTCTTTATATAAAAAATTATTAAACATTTCTTTCATCATTTCTCCTTGTTCTTCATTAAAACCTCGTAAAACATTATAACATTTAATAAAACAAAAATCTTCAGAAGGAATATAACAATATTCACCGAAATATTCTTTGATTCTATATTTCATATTAATCCCTGCCCCTCTATGCGATCTTTGTACTAACTTCATTCCAAAATCTTCATATTTAATATTACCTGTAAAAATCCATTCGTTAGCATCGGATTTCTCATCCAGATTCGAAAACCATGTTTCAAATGATTTTTTATTATAGAAGGTTACGTAAAAATTTTGAATTATATTTTCCTGATCTTTAATAACTTTTCCAAGTAAATTAATAATTTTACCATTTGCTAAAAGTTTCCGCATATCATTTACTACATTAATAAAAGATACATTTTCATATTTAATTTCATTTGGATTAAATAAATTACATAAATCATCACCAAGTTCATCCTTAATTCTATCATCAAAAAAGATATCAGTAATAGGAGTTTCTAATATTTCTTTTGTTCCACTTTTCTGTTTTTTAGTATTACGTCTAATACTACGCCTAGTACGTTTCTGTTTTTTAATACGTTTACTACGTTTACTATGTTTAATTTGCGCATCAAACTCAGTAGTTTGTTTCTTGATTAATTCATCAATCCTAGACGTTTGTCCGAGAGACATTTCACGATTCATATTTTTTAAAAGAAAAAATTAATTTTTTACATAGAACCTCGGTTCCGTTTTTGCATATACACAGGAATATGTAATTGATGTAATGTTTCTAATTCATGTGTTGTTAAATGTTCTTTCTTAACCAACCACCATAAATTATTATACGCCAAAAAGACTCGGAAACTTCTTAAACAAAGTGGAAAGTCTTTTGTTTTAACACACGGTTTAATACCATGTTTTGTTTTATAATCTGTAACGAGCGCAACGTATTTATGATGATAATAAAATCTAACTTCTTTCTTCGAATTTACAGGATTTGTAGGATGACGATAATCTTTTAAAACTGGTACATGCTCTATCTTATAATCATTCAACATATTTTTTTTTATTTTTATTAACAAAAAATTTATAAGAAAAAATTATTCGGCCACTCCGTTCGGTCACTCCTTTCGATCACTCCTCGAAAATATTTTCTATAACTCTTTCATGAATTTTTTTATCAATATTAATTGTAATGAAGCCATAATCTTTTGACCAAGCATTATTACACGATTGTTTAAATTCATCTTTATTTCTTACACATAAATCTCTTAACAAATCACTTAAGTTTCTTGCATTTATTTCAAATAGTATAAATATATTTGCATTCTTTCTAATAACACTTCCGTCTAATGAATACATACTTTGTGTTAAATAAAATACACTACAGTTATTATGTCTACCTCTTGTGAAATAATTTCTCTGAACTGACTGATTTCTATCATTAACACAATCATCAAAAATTACACAATGTTTCATTGTTTTATCTAGTTTACTAGGATCTTGCATATTACCACTATCATCTATTAATTGTATCTTTATATGGTTATTTTTATTAGATTCTACTAACTGATTATTTTTTGCTGCTTCTTCACACCACGAACTTATTTCTTCTTCATCTTCAGATTTTTCATATTCTTTGAATAATGAAGCAATTGCTGTTTTTTTAAGATTATTTTCAAATCCATATTTTAAAAATTGATAGACGGGTTGTTCTGCCGTTGTTGTATAAATTATAAGATTGTTATAATCCAAAAAATTTGGAGTCGTTAAAATTTTAAATAATAGATACGTTTTTCCACATCCTGATCTTCCACAAATAACTGACAAAACTTTATTAGATAAATTTGGATGATGATTAAATTTAAGTTTTTTTTTATTTAATGGAGGTAGTTCACTCATTTTTTAATAAAAAAATTTATTTTTATTTTTTTTATTTTTTGTTTCTAAAGAAGAAGAAAATTAAACTTCTCTAGCTTCGCGTGGGAGTTTATACCTCTCGAACGGGAGTTTATACCTCCCGAACGGGAGTTTATACCTCTCGAACCAAAAGATCTATCATAATCTCTTCACCTCCAAAATTTATTTCTTGTCCTTTTTCATCAGTGATTCTCATGTTAATGTTGTTAATAGTTTTTCTTGTAATAGGAAAATATATTAATGTTTGTGGAATTACATTTAATCTATAACCAATGGGTACAGTAAAAGCTGGAAAACTGAATATTAAATTTGATAATTTACCATTTATATATCCTCCTTCAATAATGTCACAATGTACAACAATTGAATTTATTTCAGTTATTTTTGGAATCTTCTCACCTAAATGATAACCTTGACTATAGGTTTGTTTATTAAATCCTAATAGCTTTGACAATGATCTATCATGATTAAAATCAACTTGATGATTTTCGTCTAAAGTAAGAGAAAATTTATTAACTGCCGGTTCAACTGCAAAATGTAATTGTTTCTTATCTTTAAATGATATACCTAAATGTCTCTTAATTTCATTTGATATTGATTCAACTTCGTAAGAACCAGGAAGAAAAGTTAGTATTTTCCATGTTTTGCCTTTATCAGTAGAATATCTAAATTGATCATTCACATCTTTGATAACGTTTTGAATAGTGTTAAATGTAGAGAAACTAGTCAATGCAATTTGATAATTTTTATTTTGTTCCAAATGTAGAATGGGTTCTAAATTACAAGTGTGTGATGAAGTAGTTGTTATAATTTTTAACGTCGTACTAAATTTTGATGAACCCAAAATCTCTATCAAATTTTCTAAATGATTATTAATTTTGTCTAAATCTGCTGAACACATTTTTAAACTAAAAAAAATTAAATAAATATTTTTTTTATGAAATATTTTTTTTATAAAAAATTAAAAACAACAACATATTTCAGCTACGGGCGAAGCCCTGGAGGACATCAGAGATGTCCGGTTCGGGCGAAGCCCTAGAACATTCGGTTCGTTATACTTTTATAATCCTCTTCATTTAGAATCTTCTTTTCTAACAGTCTTTTCAATATAGCATGAATTTCATTGAAACTAGAATTATGTCCTTCTTTTATTGCAGATATTAAAATATTTAATCTATTTAGTAATTCTTGTGGATCATCTGGTAAAAATACAGTTGTTTCAGTTTTCTGTTTTTCAGATAAACCTTCCCTACTTTAACTCCCGTTGATAATAAATTTTCTAATTGTTTATAACGTCTAAGAGATTTTACTGCACCAACTCTGTCTAACATAGCTTTATATTTTATGAGATCTTCTACAGCATAATTATTTAAATCTGCTCCTCTTAAAAGATTAACAAAATTTCTATCTAAATTAAAAGGAGATTTATCTGGTGAAAAAATTATACCTCGAAAAGGTTGTGGAAATATTTCTTTTTGTCCGAGATAAAATCTAGGTATTGTTTTTCCATCTATAAATGAAATAGAATGTTCAAATTGCATAGATTTTGGTAATTTCTTATTAATGTTTGATTCTAGTAATCCATAGTCATCTAATATAGTTTTGTGCTCTGGATCTGTTATATCAATTTGTTTATCATTATTTGTACTTTCTTTTTCAAGAGTTTTAAATGGTTTCATAGTTTTTTCAAAATCAGTTTTTAGTTGCTCGGTTTGCTGCATTTTTTCAAACATATCAGATTGAATACCAGCTTTTATCATTCTATTTTGAAGATGATTTTCTTTCATAATATTTCTTTGTTTTATTAACTCTTCTAATTGTTTTATTCTTTTAAAATTATCAGCTCTAATTTTATCCATTTTTAAAATATAATATTTGAATTTTGTGGTAACATTGGAATACAACAAAAACATTTTACTGAACAAATTATTTTTTTATTGCTTTGTTGTCTGACATCTTTTCGTTTAAAGTTTTCTCGTTTTAAGTTTTGTTTAATAAAGTTTTGTTTAATAAAGTTTTGCTTAAATTTTCGCTTAAAGTTTTTAGCTCTTCTAAAAAAAATTTGTCATTTTCTTCATTAGAAATTTTACCATCAGTAAAAGTTTTACCATCCTTTTTATTTTTATCATCAACTTTTTCTGACTGTAATTGAAATGATATTTGATTTACTTCATTAGCTATTTGATCAAATTTTTCAATCTCATCTAACGTAATAACATTATCATCACATACTCTTTGAAAGTAGTAGTGTAATTTGTCATAAATTTCTTTAATATGTAAATGCTTAGTTTTTAATGATTTTCGTTTCTTAGTTATTAAAGATTTATCTAACATTGTAACAATTGAAGTTGCAAAAACACCCGTACCTGTTAAAGCTGTAGCAACTACTGGAATTACTAAAACACCTGAAGATATAACAATTGTTAAAGCACCTAAACTTATTGTTAAGAATATGCCAATTCCTTGTGTTACATTCTTAACTTTACTCCATCTCTTTCTTAATTTTTTATAATGCTCTAATCTTAATAATAATTGAGATTCCTTATCTTTCATATAACGTACTCTATCTTTGTGTTTTTCTTTGTTCATTTTTTCAATGTTCATTTTTTCAATGTCCATTAAAGTAGAACTACGTTCATATGATAACGAAGGATATATTCTTGAGGTTCCTTCCATTTCTGAAGTTCCTTCCACTTTTGTTTCTTCCATTTTTAAAGAAATATTTTTAACGGGCGAAGCCCTGAACCTTCGGTTCGCAAGTCACATGATATATTTTAAAAACCTGAAAAATGGATAAAATTCATGAATTTGAAATTCTCAACTTTTATGATTTTCGGTGTCCTTGAACGGTCATGATTTTGGGGGTGAAAATCGAACCGAAGGTTCTAGGGCTTCGCCCGATTGTAATTCTCAAATTTGAGATTTTGAAAAATTTGAAAATTGGGTATTTTTAAAAACGCTTAAATTTTTGCCCTTCGGCCTTCGGCCACGTGAAATTTGAAGTCTACCTAAATTTTTGAAATTTTGATTTTTTGAAAAAACCCGCAAAAGTGTGACATCCGGCGCAAGCGAAGCGAAGTAAAGCGAAGCGAAGCGTCGCGTAGGATGTCACACTATAAACTACTGCTGACTCCCCCCCC